>JAOXXN010000446.1:17817299-17843497 GCA_026770055.1 Myrmophylax atrothorax | reverse complement strand
AGAAAATCATGCTTGGTTTTTTTTTTTTTTTTTTTTTTTTTAGGTGCATTAGACTTCAGGACTGAATTTTACTTGTTTGAAATTGAGGCAAAAAAATGACTCTCCTCATAGAAAGATGGCCCCTTCTACAGCTACTTATGTCAAAGAATATGTGATTTCCAAGTATTTTTGAGGTAGTAGTTGCCTATGAATGACTGTAATTTCCCTCTGAAGTAACTAAGCTTTGATTCTGAAACTTTTATATGCAGGATAAAGTCTAAATATGCAGTGGTCATGCTCCTTCTCCCATCTCTCTGCCCCAAGATCTCTGAATACTCTAAAGCTAAGCAAAGCTATCTGCAGGGCCAGGGTCTCTTTTTGGAAAAATGAATAAAGGCAGCCCAACTAAAAGGACTTACACCTGAGTCTCCTCTCACTAACAGTATATCACTGACATAAATCCCTCGATGAAAGTGGAATTCCTCCTGATTTACACGAAGAGCATTAACGAGAGAGGGCTCAGGTCTTAAGTGCCGGGGTTTAGCCGTATTTCTTCTGTCTTCATTCCTTCCCTGACGATTCCCAGGAAATCTCACTTTGGGGAGATAAGTGCCTACAAGAATCTAGAAATTAATTTCAGAGCAGCTGAAATGGCTGCACAGAAAACCAGCCAGAGGAAATGCCCCGATGGAGGGATTTATTGCACTATCACTCCTCTTTGCAAAGCTGCAACATCTTAATCTTCCATGATGACATTATTATGAACTAGCCAAGGCAGAGACAGCCCTGAGAGATCGGCAACCCAGCACTTCATGGCTTTCCTGGAGATCTGCTAATCCATGATGTGATTTAAGCGAGGCTAAAAGTCCTGCAGGTCACACCAGTCCAGCAAGGCACGGAGTGCATTTCAGCGGAAGCAGTATGTTCTTCTTGGCCTGCAAACCACCGTCCCATCACTGCAGGGTATCATGGTCTTTGCTTTGGGGGTTACCAACTCATAGCCCCACACTAGTAGCTTTTTCAGGTTTTGAATCAGGAGGATGGCAGTTCCTGGAGTACAGGGCGCTGGACCCCAGTACCCAGGCCATGAAATGGAAACATTTCTAGTTTGCAATACTATCAGAGTCTGAGAAGAGCATAGAAAGCAGAGAAGAAATGAGTTTTTTGTCCCTCTGTTAAACACAGTCCCATCTTCTACAGTATCTTTGGTTTCTATGAGTTTCAAGGGAAAAAAATAATCCTTACCAACTACTAGTATTAAGTGACTTGTTTCTTGAAAGACTGTGCATTGCTCTTTTGAGAAACAGAATTAAACATGTAATGACCCTCTTTCTGAATGTCCTGGATTACAATAGTTTTCTCTGATTTCATCCCAATTACTTGGCTTGTAGGCTGGATCAGAGTTGGTCTGGAGAGTCCCATCTTCTCCTGGGGTTAGATGTCAGTGTTGAGTCTGAGACACATTTCAGACAGTTTGCGTCATTGTGTAAACAGTGATAACAATATTTAATGATGATAAATCTGAATTTCACCACAAAACTATAAAACAACTGAGAGAATGAATTATGTAATTTACAGCTAGGAAGAAGGCAGCCAAAGGGAAAGCAACGGATATGTACAAGAGAGAAAAATTTAGTGGTCTGAGACTGCAGTGTCATTTGTTTTTGTGTTTAGTAGCACTTAGCAGCCATGGTACATAAATAATCTTTATTGCAGTGGAACCCAAGAATGCTGCTGGCAATACTTGTCACTATGCTGGACTACTGCTTCACATGGCACAGCAAAGTGTATTTTGGGCCTGCAGGGTCCATCTCAGGCTCCTCAGTCCTCTGATGCTCAAGGGCTGATGCTGGGTGACCCTGTGCTTCCACCCCTTCCCGGTATGTGTGAAGACATCGATGCACATTCAAGCCACTTTTTGATTCAGCCTGATAAAATTCTGCTGTTCTCACTAACTTAATTACCTGAAATAATTTTAAGTATACAGTCTTATGGCTTGAACAATGGAGATAAAGAAAAGGAACAATAAATGAAAATCACGTAGAGGGAAGCTACAAAAACTCAAACATTTCTGTTTTATTTTTGGTTCATTTGCTTATTTTTAATATAAGAAGACCAAAAAGAGGAAGAAAAATAAGGAACAGCATCTGCAAACTATATTTCTTCTCTTTTTCTTCCTTCAATGCCATTCCATTCTTTTCTTTTTACTTCTTTTGTTATGACAGTATCAAAATCTTTCATAAATATACTTTTTTCATACATTACTGCACTTTTCCAGCAAAAACTTTGAGGGACAAAAAAGTCTGCAAAATTTCCCCAAATTCTCCATCTTGAGAATGGCAGAAAATGTTTTAAACACAGTTTATATTCTACTTAGAAGAAAAATCAGGAAAGCTCAAACACAGTGATGATTTCACAGAATAAAAAAATAATATCAGCATCAGTACTCATTTTATTATTGTGATCCCATGTTGATATGATATGGATGATATTGCATATTACTAAAAAAATTATGTGTGCAAGAACTAAAATTCAGCACCTTGGCCTTCTATAATCATGCAAAATATGAGGGACAGAAGTCAGGTTTGTACCCCTTTTATCCATTATTGGTGGGACTTGCACACCCTATAGGGACATCTGGGGCCAGCCTGGTTGTTCCTCTGCTGAGGTTTGCAGCACCATAGTGGCTGTGACCACGTTTCCAGGACGAGGAGGGCTTGCTCATTCTCCAGGATGGACAGTTATTTTGGAGGATTTTTTTTTTAGGGCAGGTTCTTCTTTCCTCCTCAAATCCCATGGTTGGGACAGAGGCGCTTCTGTACAAAACTTGGCACAGTTCCAGCCCCATCTCTGCAAGGACTGCTTTTCCTCTTTCCTGTGAAATGAAGAATTTTCAGATAATACTTACCTACCTCTGGGAGTGCTGTGAAAATTGGTGGCTTCTGTCCTTAAGTCCACTGTGAACCACTCTCAGTAAAACGTGTCAGAGCTTCCTTCAACCCACAGTGAAAAAAAAAAATGAATATACAAGAGTGAGGAAATGCCAAATTGCTCAACCTCTCCATTCTTCTGACTTCTGAGAGGATACTGTAAATTACAGGGTAAACAATTCCTGAAACAACGTTAAAAACCTGATGTGTCACTTGCCAGTGTCCCTTTAACTATGAAAGATAACAGCAGCATAGGAAAAAATGTAAATTTACCATCAAGCAGATCTTCCCCCACAGCCTAATGCAGAGTTTGATGAATAGAATGAATGAAATGACAGAGGATCCAAGCATTACACAACGGCTATAATTGTGCTAACCAGCTGTAGTCATCTGCTGCTTCCAAAAAAAGTTCACAGCATTTTGCCAGTGTCGCCTGTGCGGATTGAAAGGCTGCAGCAAAAATGTATTTCCATTTATTATTTGAAAAAAAGAAATCTATTCCTCAGTGTCAGATTTTGCTTGGAAGGTGCCAAGACAACAGAGAGTGAAGAACAGAATTGCTTACAAAGCCAGAGGAAAGAAAAAGGAAAAAAAAAAGGCCATATCTTTTCCAGGAAAAGAAGATTTTAGATGAGAATATCCTGCTGGATCCAGTTGCACCAGTGACCAGCCTAACCCTGTGCCTTTTCCTGAGGGTGATGGAAGAACCATGTCCAGCCAGGTCCCAGGAACACCCAAACTGGAGGCCTTTTTGTCCCAGGGAAAGGTGTTTTTCAGCGCAAAGGCTGACACCGGACTGCTATTTTGAAAGTGTTATAGTGTGGGCTGACTTGGCTGCTTGAGGCAAGGCTTGGGAATTAGGCATAGCAAAGCCCAGCTTTTAGGCATCTGTAGACAACATGTGGTGAAAGCTGGGGCGGACGGCAGCTGGGCCACCTAACTCAGCTAATGGGGAAGGCCAAGGAGAGGGATGGCCCTGCCCTCTCTGGACCAATGCCACTGGAATGAGGGACCCCTGAGACAACACCAGGAGCTTGCTGGGAGGGGTCTCTTCCATGCAAACTAGCTCTGATGTGACAGACCCATGGCTGTCACTTCTGGGACATTACCTAGTGCTGTGTGGTGAGGAGAGGTTCTTCCATGCTGGAGTACAGTTGTGCAGGGGAAAGAGAGACAATGCAGTGTATTAGGAGGATGCTGTAGTGGTGGCTATGGATGTAGCTGTAGCCCCATAAGCATGGCATGACCTTTTCTCTTCAGAAAAACTCACCATTAAAATTATTTCAAATGGACTGTTTGTTAATAAATGCCTTTTTAAAACTTTTTTTTATATGTTCATGAGCTGTAGAGCTCTAGGAATGCTTTGGTGTGTATGGTGTGCAGGTCAGATTCATTTAATTTGGAGGTGAGGTAGGCAGTTTTATCCAGCTTTTAGTATTTGGTTTTGTTTTTGGTCACAGATCATTTACTGAACCTGTTTTAAGTGGAATGGAGGGTAGTTTTTTTTGAAGCCAAAAGGGTTGGTTCTGGCTTGTTACAAAACAGTGGCTTTCAACAGAATCCAAATCTATCTTCAGCTTTTCTGGGTACTAAATGAGTACTTTAACTTAGGGATTTCTGTGCTGAGGAAGCAGGGAAGTTAACAACTCAGCACAGCGCAGAAGTAGAACTGGCATGTGAAAGTTTCTGATGTCCTGTGTCTCTCTTTCTCTAACTGCACAGTGAAAAGTGACTCTGGTGTAGGTTTCGCTGCACCTTATGAATTGTAAGCCTCTTGTCCTTCCTCCAATTTCAGCTCAGGTGCTGCATGACCATATTGCCAGTGTCAGTAGGGATGGCACCTCAGTTCAGTAGATGTCCTGCTTAAAGGAGAAAAAGACTTCTATTTTGGGCAGAAAAGCCTTAAAGAGTTTAGGGATTGGCCACTTTGCACAAGTATTTTTATGGAAAACGTTTTGTCTGATTATTTGAGTTCACATGCGTTAAGGGGTAGATAGTACATGCAACTAAACTCAAAGGTTTTGAAAAGATGTTGAATACAAAAATTGGAGAGGGGTGAGTAAAGACAGAAAAAAGAATGGAACAAACACACAGATCACACCCTTTTTACAATTTCAGTGAAACACTGCTGGTAATAGTCCTGCTTCAGATGGGAAGTCGGGCTGGATGACCTCTAGAGGTCCCTTCTAACCAAAATTTCTATTATTCTTTGAGTCACATACATTTCCTTATAATTTCTTCTTGCCATTTTATTTGTTGGTTATCCTGGGGGAAACCTAGAATTTAAAATTTCAGTCTCTTACACCACAGTATTTTAGCAGTGACTTCTGTCACTGAGTTAGGTGGTAGGCAGGCATTCAGTTTCAACTGCTAAATAGTGTCAGAAAGGAACAGGCTAAACCAAGAGGATTCTATTTTTCAACTATCAGACAGAACTCTAGGGTTCAGGACTCTCTATAATTCACTTGGTATTTATCATGATAGTGCCATACAAAAGTAAGATGTGGTGGGTGTTCCAGTTAAGCTTACCAGATGGCCCCTAAATTCTCTGTTCACAGGCTTGGAATCGAGGTGGGAAAGAGAAGTGTTCAGGCATGCAGCTGAATAACAGTGTGCTGTTTCAGCTCTTTGGTTGAATATGAAGGTCATTTGAAAAGGAGACAGTACCGAACCAGTTAGAAAAGGTCTGGACAAAGCAGAGCAGCCGGAGTTACTTCCAACTGAAATTTCCACCAGCATTCCCAATGCTCCTCCTCATTATGCATTCACTGAGACGAAGGCTTGAATATTGCCACTTGTGAGAAGGGGTGTGTGTCACATGATAAGTTTACCCTAACGGTTCCTTGATCTTACTGCCCAACTCAGCAGTCAATTATACAATTTACTGGCTAATCTGGGATTTAAAAAGACGAGCAAACTTCATCCTTGACCTCATTTGACTTCAGTGACATGTAGGGTATTCTCTTCTCTGCCAGCTCCAACTGCCTTTACAGTGATTTGGAAGCACATACCACCTATCAGCACTGTGGCTTTCAACTGCACCATGCTCTTCCCCTTGCATATGTGCTTGTTCAATTCAGATACAAGAGAGAAGCCAGCACAAAGCAAGACTTTGGCCTTGCCAGGAGCACATAGTGGGCTGGGAGCAGGGCTCTGGTGCCTGTCAGGGACTTGGGTTGCTCTGGATGAAGCCAGGCCTGCATTTATATTAGTTGTTTTGGATACTTGTAGAGGTTCAGATCAACCACTCAATCTCAGCATTCACTCTCTCTGGAATTTGAATGGTTTATCTCACGGCCCAGCAGGGTCTGAAGCAGTGTGCTGCAACGAGCCCCTGCTTATCATGGCTCTGACATGACTTCTCTAAGCAAATGTTTAGCCCTACTTGACTTGGGATGAGTGCTGTATTGATTATTAACTTTAAACAAACATCTGGTTTTCATTACGAATGGTAGCAGACCAGAGAGGGGTGCTGTACTGGGCGGTGCGGTCACTTAACAACCATCAGGACTGGCTATAAAGAAAATTTAACATATCCTGTAATTACAGTCTGCACAGCACAGGGGGATTTGGGATCTGCAGATCTGATTTCAGAACAGAAGAAAATGTTTATTGTATCTGCTACGCACATTTATTTACTCAGTAGTAGCAAGACCTTTGAAATATTGCCTGTGCAAGAGCTTATTCCTTGCTTATGAGAAGGACTTTCTTGTTTAAGCCAGGAAACCCAAGTGAGCTCACGGTCAGGATGGCCTGCTTAATGCTTTTACAGGCTTGGGGATTTCAGGGTTTGTCGAGTACGCAGATCTGTTCTGAAATATAAATAACATCTTCCCCTCTGCCCTGCCAGCACCAGCCAGATCCATCTCCTCTGGCCACAAGGAAAAGCTGCAGCCAGGAATGAGACAGTGGGGATATTGCCCCAGGAGACTGTGGACCCAATTTCCCTAGGCTCTGGAGAGGGAGAGGGTTTTAAAGGCCATCCAAGGGTGACCCTTGGCCTGTCCCCACAGTGATGAACCCAAAAGGGTAAATTTCCACCCAGTGGCTACATCCGTAACCCTGAGCCCAGCATTGGTGCCCAGCTCCCAGAGAATTATCAGCCAAAGGGACAGTTTTGAGATGATGTAATGTTGTAACTTTAGCTCCAGCTGAAAAGAGATGGTAGGTGGAGTTTCTATGGAGCCAGACAGAGCTGGGATCCTCTCCCTTTTTCTCTTTTTCTGGCTCATTCAGGCTGTCTCAATTAAAGCTCGGCCAAATTAATCTTGCACTCTTAATGTCAGTTGCTATTTTTCTAATTCACCTCCACACTCTTAAAGACTATTTCTCCAAACAAAACGGGTCTGTTCTTCAATTTCAGGCTGTCAATTTCATGGGCTGCTGATACATTTATTAGGTGTGTAATTTGCTATTTTTAGGAGACTGCGGGGGAGCAGCACCATTTTTTTCCCTTCTCTTTTGCATTTATAAACCTCTTACAGTTCCCTGTCCACTGAAAATATTTTTACTATTTAAAAGGTTGTATCAAAGCTGGGTATCTTGGTCCAAATTCCTCCTTGGTGTAACTCAACTGACCTCTGTTTCACAAGGAGTAAATTTTTTCTCTGATGTTCTTATTTTGTGTGTGCGTGTGTGTGTGTCTGTGTGTGTGTGTGTCTGTGTCTGTGTGCGTGTGCATGCTTATGTGTAGACGTGAACAGTTCTTGGCCACTGCTGGATGCAGGAAAGCATCCAACTGTGTGGACCAATGACATGATCAGAAACTGGCCCCAGCTACAAACTCTGCTGTAAGAAATATTTAAACGTTTTTAGAGCAAAGCCTGCCCCTTTGTCCAACTATCTCTGAAATCACCAATCCCACACACCACACAGGGCAGTATCAGTCAAAGCTGCCAGACTCCTCATTTGTAAGTAGCGGTGAAGAACTTGGCAACAATTTGAGGGCAATTCCTGTGTGGTGCCAGGCGACTTATCTACACCCCTGCTATAAGGCAGTCTTTTTTGCTTGTCTGGGGCTCTGAAACTGGGAGATCAGAGAGTTGGTCATCACCCTTGGGAGGACAAACCCTTTCCAGTGACAGCTGTGGTCAGTCTGGGAGGTTCACCACCCACCAAGGCCACATCAGGTGCCAGAGGCACAAGGGTGTTGCACGACACCTTTATAGACAGAATGGTGGCAATGGGCTTATGCAAGTCAACAGGCCACCAGATGACCAGCCAGGTTAACCAGTAATGGTTAACCAATGGAGGAGAGCTAGCATTGCACAGGTGGTAACTGGGAAAGAGAGTGGTATTAAGGCACAGAGGAGATGTTTGCACTTCCCTAGGTTTCTGAGGTGGTAGAGGCATTTGAGGTGGAGTCCATACATGGCTCTTTGATGAAAGCAGCCAGGGGTAGGAGGTGCCTTCTGGCATCTCCTCATGTCCATGTGTCTTTCCCAACTGCTTGGAGAGACTCTCTGTCTCCTCCCTCTTTCCAGAGTAAGGAGACCCTGGAGTGACTGTCCCAATTGTGTACAGTCATTGCTGTACACATTTTGCCATCAACAATGTCAAAGATGCCTTGCAAAGCAGGGATGTGAGCATGACATCTCAAACTTCTCTGGCAGTTCCTGCCCATGGGTGCAGATCATGCTGAAGCCCAGCACTTTCAAATCCAGTGACATCTGGCCTTATGCTGAGCTGGCATCTCTAGTCCTGTGGTACCTGTTGTTCCCTTCCATCCCTACACCTGTGTATGCACCCAAAATGTACAAAAGCACTGCCAAGGGGCTCGAAAAACAAGAAGTAAACACGGCCATGCAGACAACTTCAACCAGAAGGTGTGTTGAGAGACCAGGATCAGAGTGTCATAACATTAATTCATGCTACCTAGATGGCCCAGGGGAAGAAAGGATGATGTCTACTGCCTTCACGGGCAGCAATAAATGATGCAGAAATAAACAATGCAGGAAAGCAGAGCTCTAAGGCCAGACCTCCAAGCATAATTACACACTTAATTTCCTTGTGAGAGGTTAAATGTCGAAGCACCTAAATGCCTTTAGAGATCTGGCCCATCACTTTCTCATTATAAAACACAAGAGATAAGCTCGCCTGTGCTGTCCACATGCCAGATGTGGTGGGACTTACTTGCTCTCCCCTGTGTGTCTGTGCACTGGAATTCCTCTGAGGTCTAATTCTCAGCATAGTCCCACGGAGTGCTGGTCTGGTCTGGGGATGTTTGAGATGGTTTGCGGTTTACTGCTGCTACCAAGAGCTGCTTCAGAAAGTATCTTAGGACTGCTGTGCCATCCAGGCTGCTGTGCCGCAGGGTCAGGCTGGAAATCTCTGCTGAGCACATGGCACTCTCCAAGTGGGAAAACAAGTCAGAGATCAACTGCTTGCCAAAAGGGCGAGGGGCAGGATTTAAATGGAAATGCAGAAATGGTGACAGTTGCTCTAGAAATGTATCTGAAAAGTTGCTTTGGAGGTTGAGCCTGGAAACTGAACATGCAGGATCACAGGGGCTAAACCCCTTTCTTTGCAAGCCTCTCCTTCCAAATAAACACTCAGAGTTAATTAGCAGCTGCTATCTCCACAGATTTGCTAGGTATGCTCTGTTGTGCTCCTACTGTCTCCTCTCTGGTCTTCAGTCCTGACCAGTCCAACAAATTAAGCACCACAACTCCTCCATGCGGGCTCATCCAGAGCTTGTTACAGCTAATCAAGTGGTACGTGATGGACACTCCAGATAGTCTGCTGATCTGCACAGCCCCATTTATCTTAATCAGGAGAAGCGGCTGGTCCCAGCCCGTCCTTCCCAGGGCTGCAGGCAAACTCCCACCACCACCACTTGCTGCTCCGTGGGAGGCCTCACCGGGAGGCCAGGAGCAGTGCTGGCCGGTGAGGGGGGACACGGAGGGTCACTGCCCAGGCCAAGGAGCGATAAGCATGCCACACCTCAGATCAAACAGCAGAGATGCAGCACTGGTTAGTCCTGCTGTGTCCCTCTTGTTTGGTGCTGGGTTCATTCATGGACACTTGTCCCTGTGGTCAAGCTCTTTGAGGGCTGGCAGATGAAGTAGTCGGAGGTTGATTAGGCATTTGGGTTTGCTGCTGGCATTGGTGGTGGCTTCCTCCAGCCCCGAGGAGGTACACTCTCTCTGGGGACAAAGATGGTGCCATGTGCCTGCACATGGTGACAAGGCACAGCTCAGCACTACAGAAAAAAGCAAATTGGAAACATACCATTTGATTAATGACTCTTTAATGATGCACGAAGGTACTTGTTTTATGTAAACAAACATACTCAAAGGCAGTTCTTAGAGTTACAAAGTCAAACACTCAAAACACTTAGAAAGTGGCAAAACTCATTATCCCTGTTGCTCCCCTGTATTTGTTTTTGAGAAGGAAAATAAATGGTTATTGGAAAATTCAGGCAAAGAAACCTCTTCAAAAAGTATTATTTTTTAACTGTCTCTGCTGACAGCCCTGGTTTTGTGTTGTCAAGGAGGCTCCTTATCTTACTCATAGAGTTGCAGGCCAAAGCAAATCTTAAACATCTTTTATCCTGTTTTAGGAGAAGGTTTCCATTCACTCTCACAAATGTCGAACTTAGGGATGTCATGGTACTTTCTGTCTCCTCTCCATCTTTATAAGCAGCATCCAATCACATCAGTTATTTTCTGGATGGCATTTATTTTTGGTAAGATTTTTTTTCATGTGAAAATTTATACTGGTAAATAATGCAGGGTAGCAATTTTCAGCCACAATTTTTTTCCATTGGTGAACATGTATTTAGGCTAAATACAAAATTGCTGTAAAAGCAATTGAATTGTTGTAGTTAAAACAAATCTGAAAATATTTTAACATTTAATGCTGACATTTTGAGGACAGCCTTTCAATATCATTATTCAAGCCAATGTTTGTTTCAGATTTCCTTCTGTTTTACTGAAACTGCTTGAGAATGACAATAAAAGCTCATGAGGGAACTAAACTACATCCTTCAACTCAAATATTTTTCCTCCAAACTTTCAGTTTTGTGAAAAAAAACTCAACCCCAAACCAACCAAGATAATTCAGGTTCGCTTCAAGCAACCCTTCCCCTTTGTGCTCCTTTCTTGTTTTCTGGTTTTGTCAGCAAGCTGAAACATCAGTTTTTGCTTCTCTCTCTGGGCAAACTGGCCTTTCAGATATTCTCCAGCTACACCCATCAGCCACAAGTATCTCAGCCTGACTAATTTTTGTTTCAGCCTTCTGGGACAAAGGCAGAAAGAAGGTGACTCCCCTTACAGCACTGGATCTCCTTTCTGCTCCTGCAGCTGCCCTGTAATGGCGTGATGGGGAGGGACAAGTGCCGCAGGTACCTCTTCGCATGCTGCAAAGTTTCAGATAGCGTGACTCTTCTTTCTAAGAACAGTGTGGACATAATTACATGGAAGAGTGAGCAAGTGCTTTTGCAACTTCCCTGCCTGCATTTAGTGTGCACAGCTGAGAGGAAGTGGCCAGTGGTGAGCTGTATATAGGATCTTTAGAGAAGTAGGGAGATACCAGTGGTGTAATGCCACATATGTTAATTATGCAGAAGTGCCCTGTCCTACTTTAATGGGGCTAATCAAACCATAAATGAGAATCTTTGCAGGACAAGGTGTTAGCAAGGCAGCTTAATTACTCTGCTCCAGTGCTGTAATCCCACTGCCTCTGGTGAGGGCACAGCTGGTATTTCTTCAGATGCACCTGTTGGAGGGTACTTCACTGGAAAAGGTCCTTTTCCAGACCAACTCTGCACCAGATGTGTTTTTTTCATGATTGGACAGCTGTTTGGCTCATGAACTTGACATAAAGGACCTGTTCTTCTCAACCCCCTCTGGAAGTGGGAACCTTAGGAGGTGAGAAGTCTCTGAGGGCTTGGTGTGCTCCTGGAAGATGATTGGAGAGGTCTTATCCCCATTAATGGATACAGGTGCTTTGGAGACTGTGTGTGGTGCTCAGAGTAACCCTACAGAGATCTCTGCAGATAAAACACGGGGATCAGCAGAGAAATCCTGCATGTTTGGGCCCCCGCCTGGACTCGCACCACCTCCAAGCACACCCATGGTGCCTTAGTCTGGGGGCACAGTGTGAGCTGCACACACAGATCCACCTGCACCCAGGTCCTTGGTGTCAGCCTGACCACAGGGCTATGCCTTGGGATTGGTGTTTGGGGGTGTTGGTGTGTGCCCTCTGGCATTGCCTACTGCTCAAGGGCAACTCCTCACAGGCTGCCCTGCACACAGTGAAACCAGAGGTATGCACTGAATCACCCATGATTAGTAGTTTATAAGCCGCACAGACCATGGTAGCCTGATTCTTCTTTATTGTGTGCTGCTCCTTGGGAACTGAATGTCCTGCTTTTTTATACAGTTTACTTCAGACAAAGGTCCCTTCCCTTTTTCTAATCTTGCCTTGCTTTTCCTTCCCAAGGCTGGCATATCAATAACTCATCTCCCTTGTATCCAGGAGGTTTCTAAACAACAGGAAACTTCAGGGATGGAACAGACACATAAAACATTTCTACAGCCGTTTGCCTTCTGCATGCTAAGAGAGACAGTCTTACACTGACCAGCTTGGGGTGTTTTGCTGAGCATCCTGATTGAGCCTAGCTGTGACAACACATATTTTTTTTGCTTGTTGGGCAATAGGGCCAAGGCTGGGTTTCAAGTGCTATGTCTCATATGGGAGATACATTCATGGGAGCTGGCAGCAGCTGCTAATGCTGAATCGGGACAAAGTTAGCAAGAAATCTGCTGAGGGTAGTTGCAGAACCCAGGAGTCACAGGCAGCCTAGCCTTTGCTGCAGGTCTGTCTTTAGGCAACGAGAAAATGCCTCTTTTCTGCCTTGTTCTTTGTTAGTGGCTTCTTATTTGCTAGTTGGTGGTACATAGTATATCCCTTCATACAAGTACTTTCTGCTCTCTGGGCATTTATGCTCTTTCTTTCTGCTTCAGGATATAAATTTTCTGCCACTGCTGTTGTCTGCACCTGCCCACAGGATGGATATTTCAGACCTTTAAAGCATAACCAGAACTGAGGAGGTCAACACAATACTTTGTTCAGCAAGAATGATGGGAGCTAAAATGCACCAGGAGAATTCAGAGTCACTGTCTTGCCTGTCCTGGTGGATGGTGTGCTGAACAAGAGCCTGAGATGGGAATGTAGCCTGAACTCTGCTATTAACTAATTTTGCAGCATTTCTGACATTTCTGTGCCTCTTTTATCCCTATTTCTCTGCTCTGTTTTGTCTCTGGATGTGGGGCAATGGGTTGAATCCCCTGAGAGCTGCATGATGTCCTACTGCATTTGATGGTCTTTGAAGATACGCTCTTAAGGAGTCCAATCTTTCCTGGCCTGGTTGCATCTTCTTGCTGACAGGTCTGTTGCTGTCTTACAAGCAATACAGCAATTTACCCATACACATGCCTGACTTTACACCTCAGCAATCACAAAGCCTCTTTTTATTTTAAAAAGATAAAAAATACTCATTCTCTCATAACTTTAGTGGATACAGACTTTCATAGCTGTGCTTTTTGTCATTCAAAGAAATAGGATAATATTGCTTACACTCCCTGTTACCTTCTTATTTGTTGCTGAATTCAATTCCAAACCATTTTTCTGCCTTGTAAAACCCCTCAGGACTCTGCTTCACCTCCCCTCATTTCCTGCCAGTGGAATACTTTCCTCCTGGACCATATTTTTGTACCTTCCTTGGAATGGTCTGTGGTGTTTCACTTGTCCCTCTTCCTTCTCTCTGCTTGGAGACAAACATCTTGCCTCTCTAAACCAAATCCTTCCTCAAAGTCTGTGTATTTAAGATCTTTATTCACCCACCCCCATCCCCATTTTATTAGCTTCCTACATTTGCACAAAATCAGAAACACCAGCTTGTCTTGGTAGGACACAGGCCAGTGATACCAGGTAAAGCTCTGTGAAGCTGTTCCCTTAGTAAACCAACAGGGCAGAGATCTCTCATGGAGAAAATGGTTAGCAGTAGGTGTATGGAACTTTAAAATGGATATATATACATGATAGAAATAAACAACAGAACTAGAGCACAGACAAAAGTTAAGGTGATAGCTGATTCATTAAAATACAAAACCTCAGACGCAAATAGGGATGTCCTCTGCAAATATCTGCAAGGATGAGCTGAGGTCTCTGCAGCCCTGTCTGCACACACAGCATACCTGAAGTGCAGTACCAGAAAGATTAGTAAAAACAAATTCAGATTTTTTTTGCTTTCATTGAAAAAAATGACCATTTCAGCCAAACATTTAAAAATTTCTTATCAAAACCATCAAATAATCTGCCACCTAAGGAAGAAGAGTGTGGGAGGTTCTTTTTTTCATTTTTAATATTCTTTTGTGAACAGCTTACATATATCCTTGCACACCCACCCACCCACACATATATAAATATAGATGTATGAAAATAATATGAAACGTAGTTCAATCTCATAGCACATAATAATTAAGGGCCCAATTTAAATAAGCATTTCAGCATATGCTTATAATCTACCTGGCTTCAATGGAACTTGAGCACACACTTCATTTTCAGCACATGCTTTTATGCCCTTTCGGAACTGGGATTTTACCTGAACAAAATCTAAAACATTGAACTTTTTTCCCCCTTTCCTTACAGAATAAATGTCCTTTTATAACTGAGATAGAAGACTTTCAAGCAGAATGGACCTTTACAAGACTCCCAACTACATGGTAAAAGAAGTGATACTACATAGTTTTCTACTGGCAAGTTAGTGTGGCAAACATTTTTATTTGATTTTATTCCATTCATAGTGTGAAGCAGCAGTTACTCCGCCACAGATAGAGTAAGAGTGATTTGGATCAGAGCCATGGTTTGGGCTACAATAACTTTATTGGCGAGAGTCTAGTTTGTGTAATCACTAAAATTAACACGACAGTGTGAGTGCTGAGTTCAAAGCAGGAAACAATCTCAGATACAGCCACAAAAATCGCTCCAGTCCAATTACTGTAAAACAGATGAAGATAAAGTTAGTGTTCCAGTGAGTCATGCAGCCAAGATTCACATTTCAAGAAAAGAAAAAAAAAACAAACTAAAACAACAAACCATTCCAGGGGTAGAGATGAGGACAGATTTGTTTCAGAATAGCCATGAAAAATATGTGCAGAACATGGTCCGATTATACAAATTTGCACAGTGTTCCCAGAAATATGAAGCAAAACAAAGATCCTTAGCAATAAAGAAGAATTTCTCCTTGGTGAAGAAAATAGAATGAATTTGGCCTGGTGTGTTTTTCATTAGCTCTTTCCATTAAAGGAACACATTGTGCAATGAAGTTTGGCATAATATTTAAGTTTTGATTAAATTAAATAACCATTTACAATATTTAAGACCAGTAGAAAACATTTCTATGATTTGTTACAAATCCCCAGGGAAATATTTAAAAACAAAACCAACAAGCAAACATGTTATTACTGTATTTTCAATTTAGATTTTCTACCATTCTGTTGAGCATGAGAACCTGAAAGTAAAATTCAGGAAGAATTGACTAGAAACCAAACAGAAAGTAGGTAGCTACTGTTTAGTTTTTATCCTGTCAGAACTGCATTAGGGAAGGGGAGAAGAGGGGAAAAAGAGAATAAGAAAAAAAAAGAGATACTGCAGGGAGTGCAAAGAGTAAAAAATACGACTGTTAATATTTTAATTACCTCAATTTTTATATGAAACATGATAATTTCTTTGAAAAATACATGGTCAGCTGGTTTCAGGCATTGAGTCACCATGACCAAACAGGACACTTCTGTTGTCTGATTTTCATTTATGCCAAGATCGATTGCTATCAGTCCATGCAAAACCAGGCAAACTCGTCATACATATAATTCACCTTTATTTCAAGTTCCTTTTCATTGCTACAGAGATAGTCTGAGCATACATGAAATGAATCTCCAGATCATTTTTACTCATATTTTTAATCTGATAGTTGAATGGAATAAAATCAGTGGAATAAAAAAGTACTATTTGTGCACTGCAAACTGTTCCTGTCATTTATCTTGCTCATGATAAAATGATTCTTAGCTGCTGGTCTGGCTTCCCAAAGTTACCTCCTCCTGAACTTGCAGGCTGGGCTGGCAATGCCTTTCTCTCACCCTTGTAATAGCAAGAACATGACCCTCTCTGGTGAAAGCACTTTAGGTGATGGGAGAGCACAGAGTTCCCTACAGCTGAGTTGCCTCCTGTGGTACTTTTGCAGTTGATGGGCTGCAAAGGCTTCCCAAATGAAATATTTACTTTGTATTAGATTCTAGTGTGCTGTATAAAGCTAAGGTCACCAGCTAACATCCCAATTAAGAACTGAGCTGTTATTTAGTCTTAGGAAAGAATTGGCTTGTTCTGACTCAGTCAAAAAAGTCCAGATGTGCAGCACTGCACAAACTTGGGTCACTCATTTATTTCAGTCCCTGTTTTACCTCTCCTTTTGCCCTAGACCAAAACTCCTATGGGGACAGTCATTTTAGTAGTGCTTCATACAGACTCTTTTGCATAAAATTAATAATAATAGTCATAATAAACTAAATTTAGAGAAATCTGAGGCCCAGAAAAAAAATTCCTAGCCAACAAATATATATATTTTTAACAAGACAAACCAGAAAATACAGAAAAAAATGGGTACTGTTGCATCCTGCAAGACAGATGAGAATAAGTGCTTTGTGTTGTCTTCCCAACTGGGGTTTGCTTGGATCTGTGCCTGCAGTGATATGCTGTCTATACCATGTACATTTGTAAAGTGCTTTGAGATCTCTCTAAGTGCAATCCTAGAGCCAAGTAACATGATTATTATTACAACCTTAGCTCCAGAGTGAAAACTGCAGACCACTTAATACTGCATTCTCTCAGTCCAGGGAGATAAGGACCTAAGCATCATGAAAGAGAACTCACATTTGCAATAGGTGAAAGAAACTTTTTTCATGACTGTTCAGTGGCAGGATTTAAGAGAGGGTAGGTGGCCATACTATGACATGGTGTCAATGCAGTTAGTGCTGCTTATTGTTGTCTGGGACAGCAGAGGTGAGGAAATTGCAGCTAGTTAGTTACAAATACATTATGGCCTCCTAATGAACTCAATTTTATAGCCAAACTCCTTTAAATTGTCTCTTCCTGTGATTAATTCACCTCTTTCTCCCCTTTCGGCAGGCTGTTGTTGATAGGGAGTGTCCAGTGTTGAATGAGTAAAAAGTACTAATGCATGTTCTTTCCAGGGAGAGATAACCCTTCTCTAAACATGATGAATGCATCTTTTATGGAGGAAGATACCCTGTGTGGAAAGGGCTTATGCGTAAGCTCTGGAAAGCATGTTTTGGAGATGGGGTGGGAGGGTGGGGGGGTGGGGGTGGCGTTGGTGGGATGACTTCGTGCAGTTCCTGGCTATTTCCAGGGGCTTTGGGGACTTTGGACATTGCTATTGGAGCCAAACCAGGCTTGCCATGGAGGTCAGCCAGGCAGGAGGGGAGGGTCCTGATCACCCCAACTGGTTCTGGAGCTCCCTGCCACCTAGCCAGGGACACCCTGACAGTGCTTTTCTGCTCAGGGACCTTTTTTTGGCAAAGAAATTTAGGGCTAGATTGGAGAAGTCATATCTTAACTGGGACCTGAGCCTGTTATTCCCAGATCCTCTGCACAGAGGGGCTCCTGCTCACCCTAAGCTGGGTTTCTGCACTGAGTTCTGCAGGCTGGACTTCCCATTTAATCAGTCCTTGCTGAGGCAAAGGTCCCCTGAGTGTTGGTAGGAGCTGGGCTGGAGAAGGGACCATGCAGGAGCAGAAGCATGGCAACAGGGCTGCCTTCCCGGAAGAAGCTCTGCTCTGTGAGCCCTCCTTTTTACCAGATGCTTTCAGCTGAGGGTAAGAGTTATGCAGCCTCTGAGTGGGAAGGTGACAATTCTTGGCATTCTGCAGCTCAGAGTTAAAAGGCCAAAAGATTTGTAAATACAGCAGGTTGACTAAAATTATACATATATACTACTCATATATATATTTTTTTATGTGCATACCCCCATTAACAAAAAAAATCACAGCACTCACAACTATTAGTAAGTGTCTTTTTTCCAACTCGCCTCTGGCACAAGAAGACAGCAGTAAAAGAAAGAGGGAGAAAAAAAAATCTTCCCCATGCTGATTTTCAAATAATATACTGTTTTATTTTCTCTTTAATAAGTACAAGAAGTTCCATAACTCCCCTGATTAGGCATATTATCCTTCTTCAGAAAGTCAGCTTGATTTATGCATAAAGTGATTTGGACATACTTTCCTCTGGCTATAGAGATTTCATAATTCCTGGTGTATGTCTGGAAAATCTCCCCTCGTCCTGAGTCCAAACCAAATTAATGTCTTCCAGAATGACCTGAGGAATTAATGAGGTTTTTGCTGTCAGTTCTGCCCATTCAGGGTCAAGTAAATCATTTGCTGGCCCTTACTCCAGTGTTTTTCACTGTCTTTCTGACTCCATGTACAATGATAACAAAGTTGCAGATGCCTTTGAAATACGGCATCACTGACACTCTCCGTCCATCTGTTGGGACATATTTTAGGCTCTGTTTTTCTGTCTGCTGTAAACTCTGCCTTTAATGGAGTCAGTAATTGCTGATAAATGGGGTATCAATGAAGTCAGTGTACTGTAGGTTTCCCCATTCTTTTCTGCTGATGTGTGCTATTTAAATCTCTCTGCCATTACTTAAAGTTATTGTGTGTTCCCGTCTTTAATTCCAGCCCCAGCATTCTTGGCCCCAGCCACGATTTTTAATACATAGGAAAACTAGGTACTACAGAGAGCTGTTTGGCAGTAAACAAGTTATCCTCAATTCCCCACTCTGCTGTCCCCAAATAAAGAAAATGTGAAACACATTGAGAGTACATACATTAAGTTCTGAGTAATTCACAGATTTTCTTTCTCTCATGTCATAAATATTTTAAACCAACCCAATTTTGACATTTCAGTCAAGCAATAAAAAACATGATCCATCCCCTCTCTTTGTCTGCTTTTGTCCCTGTGTGATAGAATGCCTGAAGTAAAATGATCCCTCACTTGATCATACATTTTATATTACCTTTCTTTATAATGTATCACATCTTTTAAAGGCATAAATATCTTACTTTAGATGAGTACTGCTTGTGCCTATGACACTGTATAATCTGTAATTATTAGGGTCTCTGCCAGCTATCTCTGCAGTTATACCTCATTTTCTTTCATGGCATCTGAGCACTGAATAATTACTCCAACTGCAAAAATAATGATGGCACTTGCAGTAGCATCTGCACCCAGCAGGCTCTTTCAAAACACCTAGGTGGACACTGTCCCTCTCCAAGCCTAAAGCTAAACAAGAGGCAAAGAGCAAAAAAAATTAATGGGAAAATCAGATCACCTCAACATATGTGTCATGTTAGTGGCTGCTGCCTACACCAGAGGATCTAGGAAAAAGATGCAAAGAAATTCATATTGGGCAATTATGGAAATTCCATTAAACAGGAGTACTGTTTCCACAACTTTCAGTCAGTGAATGGCTTATGCCTAGAAACATAGGAGGCTATCGGTAGTGCCTCCAAGGTTAGGACTGAGTTTGCATCCTGTCTCAGACATACGTTCCTATGTCTTCAATGATTTTTGTCTATATCTTGAAGACCTTTGGTTTGCTATTTGTTGCGTGGTTCCCACAGCCCTCTGGGAATGCTCAGACCAGAAATTCTTCTCTGTTAAGCTGACGACATCTGACTTCTAAGGAAGAGTCCTTTTCGTCTGGCCCTCGTCATGAGTAAGATGACTGAGGTAGTGATCAGTCTGAAGTCTCTGTCACACTAAGTAAACAGTGTGACCTAAAGCACAGAAAATACATATTCTGTTGAGTCTAAAGCTTTGTGAAAGGATCATCAGAGCTGGTTTGGCCTGTGGAAGAGAGGCCAAGGCAAGAATGGCACAAACACATGGAATGTGCACACCTTGTTCCACCTTGTACTGACACCCACAGGATTATAGACTTGCATGACCAGGAGACTTCACAAACATAGGCCTGGGAGGAGAATTGGGTATTAACTGATTTTTTCACAGAACCCTGAGAACCTGGAAGCCATTGGCTGGCAATGGACTTGGCAGTGAAAGAACATTTTCCTTGATTAATTTTTAACTTATTAAATCTCGTGTCCCTTGCAAACCTTTGAATTTTTGGATTTCAAATGAGAACTCAACTGTTAGCCATGTCTTTTCTACCAAAAAAGACTGAATCTTTTAATTTCTTTCCTTTTATTTACAATTATTTCTGTTACAGTTTTTAAATCTCTTTATTTTTTTTTTCTACTGGCTTCAGGACACTGCAATGAACCAGAAAATTTTGGTGGTTATTCTTGGTTGATATGGTAAAATGCATTCATAGTCTAGCTGACTAAGTGCCCTTCAATTGTATCAAGGAAAAGGCCTTGTTTCAAGACACCTGGACTTTTTCCCAAATGCCTGACATAAAGACACTCATTTGGGATTATTAATGTTTCATAAAATGCTTCACATGCCTCTGTGGAAGAAGGATTATTACAATAACTTTTGCAAATGGACAACAACATAAGCTTTGCTCGTCTGCAATCTCATTGATTTTAAGACAGAAAAAATGTCCATATTTTGGTTATCTAATTTAAATTCCTGTTGAACAAAGGGCATGACTTTTAATTTAATAAGTTCTGCATAAAAATTTGTACACTTTGATTAAATTAAAGCCTACCTATCAAAATTGCCTTGATTCAGAGGCCTCACATCATGGGAGACTCTGCCATGCATGTTGCTGAAAGCAGTTGCTGTTATAATCAGTGTGCCTAAATTCTGCTTGTTTCACCTTGTAGTCACTAGACCTTGCTATATTCTTGTCTGACAGGGGAAACCTGCCTCCCTGTGTAGATGGCTGAAGGGCAGTCGAGTCAACTCACAACAATCTCTTGGGGGACCCTAGCAGATGTAACCTCTTAAGTCTCTTCCTGTTATACTCAGACAGCAACCCTATGAAAGAAATTCTCCCTCTTTGCTCAGGGGGAAGCCTGACCTCCCTTATGCTGTCCTTATTTTGCTGAAAACTTCCTTCCTGGTTCTTTTCCCTGAAAGAAAGCAGCTTCTGGATTTTCATTCTACTGGGACAGATATGGTGTGATGACTCTCATTTCCTCCCTTCCCTTCTCAGTTTCTTCTCCCTATCTTATTTTCTTCTTTTTTTCCTTTCCTTTTTTTTTTTAACATAAATGCTGATTTCAGATTTTTTTGCTATGTCCAATGTAATGCAAGCAAAGAAGTCACGTCCTGCCTCTTGAGACGATGTTACAAAATTTTCAGGAATATTACAGAGTATTATAAATCTTAGATTATTAAAAATTATTTGTTGTGTATACAATACAGCTAATGAACACTCTCTGGTTTATTTTCAACTCTTGTCCAAATGGTTTCTGCCTGCTCTTGTTCCTCTCACAGGCACTCAGCCCGTAGCTTGTGAGATCACTTCAATCCTAGTCACCCCCAACCTTGTATAAGTGCGGAAAAGGTTGTGCAACAAATTCAGTTACCCCTCATTTCTGCCAGGTATGTCCAGGAATTCTGGGGTGTCTTTGACCCCCAGCACAGTCAGCCAGCACTACTTGCTGATAGCCTGTTTATCCTGGCCAACGCAGGCTTACAATGCCAAGTGCAAATAGGATTGTGATGGATCCATTCAGCCTTTGGTTAACACTGTATAAGTATCCTCTTCCTCTTCTTTCCTTTTTTAATGAACCATACCCTTAAAGCCTTGTAGGGCTGATCCCTGTTTAGACTGGATCCTCTGTTATCCTTCTGAAATCTTACTTTCTTTTTTTGTCATAATTAATTCTTTTAGTCTTTCTAGAGATGTGGTTCATGAACCAAAAGAGTCACAAATTCCTTTTCATATTTGGGTCTCTGTTCAGGATTTGAACTTCACTCTTTATTCTTCTGTATTGGAAGTCAATGACATTACTATTAGGCGAAGGAAACTTCATCACTTTGCTGTGCTGAATCATTATTTAAATGAGGGCATCTATTTGACTGGTTTGTCACCATGAAAAATGAGAATGAGGCCTGGCCTTAGCTACTGCTCTGTTTATTCTGTTCCAGAGCATCTGTCTGATAGTGCTTAAATATACACAGCAGTTAGATCAGAGGTTTCTGACTGTTTTGGACAAAGTGAGCACTGAAGTCCTGGGAATTTCTTATGAGCCACATATCTGAATATTGAACTTTCGTCTGCAGAACATGGAATTTTACAGTTGCACGTGTGGACATGGTCTGTCTGTGGCTCAGTTGCCATGATCTCATTCAACAGCAGTGTATATGTCCCAGCTTTGCAACCTATGCACTAGATGATTCTTGAGTACATCATACATCAATATCTCAAGGAGGCTCAAAATGTACAGAAATGGCTATTGCTTGTGATCCCTTTTGATTTTTATTCTAACACCCTCCATTGTCCTTTGATTTCCTTCTTCGTTTTATGTCACTTATGTAAAACCTAATTCAGGGAGAGTCTTCTCTTTGCCTTTCACTTACCCCTTCATGAACTATGTTAGCAGAAACATCTTAAATCTATAAACAACTCTTGCTTATCCCAATCATGTATGTTAACCTACAGAGTTAGTTTGTCAAGCTCAGTTGTGATAGTTTTTATTGGTTTCATGTTTATAGTTTTTAATTTTTCCATTAAAGTTTCTTAAAAAAATTTTTATGGGACACTTTGAAAAAATATTTTTTCTAAGTATTTTTTACAAAAGACTTGAGTTTTTAATGAAAAAAATGAAAGTAACATCTTTAAAAATACAATTAAAGTTTTTGTGAAAATACTTAGATTTCCATTAAAATGTTTTTGTGACTTTTGAAAATCAAACTATTTTACGGGGGGAAAAAATAATTTCCAGGTTTTGTCCAGAAAATTTTAACCCCAATGAAAATTTCCATTAAAAATGTTTGCATTGGTCTAAAGGCAGATTTTTTGCCCCTCTTCTCCAAAAATATTTCAAAAGAAAACATTTCTATATTTCTATATGCTTCTTGATTTCCCTCTCACACCTGTGTAAACCAAATGCAATTCCACTGAAGTGAATGAAGTTATGCTGTTAGAAGGAAAAGCTCAAGCTTGTTGCATTCAAATAGATGACTTTGTCTTTTAATGATCCTATTTTGTTCTAAATAGAACACCCTAAATCCAGAGACTCAAACACCAGCAATATCACCATGAAAATGGATAATTCTCTGCTGCTGACTCTATAATATTTCTCTATTTAAGAGTGCAAATAAATGAGGTATGGAAAGGGCAATGGACAGGGAGGATCACAAGGCATAAACTACTAACTCTTCCTGAGAGGTGGTCAGTGTTGAAGCACTTAGACACGACAATGAGGAAAGTCTTCACTGCTGTGGTTGGTGCTGAGTAGAGATGCAGAGAACTGCAGCCCTCTTGTTCTGCTTGTCTTGGAGTACCACACTCACCTTTCTACAAATATAGAGACCTGAATCTCCCATGATAGAGAAATGAAAATGACAGATGCCATCACTAGCACTGATAATGTGGGACTTTTCATTGCACTTGGTCATAGGTAACCATGAGAAATTACTTCATAGAAATGAAGCTGAAAATGTCTTGAACTATGACAATAGATGCTAAAGAAAACAGGCAAAAGGATAATAATCTGGTCTTAAAACTGGCAATGTCCTGCATGGGCTGTAAATCATATGGAATGTTACTTTTCTTGCTGGAAAAAGTAGAAAAATTGATGAACTTATATTTCTATCAAGGGAAATATATACAGAGGTTCTGTTTCCAACTGGTTCTTTTCATTTTGCCTCCAGAAGAAAGGCCTGGGAAAGCCATCATAGCTTCCAAAATATGTACCAAACAACCATTCAGGATACAGACATTTCTGGAAGTGCTGCCATGATTTTTGGTGGCACAAGTACCTGCATACAGTGTTGTAAGTGCAAGATCTGGAAGCAAGGCAGTGGTTAGTGGGGAATCTGACTTTTAAGTTCAGGTTCTGAAGACTTGAGTTAAGATTTACCCAAATTATACCCCTGAAGACAAGTTTAACGCCCACTGCTCTTCACCGCAACCATAAAACTACACAGAAACATCTTTGCAGTAGTCCTTTCTGCAAAGCAATTTGTACTGATTTTTCCAGGAGTCCCACCACCGAACAGCTGAGATGACAGACAAGACTTCCATCTTTAGAACCTCTTTCAGAGAGCTCCTTCAGCTGAGTGCCCTGTGGATTTTCCTTCCTATTAAGTGTTTCCTTTTTTTTTTCTTTCTTTTTCTCTCCCCATCTTTTTTTTTTTTGTTTCATAAAAATAAAAGGATGAAGGAAAATTAATTTTCATTGCAATGCAATGAACTGTGAAAGAGACCCTTAGCTGTGGTCTGGAATGCAGACACTGCTGGCTACCTTCTCAGTCCATGGCTAATCACGGCACTGACAGACCGAAGCTCACCGGCTGAACTGTTCCCCTCAGTGCAGACTGTGCCGCTGTGAGCCCAGAACACACCACATTGCTGAACTCCTCGGAGTACTGCATGAGGGATGATTGCTGACAGTAGATCAGGGAAAACTTATTTGGAGTAATTTCATCCTGCTAGTCACTGTGGTGGTGTTATTCTGCCATCTTTGAGATGCTTTGTTTAGTCCCTTCCTATTAATGTGTAGCTATAATACTTCAGCTTGCTTTTGAGGGGTGATCTCTGGTGTTTCCTCAATTGCTGACTGTAGAGCATTATACATATAAACCTTAGAAACAGTGGGAAAAGCATGTACTTGTGTTGCCCATATCCCTCTGTGTTCATGGTGATTACTGCTGAGAGAAGAGAAAGGAAATAAAATTGTGGAACATGTCCTTGGAACAATTCTATGAAAGACTCTGGCCTCAGCATGTTTCTACCACTTTCCTCCTTTTTGACAGCTTCCTGCAAACACTCAAATGAGGGTCTGCTCAGGCTATTGCCAAGTTCTCATTGTTCTTCTTTTAAATGCCCATGCTTGCATGTGGGCAAGGTACTCGTGTGTGAATGTTAATGCTGGGGATTAACGATGGAAACATCCTTTCTCATCTATCCTCTTTTACCCATTTCAACACAGATTAGGAACAGCCTGACCAGAAGTGGTGACCAGTCTCATATGCAAAATCATGAATTATTGGTCAGGAAAAAAACCAGTTTTAAAAAATAAAAAGCACACTAGAAAGCCAAGCTGTGAGAACATTGAGTGTTCTGTAAATAATTGCAAAGAATGGAAAACTCTGAACTGAATTGAGCTCAAACTCTGTGGTTAGATAATCTGTGAGTCTGAAGAGTTGCATTTGTTTTTGCTAAGATAGCTGCTTGTTCTGCTCCAGGAATGTAGGCATTTTTTATTTAAAGTGAATGGGAAACTGATGTGGAAAACCCAAGGAACAATATCAACAGCCACACAAGCAACTTATCTAGCCATGAATATAGTCTAATAATTCTTGATTTCAGGTGTGAGGTACATCCTCCTCCCCACATCCATACTTAGGAGCAGGAGAGGGGTAAATCACACCCAGAAAGTCACTCACCTATGTGTATGGATCGCTGATAGACCCTCATGCACTATCTGGTCATCAGCTGCTGGCTCAAAACTTGCTTAGAGACCAGCAACAAGGACTACTAACATTCACCAAGTACTTTCCCAGTGAGACTTCTCTGTGTGTCCGCACTGTGTCCATTACATTTCACAGTCATAGCTGCAAAGGCAGGTGATTAACATCTGTCCCTTGAGCATAGGCATTACAGCCCCACAGGGGACAGCCTCTTCCTTCCAGAAAGCTGCTTTTGGGATAATCTGTCACACAAGTACCTGGAATGGTCCCAGGGATAGGCTGCAAACCTGAGTTGTTACCAATTCAGCGTACTGACAACTCCAAGAGACATGGACAATGAAGACTCACCCTCCTGCTTTTACTGTGAATCCCAGCAACTGTCTACAGCCTTTTGGGGAAGACCTGGTGCACTGAGTAATACCTTTACACTGACTCTGGTGCACCCCAATACCTGCTGTGGCAAAAAGTACTCCCTAGAACCAACAGGTCCTCAACAGGAGTCTTGGCCTCACTACCAGATGAACTCAGGAGGCTGTGGCATTATTTATTCTTTCACCCCTTGCGATTCCTCCATGAGAAAGCAAAATGAATCTTGCCAGGTCTGAGATTCCCCAGAGAAATGGCTGTGTTTGGTACACATGACTTTAAACTTGTCCC
>JAOXXN010000446.1:17795094-17815427 GCA_026770055.1 Myrmophylax atrothorax | reverse complement strand
ACCTGGTCTAGTGAAAGGTGTCCCTGCCCAGGTCTTGGGGTTTGGAACTAATTGATCTTTAGGGTCCCTTCCAACCCAAACCATTCTATGAATCTATTTCATGTTTCTATGATCTATGTTGGAAAGACAGCCTGGAAAACCCAGACAGAAAATGGAAACACCTCTAATATATTTCCATTTATGACAATCTCACAGCTTCTAAGTCAATATTATGTACTCTTTAATGCTAGTGTGGAAAATGATGGTTCTTGCTTTTGCAATATTCATGTCATAAGTGGTGTCTGGTGAGCATGGAGGCTCAGTAGAAAGGGCCCTCCAGCTGTTTGCAAAGGTGTTACACAGGGCATATTTGCATTTCTCCTTCCTTTGCTTCCTTTGGTAGGAGCCTGTTCAGAGTGGCTGACAGTGATAGGGGAAGGTGCAAGGAGCTGGATAGATGTCTTAGCATTAACACCACCTGATTGTGACAGGAGGATGGATCCACAACAACCACTTTGAGGAATCTTCACACTTGCCCAGAGAGAAGGAGAGGGGAAGAGCAAATGCAGAAAGTCAGGAAGTATTTCAGGGGTGTCAGCATAGCTGCTGATGCCAAGAAGCGTGAGGAGAGTGGATCTTACAGGGCTAGAAAGGACTTTGTTTAATTCAGACAGCGCATCTGGAGATACATCAAGGTCCGTGTTACAAGTGCAGATGCAACATTATCCCCCAGCTGTCTCTACAACCAAGGCAAGAAGGAGGCAAATCTGGATCCTTGCACCGTTGGTTTTTACTGGCTCCATGGGCAAGTACAGCCATGATGTTCTCAGAAACCTGCTGGAAATAACTGTTGGTCTAATCAGACTCTCAGGGGACATTGTGGAGATGGAGACCTCTTCTCAGAAGGAGTGAGCTTGATGCACAGGGTCACTCAGGGACTCTACCTGTGAGATCTGGAAGGTGGGAGGAAAACAAGTCCCTGGACTCTGGATCTCATTCAGAAGGCATTGAGTCTTTCTTTTTAACTTCAATTATGTCCCAGCTGTCTGGGAGACCATCAAAGGTCTCCTCTTCTTTAGTTGCATCCAGCCAGTCTCCATGGGTCTAGACCAAAAGAAAGAATAATTTTGCATGAAAGTGCTGTTTTCTATATATGTATATAAAGCATGTATGCACACACACAATGTAGCCAGATGGACATTCCATAGGACTAGTGGAAAAGTACCAAAAAATGATCTTGAAAGACTACTGTTATTTTCCATTTACATTTAGACATGAATAGAAAAATTTTCACCAGCTGCAGTATGTAATGTAGTTTGTAATTTCTGATCTGACTCACAATCCCAGCAATTAGATTTTTCTTCTGTTTTTTTTTCTTCTTTTGTTTTGGTAGGTTTTTTAATTATTATTATGTGTAAGGAAAGGTTACAGGTGTCAGCTCTGAGGTTTACAGGGCTACAGTCAGCTAGGAAGAGCACTTTTCCTTCAAGTTTAGTACTTCTGCTTTTATTGCCAAAGGGGCACTGAAATGCCCCCTCAGACACAGAAGAGGTGCTATTATTGTGGTGGTACGTAGAGGATTGCTCACTTGTGCAGAATATTGCCTGTGAATCAAGCTGAAGGTGAAGTCAGGGGTGATGAAAAGCAGGACTAACTATGGATATGGCTAAAACTTCATGTGAATCTTTGTCATGCTGGCAGCCATTAATCTCCACAGTGATGAGAGCCAGCAAATATGATTCCTCAGTGGGAGATGG
Source organism: Myrmophylax atrothorax (assembly GCA_026770055.1). Taxonomy (NCBI): domain Eukaryota; kingdom Metazoa; phylum Chordata; class Aves; order Passeriformes; family Thamnophilidae; genus Myrmophylax; species Myrmophylax atrothorax. The sequence goes on along the minus strand of JAOXXN010000446.1, from coordinate 17,813,691 downwards.
GCTTTGATTGGATAAACCAGAGAAATACACTGCAGCACCAAGTCTTAACTGCCATCTTCCTGGGTGCTCACAGAGGGAAGGATGAATTACTTTACACAAACAAGTAAAGAATAAGAAAACTATTGAGATCAGTTTTAACTGTCAACACAGCATTAGAGGGGCCTTTGCATGGGCACAAGTGAACAACAAATTTGGCTTGAGGTTGATGAATGATGATGACTCAGGAAAGGGAAAACAGTTAATATAATCTGAACTGGAAAAGTTCAGAATTCATGCAAGTGTGTTTACTCTCACTCTCTCAACATGCTTCTTTATAGCTGAATTTCAAGCTGAATAATTATATTCCAATCATCTGATAAACCTTTACATTGCTGTGTATTTTTCATCGCTTGACTACAAAGCTGTCCAAATACAAACTGAGCTTTGCATAGGATAGGAAGCTGGCCAGTTTTACAATCTTTTCTAGGGGAAACAAAGTGCAAAAATTCCAGAGCTAACGTTAACGAACATGGCTAGCTAAAGATTGCAGGCAAGAATTGTCCCACTCCAAAATGGTACACTACAATTTTCCAGTTGGGTGAAAGCTGCACATTTTCTGGCTGCTTAGGAGGGCTCAAGGCAGGAAGGAGGTAGTGAAAAAGGGATGGAAAGCAACTTCCAAGGCAATCCCTACCTTAGGCCTTGTGGAAGTACAGCTATGGTTTGTGAAGTGGACCTCTATTAGTCTGCCATTGGAAAAAAATACTGGCATATTTATACATAAGCTTAAGTGATTTGGTTGATCAAGGTTTTAGGGAAAACTTTGCAGATTTTCAGAGAATTTACAGCTTCAAGAGGGCTTCCTAGAAGCTGACTTTTTTAATGTCACATCTTGATCCTTTCTGATGGTTCACACAGACCTTAAAATCAGATGAGTAAATTAATCTGGTGGTCTGTGAAATCTAGTCCACAGTGCTTAGATCAATTTCTGAATGACTCGATGACAAACTCTAAGGTAAAAATGTAATCTGCTGCTTAATCTTCTCTGTGAATGGTTCACTAGATCCATCTTTGTTCATTAGTGCCCATTATACAATATTGCTGTTGGAAACTGGTTTTTTTGTGGCTTGCATTTTTGCCTTTCACAAAATGGAGAGGATAAGATTTCTTTCTTTCCCATTACAGAAATCTGTGTCCTTGCTGTTGGGGAGATCTGTGTCTGGCACTAAATCAACTTTATCAATCTTTGAAGAAGTATATGTGGACATATGTGTGTGACTGCTCCCAAAACAGAAATCACTATTTTCACCAAAAAACCTGTATAAAATTATTACTTCCTGATAAGAAATGTTCTCTTAAGTTTGTAATCATTACATTAACCCATCATTGCAAGATATACATTAAGTGGTTAATACTGTGAAAGTTTAGAGGAATATCTAAAATTGGTAGTATGTGTTTAAAAGATTATGACTAATAAATGCAGAGAAATGAAGCAGACCTCTTAGAGGAACTTTAATTTGCAATCAAAAAACATCTACAATTTATTGTGTCTCCTTCCAGAAGAATATATTGTTAGTTCAGCTGCAATTTCTTAACTTCATCATATTTTATATACTTTGGCCATCACATATTGCCACAAAGTATACTATACAGTGTGATTTATAATGTGTTCTGATTAAGTACACAGAAATAATCCTGTTCACCATGCAAGGAATCAGGCGAGCATCATAACTACCCATTGTTAAGGTGTAGACATTTTTAATGATTATCTGTTAGCTAAGCATTTTAATCTTATACTTTGATTATGTTATACCTTTATTTTTATTCTACAGTATTCTTTCAATTACAGACATGAAGGGCAGACATTATCTTTCATCTCCTCCACTCCCATCACACAGCAATTGGAAAGGAAAATATAGGAAATGCATCTTCATGGAAAATGAATATGAGGGAAAAAAAAGAAAAAGGCCAAAAAAGCATCAAGAGAGATTGATCAGCTGAAAGGTAGAGTGAAAGACATAGAGAATGCAATAGAGGGAGTATGCTGGTTGTTTTATTATTTCCACCTGTAATTTAGTAAATGTAGAGAGAAGGGTAGTACAGACATTTGGAGGCTTCTCTACAGGGAGGGGCTATAAGGTCTTGCTGTCTTCAGCTCAGGAAGGAAACAGCAGAGCTGGAATGTGACAGACCTCTGTGAAATGCTGAAGCTGGCAGAGAACATGAAGAACTGTTAAGCTGCCATGTACTCATATAAGAACTAGCGACAGTGTGAGGAAGCAGTTTCAAAAGCAATGGAGGGATTTCTGGCTGCTGGACCTCACAGAGACCGAAAATACTAATGATTTGTGCAAGGAATGAGACATATTCCTTAAGGATAGGTCAACCAGTGCCTCTTCAAAGTGATTGCCCATGTGTAACCACTACCTCAGGAAATCCAAAATTATTGCTTCTCGGAAACTGGCCGAGTGTAATGGGGATGAATCACTCTGTGATATGCTCCCTAGTTCTTTGCTTTCCCTAAACATCTGTTCCTGGTCCGTGTAAGAAGTAGCACACTTCTTACTCACATACACAGGAGACTGGACTCACCAGGATGAACTTAAAGACTCTGAGCCCCATCTGCTATATAGACCAGTTTCCATCAGTGATGTTACCACAGAAAGTCCTTCCCCTTCATAAGTATCCTATGCCACTGAAACCTTGAAGACAGATTTGTATAATGAATACCTCCTTCAGTGAAACTACAGATGTGGAAAAAAAAGAAGAAAAATGAAACATGTAGGGATCTGGCCCTACTGAGACAGGCAGAAGTATGCTTACACTCTAATTATTAATTATCAATATTATTAATATTTTTGCAAATGTGTCAAACAATATCTTATACCCTTATCAACTTTTTAAAATACAAAGAAACAAACTCCTTCTTCCCAGGAAATACCCAAGATCTAAACCAGCAATCAAGACTTTTACCTAGAAGGGAAGAAAAATGATTCTTTGGGAAAATGGTCAAAATTTTTTTAAATGAACCCTAGGCCTTATCTTGCATGTCAACCATGTTAATGCAGATGTTTCCAATTTGAAAATGGAGAGTGAGTTTTGTCTAAAGGCTATGTCTATGAACAGCCAGGTCTTTCCAAAGTTGACTTCCATTTTACAGATAGAAATCAAAATCCAGGAGGGTTAAGAATAAGGAGATATCCGTTCTTAGGTTCTGATAATGAAGAAGGAATTTGATGCAGCTGGGATACTTGGGAAAGACATTACAATGAGGGCAAAAGAAGAATGCAAAAATGTGATCTTTACTGTTAGAAGCCTCTTAGGCAGATGGGAAGAGTAGTTACATTGTAATAGGCATTGTGAGATTGCAAAAATCCTGAAATCATGAACAAAGACTAGAGTTAATTATCTTCAAATAAGGATGCTGACACCTAGGAACAATATGGGTTCCCTCACAACTCAAGCTGACTGCAGAGGTCTCTCTATTGACTCCAGCAATCTTGGTCTCATGTAAGAATGTGGGAAAGGGAAATACTCCTGAAGTTATTGTGTATAACCCACCTCTAAAGCTCTCTGCTATCAGTAGTATGGGGCATTGTTGAAAGGGACAAACCAAGATCTCTACACATTAGCATTGGCCTCTGGAGATCCTGGAGATCCACACATGGTACAGCTTTCTCTATGGACTTAAAACATAAACATGGCAAGCTCAGGACAGGACAGTGCATTCCTAAGCAAGATTTGCCCCTCCAGCCATCCAAAGGTTGTGCTGTGAGCCCCATGGGAACATTGATAGTGTTCTGTGCCTGCTGTCATCAAGAATGTGGTTGCCTATTGAAAGAGAAGATAATGAACTTCATCTTACATATAAAACAGGCATTTACAGTAAGAAAGCAAAGAAAATGAGTTTTTCCTTTTCAGCTGAATATTCCACTCATTTCTTTTCTGCTCCAGGCCTTCCAGCTTTCTAACCTTATGAGTTATGGACAGTCATTCTTTCCAGCATTAGCTGAATTCTTTTCTAATTATACATGTTCTGAATAGCGCGAGGCAGACCTGCTGGTAGAACATTTGGTGCAGAGAGCACAATAAATTCCACAGAGAGCTTGACATGCCTCACCATAGATGCAATATTCATTTTCATCACCACAGAAGAGATGGGAAGCTGAGCCAGAGTTTAAAAAACCATTGTGCTCCTTTACTAAAATGTGTGTCTGGGATTACCATTGGCTGTTCAGTTAAAAGACTGCCTTGTAAGACAACTTCAATAGAATGAATACATAGACATTTTTAAATAATATTTTACAAACACGAAAGTATGGAAGATGGAAATAAAATCAGATCTATAAGACATGGAATTGTCACAACATTAGCACTCTTTGTTTTGAGATAAAACTGAAAATAACATATAAAAGCATAAACTACATCAAGAAATTTTATCACATGATTTTTTATTCAAGCATCTTCTCTCTGGAAATTGGGTTGTAAAATGCTTACATTAAAAAGCAGCTTTGAAAAGAGTGTGGGTTTATTGTCAGACAATGATTTACAGAACAAATATATTCTGATTTCAAGTAAAAACATGTCATTTTTTTCAAACACCAGGCCTGCAAATCCATCTTGGGACCTCTAAGCAGATTCTTTTCTTATTTCTCATGGATAGCAATAAAGTTTCTAAAGACCATCTGTGGAAAAGGCCCTACAAGGTATAGAGACTTTGTAAAGTGAGTATTTGGATTTTGGTAAAAGGTGGAGAACATGTGAACAAACTTGGAAATTTCTCTTCTTTTTATAGATTATCATATCTCAACTAATAAGATGCTCACAGAATATTTAGAGATCAAAATGTGAAACAGTGGCTAAAGAAGGGAAAGGGAGGTTTTCTCTGGTCTCGTGCTCAGTGCATTAGGTTATGTTACCTGGTAAAGGCATGGCAGGATGTTTGGTTTAAGGAAGAACTCTATCTCAAGGAGAGGGAAGAATGTAACATCTTCCCTTCTGTTGATTGCTGTTTTTTCTGGGTATCAAGACATGTTGCTAGGGTCTTGGAGACTGGAAGACATATTGCCTGTGCCCAAATCCTACCTGCTGCAAATGGAGGGATGCTGTGAAGAGAAGCTATTTGAAGACAGCCTTCCCTGCTCTCTCACGGAATGACAAAAGTTTTCTGTGAGGTGCTTGGACAGACAGATCCTTGCTACTTTGCCACAGCTGGTAGGCATCGTGCACTGCAAGTGCAGAATCAAAGGCTGATCAGTGCTTAGCAGCCAGGCTTGGGCTCTGACACATCTTGGAAAAATGAGACAAGAACTCCTGATACCTTGTGTGAATCAAGATAATCACAAACTGCTGAACTTTAGCTGCAAACTCTCTTAGACAGCAAATCTAGCATCCTGTGCCACTGTACCATTTGCTCCTGTGGCTATGGACACTGCCCTGGTCACCAAATTTGTCCAGATGTGCCTGCTTCTCCTCCTCTGCCATGTGGTGTTGCTTCCCTGCTGCTTCCCAGACAAGACAATGCTTCCGGCCCATCTGCCCCCACCTGCCCATCACTCCCTTTTCAGGTAATGTGAGGCTGACAGAGTTGCTAGCCTGAAAGAGAAATTAGGACCACATCCCTTATATAGGCCGGACCATTTTTCCCCTGCCCAAGGGGGCAGACATATATTAATCATTGTATCCCATTGTAAAACTCATGTGTAAGAAGGCTGTTTACTTTTGTAAACCATGACTTGTATGACTGCATGAGTCACATGACTTCGCTTGGTGTTTGATGCATCTCTGCATTTTTAACATGTCCTGTGGCCAGGGATACTCAGGGCAGTTTTCTTTCAAGACCGCTATCAGGAAGGAGGTGGCAGCCGCCTTTCATCCTCTCACAGAGATGTTACTTTTGTTCCCTCTTGCTTTGTTGTTTCCCTTTATATATAATACAAGTCATTCAGAGTCAGTGTAAATGTTTGTTAAGAATAGGGGATGGAAAAATGTAATAATAATTCTGGTAATGGAAGTAGAATATAAACAAAGAGCTTAGAGAAAGTGGAGGAGCAGTGGAGAGGTTTCCTGTTTAAAAAAGGAAAATGAAAATGTTAAAATGGCTACTTATGGAAATGTAAAATAAACTTTCCACAGTTTAATGGAAAAGGAAGAATTTGGATCTGCTCAGAGGTCCACAAGGTGTTTTAACACGGACAGTGATAAAGAAGATAATCTTTCTTCTATTGGGAAAATAACTTTTGTAGTACCTAAAGTCATGCCTTCCGTACACATGAAGTAAACTGCAAGTACTTGACAGCCAGTGTAGACACTGAGATGTGTGCAGATTCACTGCTCCTGACAGCATGGGAATGGGGAAGGAAAATCAGCACATTTCTTTTAGTCCTCGCCATTACTGATGGAAAGGAACTTCTCAGAAACAGGCATGAAGAATATCAGTGACAGAATTCCAGCCATGGATTCTCCCTTCTTCCTCCCTGAGATCTTTAGAGCATTAATTCATTGAATGGTTTAGGTTGGAAGGGACCTTAACAATCATTTAGTTCCAACCCCCTGCCATGGGCAGAGGCACCTTCCACTAGACTAGTTTGCCCTTATCAATCTAGTCTTTAACACTTCTAGGCATGGGCCATAAGAGAGCCTAAGATCCTCCTGAGACCTAAGTCTTGCACCTCAGCAGGCTTGTGGGACCCTTGTTTTGGAAGATGGAATGTATTTCAGAGCTTCACAGTCACCCTGATATTGTTGTGTTGACTGTTTCTAATGTGCTAAAGGAAAGAAGGATTATTTTTTTGCTTAAGTGCATGTGTTTCACTTGTTATTTCAGATTTATTGATGTTTACTTATTGCTGAATAATGAGCCTGAGGGTAATGGAAATCTTAATAGGCTAAAAAATTGGAGCCAGTGTCATCAAATGCTTCCTGTTCTCTACTGGTGTAGTGTTGCCACTTTATTTGCTTACTCTGCAGGACAAATGTGTTTGTTGCAACATTTTGGCTGAAATCCTGATTCACAGTTTGAACAGGGCTGGGATTTCATCCTGTGAACTCTGCCTGTGGGAAAATGTGAAGGAGGAGGCTGTCTCTCAGCCCTGCACCATGGCAGGGCTCTGTATATGTGTCACCACAAAGCTCTGAGAGTGTGCCAAGTGATGGGTGATGTGCATCAGTGTTGACTCCATGTTATCCTGACCAAAGCTGGCCACTTCAGTGGTGCCAGCCAGGCCCAGAGAAGCATGGCATGAGCAGTGGGGAACACCTCTGATGCAGAGGATCAAGTCATGGCTGAGATGCTCTTCTGGATGATGCTGCTCCAACCAAAATGTCCTACATAACAGCCTGCAGATGCTCATGTGGTCAAGTAAAGGTGAAACTCCACAATTTTGTGGGCTGGATGGTAATTTTACCATGTGCTACAGGCAACTGATCAACATTTCTAAACCCCATGGGAGACTTCATTTTCAGTGCTGCCACAGGTGGCTGAGGGCCCTTGGTTATTTTATCTATGGGTGTTTTGCAGAGGTCCATCACAGCCTGAAGAGCTACAGAGATCACCAGCTCTCCATGAAACAATAATGACTTCCTGCAGCCAGCTGTGACAAAAAGGGAATGTGGCCTGCACACTGTCTTATGTTTCTGTGCACTGGCTGACACCCCTGAGATGTGGGTCTCTCTCAAGATGTTTCACTGAAAACCTGCACACATGGGTGTTTCACGAAGGAGACAGAGCCAAACAGTGCTCTCACCTGGCCCCATGTACTGCAAACCCTTCTACCCATTCCTCTGACTGATCCAGTCATTTCCATTTAGTGGAAAAGACAGAGGGAAAGAAGTGTATATATATAATCCTAAGATGAAAACAGCTTTAGCCCAACAATTTTTTAACACTTCACCAAAACCGTATTTTCTAGCCTCTGTATATTCTCTGCTAACAAGAAGGTCTTCTGATGAGCAGTGGGAGTGCTTTATAAAGGAATTTGCAGACCAGAGGTGCTCACCATAAATTTCCTTCTGTCTACAATTACTATCATTGCATATTTGAGGCACTTTTAAAATAAACTATGCAATGATGTAATGCACACAAAAGGCCTGGGGTGGGAGTGCAGAGAAAGGAAAAGAAGCAGCATCTGGATTTTGCCTGGTATCTCCTATAGAGCATCTTGATGTCTGTAATTAGTGTCATGTTATGAGAGCTTAAAAAAATAAAGGCGCCAGAGTTCCAAATAAAACATAAAATGGCTTTGATAGAATAAATGTTACTATCATTGTTTAAAAATGTTGTGACCTGTCTGCTATAGTTTCTGAGAAAGATATTTTCCAGTGCTGCTGCTCTTGCTCTGACTCTTTTTTAAATTCTATTATTACAGATAAGGACAGAGGAAAATCCTCAAGACAGACTTGTTTTAAATCTCTGTAACACAATGCCAGCATTGTCTCTCCTCAAGCTGAACTTCTGAATTAAAATAGGCATGATCCTTAACAGAGCTCTGAAACACTCTGTTCTACAGACACTTTATCCCCTTTATTAGAGAACATTAATAATTCAAATGTTATGACTTAGGTTAGGCAGGGCCATTTGTCTGGTGTTGGAATAATTTAGCTGTACTCCACTGTTCAGAGCTGTTTTGATAGCCAGTGGGCCAAATTCTGCAGTCTCTTTAAAAGTCATGGGAATTTTACCTGCATCTTGGCAACGTGTTGAGGAGGGAGACACAAATAAGAAGTTGGCAACCTTTTCCTTGACCTTTAGCGTGCACAGAGAATGTACAAACATGGACTCCCAGCCCAATTTTGCAGACTGCGTAAGGCAACATTTTCATTTCAGCCACTTGGATTTTTGCCTGAGCAAGGCCTCTAGTTTTGGTATCTAAAAACTCTACATAAACACACTTGCAAAAACGCATATGCAACCCACCTTGGCACTAAGATTTCCTCCCAGCTTTTATTTTACCATGTGTGAAGCAGGATTTCTTCACTGCAGTGTGCATGTTTGCCTCTGAATGCATCACATTTTCAAATCATAGGGCTTTACTGAGACTTTTTTTTAGACTTTAGGAGCTGAGCCACTTTCTACCTACAGTTTAAATGTAGAACTCATTAGCAACAGTGATTTCCAGGCCTACACATCTATGAAGTCTTGGGTTTTACCTCAAATGTATCCCCATGTACTGGCAAAGAGATTAGTATATAAACATAGTTTTTCAGGATGGTGTATTTCTTTGACATGAGACCAGCTCTACATCCAAATGCTGCTGGACTTGAAATATTTAGGATATAGAGCTGACCTCCATGGTCTGACTCTAATGCTAATAAAACACAAACAATGCCCCAGTGGAGAGGTCTAGTTTTATCACTTTCAGAAGAAGAGACATTGATGGTGGAAAGAGTAGAAATGTGTTCTGATCCTACTCTAAAATTTATCTGGGGTGAAAGGGCTCATTAAAGCTCTACTAGTCTTAGTCAGCCAGTACATGACATGGTGCAAACATCACTTCCATATAACATTGAACCTTATTTTCTATTGATAATACATTGATAATGTACACAGGTGACACTGAGACATTAACCTTGTTTCATGTTGCCTTTCCAAGAGATGTAAAATCATTATAAATAATGGATATTAGCTATTAGCTATCTGGATATAGAAAGAATACAAACATATTATATGTAGTATAATTTTATGCTAATATCTATAATTATGTACTACAAGGATTTATTTTTTAAAAAAATGATTTTTAGCTTCATCAGTGTTCCACCAGCACAAATCATTTATCTATCAAGTGCAAGAAAAACAATCAGACAGACATTCTTAGATCTGTTGGGCTTCTACATTACAAAACATTATAAGCAGCATACAAATAAATTTGAAAATGGGGAGCAGACCAAAAGTAGCCACATGTTTATTCCTATACTCACTAAAGCCAGTCGGCCAAATGTAACTTACAGAGGAAGTTTCTCAGTAATTATATGGTAGAAAACCCATTCAGGTTTTAGTGCTTTCTGTTGAGATACAAGAAAACTGTACTGAGCTTCTTGTTCATCCATACATGCTGAAGTGGCACAGAGGATTCTTAAGCATAGTTTAAGCCAGATTTCAAAGGAAATTGGGAACTTCAAGTTACAGCTGATTCCTAATAGCACAGTTTGACACCTACTAATGTTCTTGAAAATCCCACCTGGTACCTTTAGGTAGTCAAACACATTCATAAATTGACCCCACATTTCTCTGATCTTCAAAACTGAAGATAGGGATTTTACTATTTTAAAGATATTTTGCCAAGGAAAATATGTCAAAGTTGGCTCACTGTTTCAACCATGGTAATGGGAGACTTAGACAGAGAAAATATTGCTAAAACCCTCACATCTAGTGCACCAGCCCAAATAAAGACCTCACTGTAATGAAAATGGTTCCAAGTTATCCCCTTTCTGCATGGTGTAGCCAGAGGTAGGAACTAAACTCATTATTAAAAATTTAAATAGTTGTTCCTGGCAGATCTGGTGTAAGATGGAAGGTTTTGTGTGGAATTGATGAAATGAGGGAAGGTCCAAATGTGTACACCTGCCTTTGGGGAAAAATATGTTTGACTGGGTGAAGTTGTCCATGGAAGAGCAGTAGTCTAAGCAGACAGAGACTGACAGTTAAGCTTGAATGGACTCATTGATACTTTTGTGACTTTTTAAGCTACTATTTCCATAAGTTTCTCTGAAGAACATCAGCTCTTCTCTGTATGTTAATACTAATTTCTGTGCCAGGAGTTCATCTTTGCCTACGTTGCAATGGGTTCTTTGTCTAAGCTGCAATGAGGCAGTAACCTCAAAGCACTCCTGGTGGCAGGGGCCACCAGCCACAGGGCCAAATGCTGAGCTTTCCAGTGGTCCAGGCTAGACCCCAGCCTGTCCCCCACCATCCTGTGGTGCAGCCAAGGGACTCTTTGAGATAAGCCGACACTTGTGGCAATAACATAGAAATGCAAGATGGATCTCTGGCTGAAGAAGAGCAGCCGCTGCAGCAATGGAATGAGGGGGGAAGGGAGCAACTGAGGCACTGACTTTGGGACGTAGTAACCTTGAGGCTTGATCTTAGCTTCCCTGGTCCCAAGCTTTCCTGGGCATGCTTAGTACATTCACTAAATTTCTCCATCCCTGAGTTCTCAAGGGGTTTTCTGACAAAAAAACCCATTACTGTATGTGAAGTGTTGAAAGTGCATGTTTTTCACATGTAAGCTTAAACACAGAGATAGTAGGAAAAGGAGCCTGATCTTTACATAGGTAATGTATAAGTCTCACAAAAGAGGAGGCATATACAGTTCTACTAAATCATTGTGGCCTTCAAATCTATTTAAATTAAACCTCTCATAGTCTATTCGGCTGTTCCTCATAAATCATAATTTTAGTTAAAAAATGGACTTCATTTTTCTTCTGGGGCTTTACTCTCCCACAGCCACATTCCTGGAACTGTTGCAGCCCAGAGGTCTAAGGGAGTCTTCTCTGAGAAAAAATCCCATCCTTGGATTTGGGGACTGGAGTCATACCCTGGAAAGCATTCAGAACTGGGGGAGGAGAGAGAAATGTGAAGGACACAGTGTTAGAGCTCTTGCACAGACAAACCTCTGTAACCTGCAGTGCTGTCTCACAAAATACGTGTAGGTATTTGGTTAGATGGGATGATTTGGTGACACGGAAAATATAAAAAAAAAAAAAAGAAGTTAGAAGTAAGCCTTTCTCCTGTTTGGAAGTACGAGGTACATTTGCCAACTTTACCCTGTTACCCCAGTTTAGTGTTTGTTTTTCCTGAAGTGTTGCGGTTGTTTTGTGACATCTATGTTTGTGCTCATTTTTCTTTCTCAATACTTTATCCTAAAACTATTCCCTGACCTGGTAGAGACACACAAAGCCCTAATCAAATCCTGTCTTTCTGCTCAGAGACCCACTAAACTGCATGAACAGCCTCTGGAAGACTCATTCCTCAGCCAAGGAGAACTTTTATTTCCAGAGTCTTCAGATTTCTCTGTGCACACTTACCAGGTTGTCAACACTACTGTGTCGCTCCTTCTGCTGTGTTGACTGTGACCTTTTGAAGGATGAGATGAGACCAAGACCACAGATCAGTTTCTCTTTGGTCAACCTGAGGTCTTCAGTTTTTTACTCAGACTGGTCGTAAAGAGATGAATTGGTCATTGTTCCTTGTGGAGTCAATGCATCTTGCTATAGCAGATTCAAGGACTTCTAACAAAAAATTTCCAATAAAGTAGCAATAGCTATGAAACTGCATGGTAGTGTACAGCTCTTGGGCTTTTTCAAGACTACATAAAAATCCTGGTGTGCAACACTGTCTTTGTATGAAACCCAGTCCCAGTTTCACAATCATGATGTCACTTTTCCTGCTGGATTTCAACAGATCTGTAAGTTGGAACTAAAAGTGTGTGCGGCAGCTGAGTTGCAGGCCTGCTTTGGGAGATGATGGCCAACCAGTTGTCTGGAGAAGTACACATGTGTTCATTAGTGGCATGACAGGAGTTCCAAGAAACCCTAATGCAGTCCCATTTTTCCAGGTGCTGTATCCATGACCAAAAGCAATCACTGGCCCAAAAAATTTACAACTATGATGTTGCAGCTGTTCTTGTCTTTCATGCTCACTTTGGTAATTTCAAATGATACTCTGTTTTTTGTCAAACTTATTTACCAATACTTTCCAACACTTGGTTCCAAAACTGTAGATCCTCAACTCCTGCTTGTCAAAAAGTGGGTCCTGATGTGAGTGCACCAAGGAATAAGAGCTTGTCAGGTGCTCTTCCTGGGGAAAGAGATGGGGCAACTGTTTTACAGCAGGTAAGGAAAATCTAGTTACTTTGTCATTTGAGAATTTTACGTTACCCTTTAGGAAGACATGACTCTCTGAGGAGGGAAAGCAGAAATAGTATTAATCATCCATACAAATGGTTGAAAATGAATTAGCTCCATTACAAACAGAGATATTACAAACATGACAAATATTGCAGTTATGTTTTCTTCTACAATTTCCATAGCTCATAATCTGCTCCCATGAACCGCCCCTTTAGCTGCTCCTTTGTTCTTCCTTGCCAAAATGTCTCACTTGCCATGTTTCAGAGTTGTCTCTTTATAGATACAAAATGAGATTTGTTTTTCACTCTGCACCTGTTGTTCTCTGTGTCCTTTGGCCATCAAGCTTGACTCCATAATGTGAAGGCCTCAGTCCACAAGCCCTCCACACTTTGTGTCTCTGAGTGAGAAGACACCAGCTCATCACTCTAGTTGTCCCAATTCTCAATCCTCTGCAGCTCTTTCCATAGACCTCCCACTGAGCAAGTTTCCTTTTTTCTCTATTTATTCACCCCCAAATGCTGCCACACAGTCTTACATAGATCCATCTGTGAAGCATATGTTCAGTTGCAGTGATTTTGGACCCACATTAAAGGGGCAAGTTCTTCATGACAGAAAGAGTTAGAGACCAGGTCCTTAATCTTAGCAGGAAGACAAATGCTCAAAAGAAGAGTTGCCCCTTTTTGCTGACGGTCAGGCATTCTCTAGATGAATATATCCTACCGGTATCAATTAGGATCAATACAGATAAATTAAAGGAGTTAGCAGCACTTTCTCTCTGACATGCACAGTACCTTCAAGAACACTTGCTCAATAACAATTCTCCTGTCTGGTGGGCAAACAATGACAAAACAAGATCAAATCACACAGGAGTGTTCACCTGCCTCGGAGGTTTTATGTAAGGGCCCACCAGACTCTTCCAGTGTGGCTCAGATAATAGGTATTACTAAGAAATGTACCCATGGGTCCTGCGATGATGGGCTCTTCAGGCTGGTTATGTTACTGGAAAGGATTCAGCAGGAGTGAACCATGATGATAACTTGGTATTGGCCAGAACAGGTCGTAATGGGATATTGACCAGCAATGTAAGGCCGTGCAGCAGCATCACTGGTATTTCTTTAGCTACCAACCTAAAGCATTGAACTGTGAATTTTTCTTCTTCTGAGATGCTCAGACTCATAGTACAAACTGCTGTGGAGTTCAGAACTTGTTGCACATGCATGTAAAGCAGTAGCAGGACATACAGAGCTATATGTCTCTACCACTCTAACTCCTGTACTTTGTTTCTGTTTGAAGGTAACAATGTGGAATAACTAGAAGAGAAGCCACCATGGTCTAGACCATTAAGCCTCCTAGACAGATAGATGGCAACAGACTGATGGGTTGGATAGGGATAGTACTGCCTCTGTCCTTCAAGCATAGTGAGTAGTAGAGCCAAGCAGGAGCAAAAGACAACAGTCATCAGTCCTTAGACTCAGTGTCTTTCATCCCCAGTTGACTCCAAAAGAGCAGGAGGTGTGTGGGTTAAAAACACTAGGTCAGAAACATCATTTAGGAAAGCTCTAGGATTCATCACATCTTGGTAACTTAGAAAATAAATATTTTTTTAACTTTTCACAGAATTAAAGGGTAGCTCAGGTTGGAAGGGAATACAGTGGGTCATCTGGTCCAACCTCGCTACTCAAGCAGTGTCATCCCAGAGCACATGGTACAGGATTGTATCCAGATGGTTCTTGAATGTCCCCAATGAGGGACACTCCACACACTCTTTGGGCAATCTGTTCTAGTGCTCAATCACCTTCACAATAAAGTATTTCCACCCCATATTCAGGAGGAACTTCCTGTGCATCTGTTTATGCCTGTTGCCTCTTGTCCTATTGCTTGGCACTACCAAGAAGAGCCTGGATTTGTCACTGACTCCCTCCCTTCAGATAATTACAGACATTGATGAGGTCCCCTTTTAGTTGTCTCTTCTCAAGGCTGAACATGCCCAGCTTACTCAGCCCTTTCTCCTAAGAGAGATAGTCCAGTCCCTTAATAATCTTTGACACCCTATACTGAACCTGCTCCAGGAGTTCCATGCCTCTCTTGTACTGAACTTTTGCAATATTATATTGTTTTAAAGCAAAGGCCTTTCTCTTCCAGTGAAATTCACTTAACCGTTTCATGGAGAGATACAGGTTGTATGAGGGTTTGGCCAAGTTCATAATCTGTCTCAGAAGGATTTCAGTCATGTTCTGGAAGTGCCTTCTTTATCTTAAGATTAGTATTACTGGGTCAAAACCACTGGTTCAGGTCAAATGTACTCTACTCTGACTTTCTAAGCCAGCCTTCAAGACTAGCAGGGCTGCATGAATTTTCCACACATCTTCTCAGGCAAGGCGTTACCAGGAATGAGCGTCTGGCTTTTCTGACCTTCGACATAGCACAAAGCCTCTCTCTTTGTCTTGGCTTCCCTTGAAAATAAGGTGGAGTGAGAAAGGTGTGAGTTTTTGTGGGACAGAGGGATTTTTTTTTTTCAAAGTCAGCATTGGATTGATGCAGGTGTTTTCAATAAAGTGTACTTTTAAAGATCTATAGATCTCACTTGGATAGTTTAGTGGATGATCTATACATTATAGTTGTAAAATTTATATCTTGTTTTTGCAGCCCTTGATGACATGAATTGTCCTAAACAGTGTGAAGGGACAAACCCATGGCACTCTACCCATTTTTTGCAGCGGAAGGACTGACCATATGTATGGTTAATAACCAATTGATGTGAGTTAGGACTCTGAAATCACCTACCAGAGAAGTCTGGGAGAAGCCTCTTTCCAATCTAAAGAACATTCTTTAGACCAGGTAGAAAAGCAGAGTGGGTAGAAACTCTCTGAGCCCACCCGCAATCACATTTCCTTGTCCAAGAACATCAGATTTTTGGGATATAGGCTGAAAAATAAAAACATCCTATAAGGAGACTTCTTAATAAGCTGGGGCAGCCAAGTATGTGAAAACCCTTGTGATCTTCACAAGCCTTGTTGGAATTGGCAAAGAGGTTTCCGAAGCACATGGAGGTGGTCAGACACTTGAAAAGGACTGAGGTGTCAAGTGCCAGGTGGAAAAAAAATCTGTTAAATGTTATCACAGTATCTCTTCTTTGTGAGGTGAATTTCCAGGCACTTGTGACTTACTGTACGGTAACTTCATATGCTGATTTGGGCCACAAATAGCCTGTATGTCTGCTTTAGGATTTTATGCCATTGAATGTGAACACACTCTGTGTAGCACACTCCACAAATATTTTAGTCCTACCCATGTTTTCAAACATTTGGAAGTCCTTTTCCTCCCACCACGGGACATACACATTATTTAGATCAGTGCATTGTGGTATCTTACTCCTAAAAATAATTGTGTAGCAGATAAGACATGATTTCTCTACCCGTCTAGAGCCTTGCAGAAACAAATGTGCAGAAGGAAGCTTCTTTACACTTTTGTGTCTTTTTAAAAACCACCACAGGCTCCCTGAAACTGATGTTGCCTTAGAAGAGCTGAGCTAAGCATCACAGTGTTCAGTACAGATGTGGTAGTACAGGATTAACCTCATCAATGAGGTAACAGATTCCACTTCACTTAAAAGTGTCCATGCCCTGCACATCGAAGGATTCTGTAACCCTGGGTCAATATGGGTACCACCAGGTAGTTGTTCTCTAAAGGGCCAAATCCTAGTACAGGTACTACAGAAAAAAAATCTTTGTGACTTGGTCTTACAGTGCTTTTTTTCCCCTTGAATGATCTACCTAAATCTGTAAGATTTAATTCAGGGAAGTTCTGTGGTTAGTGTACACAAGAAAAATAGCCTCTAATAACTGCAATTTATAATTAGTGGATCTATGAATGTTTGTGAGCTTGTCTAGTAAGTTGGAGTGGTTTTGGTATTGGTGTTGGTGTAGACACACAAGCTGTTCTTTCATTTTACTGCAGTCTATATTGATATGAAGCTCTACTGGCAAGAACACTGTTCAGAATGCAATTTTAAAATTATAATTAAAGTAAGAATCAGTGATGGTGTTTATGAAGATATAATGAACCAAGAAATTCAGGAAGCTGTGACAGTTACTGGCCTTAATCTATTTGTTACCTATATGCAGTGTTTACTTGTTTCATAATCCTGATATTAACAACAACATTTCTCATGCCTTCCTTTTGCAAAGATGAGATCATCTTACTGAAAAGAACTGTGAGCAATATAGTCTATCAGGTTTTGAACATACACAGAAACAGTGCAAATTAAACAGTGACTTAGTAGCATTCAAGTTACTTCATGTGCCATATCACATTATGTTTTAAGGTCTGGTTTCCCTGGTTCGGAGAAGAGTTTAAGAGCGCAACATGCCTCTCTCAAGATATTTGCACTGCCAGGGTGATGCATAAACTGATCCTTTCCTAGAAGATAAAACTAGCTCTGTGGATCACAGTGAAATTCACAGGCTCAAATGCCATTCTGGTATTCAGAGGCACCACTGCTGGAGATCCGACCTTACCGTGGAAGCTGGTGTTTGCTATTTTCAAAGGGGAAAGCCCGTGCTGTCTACGACATCTGGCTTGTTGTTGTAAACCTTAAAATTCCAGAGAGTAAAAGCCATTTTCAGGTACTCAATCAAAAATCAGATTTGGGGTTATCAGTGTGTACATGTAAGGTTTAGGATACCTTTTAATCTATGTAAACAGTGTGCTCAAGAGCTGCATGTATTTATATAGAGATCAAAGAGGTGGCAATGTCTAAGGAGAATAAGCAGCAAGAAAAATCATAGGAATGGTAAATGATCAGTTGTGAGAAGAAAAACTTGAAAAACTTGATTCTAGATATGGCAAATAGGTTGCACTCAGATGTGGCTATGACATGTGATATTGGGGCTGGCATGTCACCCGCTGCTTGTAGCTTCTCATTATTGAGGCATGCTACACTAGGTCCTGGGAACACAAAGCAGCTTGGCATCCAGCTTTCTCCTACCAGGAGCTTTCTGCCTTTTCACCAGCTGCTGCCCTGCAGCTGGAGTGGCATCATGCAGAGAGATGATGCACTCTGCCATGCCAGGGCTGGGCTTCTTTTCACCATGAACTCCCACCGTGGGAGCATGACCAGCTCTATGGTCTCTTCCCAAAGCTTCCACTCTTTCTGCCCTCCTGTCTTACTGTTTCAGACATCAAACCTGAGCAAATTCATGCTGAAGTCAGAGAGGAATTTCTTTTGGCCCTTGATTCCTTTCTCTGATGGCTTTGGGCTAGTTCTACTGTAGCCTGAGCATATCAGCAACCTTCAGATCCACAGAGATTCACAAGCTCCCCAGCTGCCTGCCTGCTGGCACAATACTGGGAATCAAGGCAGCAGTGGTTGGCTTAGCCTTGTGTAGCATACAGAGCAAGGACCAGGTCCAGGGACACCAACTATATCCACCTCTACTCAGACTGTCCATGTGCTGGCTCCATGAGAAGTGTCAAGGTGAGGGAATAAATAATCTGACTGAGGAACAGGAAGCCTTGATTAATGACTGCTGCACCCCTTAAACTGATCCTCTCCTTGCACCCACTAGAGTCAATGGAGAAAAGCTCAGCTTGCTTTTCCATGACCATTTGTGTCTCTTCTGTATGCTGTACTGGCTGCTAGAGGACTGTCCCCTTCATAGCAGCTCCTTTCACAGAAAGCTGAAGGTGTCAGGGCAGTGTGATGAAAAGCTGCTGAAATGTACTTTTTAATGAGAAAATGAAGTGTTTTCCCTTGCAGTATGATCAGTGGGGGGG
>JAOXXN010000446.1:17761637-17794994 GCA_026770055.1 Myrmophylax atrothorax | reverse complement strand
TGATGTGTTTTCCATTGCAGTATGATCACTCCCCCGCCCCCCCCCCCCAATTCAGCAACTAAAAGAGGAAATAAAAAGAGGAACATGTGTTCATTTGTTGTAACGAGTTTGTGAAATGAGGTCTTCTTGAGAAAGCTACTAAACATTCATTTCAAAGAATACGGACGTTTTGGCATCCAAATACTGTAGTGTGTCCAGAATATAATTAGCTCCTGAAGTGGTTTGAACTTGTAAATATGTCTTTAGATCATAAACTGGTCCAGTAGCTATGCGAGCTTTAAAGCTGACTCTTGGAAAAACAAGACTTGGAAAGAGAGCTCAAGCCACAATAGACATACACTGGGACCCGAGAGAATTTTTTTCATGCATATGGTTCATCTATTTACATATTTTACTGTAACCTTTTCAAAACCCTTTTGCCTCGGGCTGTGGATGAGATTACTATTAGAACAATATAGGTAACCATGGATGGTTTGAACTGTTTAGCTGACAGTATATATTTCATTCACAATTTAGGCTTTAATTTTCACCAGGCAAGTGAGGAAGAATGAGAAACATCTGCATCTACATAGTAACTGTGAGAGGACTTTAGATGCATTACTGCAATTAAATCTTACAAACGCCTGCAAATGAGGCTGGAAAACACGTCTTTTACTTTTAAGGTAAAAAGAGATGGAATGATTTCTTACAAATAGACTCAGCAGCAAAAACTGAAAGAATAACCCAGAAGACACAAAGGGTATTCCAGCTTCTCTCTCCTGACTTCTCAGATATACTCTCCAGGCACGGAAGAACTGATTCAGATCAAACAAGCTGGTCCAGACCATTGCCTAAAACCTAAATAGTTAAAGTCTGTACAGTGCTTTCAAACTATAAAGTACACAGTAAGTGCTAAGTATTATTATTACTTTGAATCAAACAAAACCCAAACCTGTTTGAGAGGTTCAAAAATATTTGCTTAACTTTTATGTATTTATTTTACATTCTGGCTTAACTCTGCACTTCCTGTTGTCTCCTGGGACTGAAAGTGCAGATACTCCAATGCCACAAGGTGGCTGTGCTAGCAGTATTTCTGAATTGGCTGGAGATGAGGCGCTCTGGAAATCTCACAAAAAAGCCTTCTGTGAGACTCCACATACAGCTTAATCCACCTGAAAAGTGGTGGGTGAGGTGTTCGCTGCAGGAAAAGTCCCTGCTGAAGGCAGAGCAAGCTGCTGGGGGACAGCCAGGATGGTATTATATTTTCCCAGCAGGTGCTGAAATTTTGAAGGTAGTTCTTTCCGGAACAGAGAGCTAATGCTAGGGGTTTCAACAGAGGCTGGATGACTTAGGGACACATCTACATTTGATTGCTTCCCTGAATCAAGGGTTTTAAGACTCTCACGCAAGCTGTGATCGATGACTCCCCTCCCAGCCAGCATATGTCTTGGAGAAAGAACAGGAAGAGTATCATCTGCATGAGACAATCTCTTCTGCAATTAGTCAAATCATCACAAAGTCTATCTGTTTTCCTCATTTGACAGCCGTCTGTTCGGTTCACCTCTGAGGTTTATGTCGTCGTTTGAAGTTGGATTGAGTCTATTAACCTCTTAACTGCTTCTGGTCCTACCTGGCAGAACTGCACGCAACAGTGATTTCAGTGGAATGCCAGTAAAATGTTGGCCAAGGAACAGATGCTGTTGGGACCCAACAGAGAAGTGGTTAGCCGCATGTACGTTGTTCAGCGCAACAGCATGAAAGCTCATATTGTGAGAAGCACTTTTCACCATGTGTAAAGTCTGACACATATTTCAAAGAAAGCTTTTAATTACAGTTGGCAGGTCTGCCCCCATGGCTGAAAAGTGACTTAATTTTTGACCCCAGCAGCAGAGGAGTCTGTAAATCAGGCTGCCATTGCAGTACTAATTCAAATAAAGAGCTGCGGCTTCATTGCCTACACAGGACTCCTACGTGGGCTGAGTGTGACCTACTAAAATGACTGTTGAGTTACACATTATAAGTGGCTTGAAATAAGTCATCTTATGCCTCAGTTTCCTCATTTGTAGAATAGGAGTAGTAGTATGCCCACTCTTATACAGTAACATTGGCCCTAGGGGGAAACCCACTCTGCCAGCTATTGTTAATTACAGTGTATTCTGATGAAGAGGGCCACAGACAGTTCCTAACTGTAAAGTTAGGTTCAGATTTGCATTTAGGTTGTCTATGAGTTCAGAAGTGTTTTAACTCTAGATTTTAGTTCAGCCCAGTAATGTCACAGCCAAGATTAAAACAGTCTGTGTTAACCAAAAGGTGGGAATTTTGGAGAAGAAGAATTTGATTCAGGATTTCATTGCTGTGGGACAGAGGACAACCACTTTGCAACTTTCCAGTCAGTCACACCTAGCCCTAATTTCTGTGTTGCTCAGAAAAGCATGTATTCTCTCAGTTTGGCATCTCTCTGTACTTTATACTTAGGCTCCAGCAAACTCAGTAAGAACTGGAGATCTCATGAATAGCACCATGCCAATGAGATCTCAGGCTCTTTCTTTCAGGCTTAATGGCAAACCCAACTTTTGGATTATTTCACTAAAATAATCTGTAATTGAGCTATTCTTTTTGTTTGTTTGTTTGTTTGTTTTGTTTTATTTTGCTTTTGTCTCTGTCTTGTGCCGAGCAGCTACTTCTTTATTAATAAAATTAGAAGAATGAAAGCTGAAAAACTGAACTGATGAGACAAGAAAACATTCAGATAGGAGAAAAAGCTAAGAGGAAATAATTCCTGAGGAAATTTCAGGTGCCAGTAACTGTGGAAGCAAGCTCATTTTTAAGGTGTCCAACTCAGTAAGAAAGAAAACACAGAGGGTTTAGGCCAAGCCATCCACGGACGGAGAGACAGCTTGCTAAAACTTGTTACAGTGTACAAGGGGTCTGGGATCCCAGCCTTTACCAAGGAGGACCTAGTCCATAGCCAAGGAGCTTTATGCCTTCAGTGTGTGAAGTGGAAAAACAGAGTTGAAAGCCAACACCCTCTACCTGCTGCCACAGTTGTGATACTTCAGGCAGTCCAGCTACTCCAGTGCTTTCCTGAGTTGCAGCCTGCTACAGGCAAGCTGTCCAGAAGTGTAGGTGCTCCTGGCCAAGGGGTGTCCCAGATTTGGAGTCCCCAGGGACTGCTCCTTACAGAGCTGTGACTGGTACTGCAGAGCCATGAGTGCTGATTTACAAGTGCAGAGTACTAGAATATTGGATTATGAAGGGCTGGGGTTAGTTTTCATTTCTCCAGCTTTTCTTTCTTCTCTTTTTCCAATATGTCTGCCATTCTCTCTCCAGAGATGAGGGCATCAAAGAGTGCTGTCCATCCATGCTTTATCTTGACTTGTAATTCATGTGTAGTGGAGGCAATTAGACATGGACCCCTTCTCTTTCCCTCCCACTGACCATTTCTTTTACACCAGAGGAGGAATGTAACATGGTAAATATAGTGGGACAGACCTGGCAAAAAGTAATAACCAACTGACAGAGAAGGGGAAGAAAAATTCCTCCTAGTGGTGATCACAGAGGGCTGATACAGATTCGTTATTATCTCAGGAAGGAAGTAGCAATGTGCAGAGCAAGACAAGCTGTCCAGCTGTAACACCTGGACTCCACAGTCATTTTCACCAGTGATTAGATGAGAAAGTGAGCTTTCAAGCTACTGCCAAGTATCTCTCAAAGCACTGTTCCTCCAACACAGAAAGACTGGCTTTGCAACAATCCTGTTGGATGATTTTGCACTCCACTGCAGTGTATGCACCCTGTGTGCTGCACTATGTCCATACACATATTCCTCAGGCAGAAGTTTTTATAAATCACCCACACCAGCATTCCTCTCAAAATGACGAGTTTGCACAACAAGCACCTCAGCTCTCTACTGAGCAGAGCAGTGTGCACACATTTGCAGCAACTAGGCACTCAGAGCAAGATGGGTTACAGCAGGTATTCACTTTGAGGCTAGTCTACTCCTTCTCTTTTGGCTTTTCCCAGAACCACCACGCAAGTAGGCACCATCTGGTCCTGATGGATTTTAAAGATGACAGGAAGGAGCTAGGTAGACAGTGTGATTTGGCTGCTAAAGTTAAAGAAGTGGCTAAACCTAGAGATTGTTTTAAAATTCATGACCTGTGCAGATCTTTGGATACATAACATTATTTTTTTTCTCATGAATGTGAAAAAAAAAATTTGTTTCATGGTTGAGGTATCTGAAGATGATGCTGAAGGTAGTGTATCATCATGGTCTTTGTAGAAGTGATAGTTTTGTGTGCCAGATGTGGATACCAACTTCCTTGCCCAGGGCTTTGTAGCTCTGAGCTGCCAACAGGCATCACTAGGAGTCGTTAGGGATAGACACTTTGCTTTTTGTTATGTGTGGAGTGATTCTCAATGACTGGGTCCAGTTAAATAGTCTCTCAGCAGAAACCAGAGGGCATTCCTACCAAGTGCTTGTGTTACTAGTACACACAAGAGCTGGATGATGCCATTATTTGTGATAGATGCTACACAGTGACAGTGCACGACAAGAGTGGGAACTTAATTTTCCTGATAAAAACCTGTGAGGCTGTGTGAGAAAGAAAAGATCTTTTCAGCTAGAAAAGTCCAGATCTGCACAGTGCAGTTTTATTGCCATAATAACACTTTCACTGAGCTAATTCCACGGTTTACAAATGTGCTAATACCCACATAAATGATCTAAATCAAATCAAACCACTACTTACACCTTGCTGAAGCTTTTTTGCAAAAGCTGACAGCCAAAAAAATCCCTGTTGAAGGCTTCCAATAAAAAATTGCAGCAAAACAAGAAAGTTGAGTCAGTGTGGACAGCAGCCTATTAAATCACTTCGCCAAGTATTGCTGTTGTGATGAACACCCTAGATAAGGTGTGTGTACTAAAAATAAGCCAGAGTTCCTCGAATAGTTGTACAGCATGCAAAAGATTTAGGAGAGAAGCTACATTTGTTAACTTGTTTATTATAACAAACCTAGTATGACTTCATGGTTAAACATTGACGGGGTGTAATTCTTATCTAGATGAACACACTGAAGTTTATACGAGAAGTTGAGTTTTTGGGGTTTAAACTTTCATTATTCTCCAAGCAATTGTAGCTGTACACTGACACCACTAGGACAATAGCAATGACTTAACATGATAGAAATAGCAATACAGTCAAAGCCCTGTCAGAATTTCCATTTTAAATTCTGTTTGTTTAGAAATAGTATTTCAACCAGTTAGAACAGCATCAAGCACAAACTTGGCATTTGCAGTCAGCCTGGATGCCTGGATGCCTGGATGTAATTAACTTTTTTATTAAAAAAAAATAAAAAGGGGTCTTGATTTTTTTCATTATTTTGAAAATAATTTTTTGTTCTACGTTGTTGTTACTGCTGCCGTTGTCCAGATGAAAGAATTTTAATCTTAAACAACATGATTTTGCAACCACATTATCCAAAAAGAAAACAATTTGTTTTTAGCATTGAAAACAGATGAGCAATTTAGGCCTCCATGAAGCTGGTCCTGTGGTCCAGAGATCAATGGGAGCTTTGTTATCCATGCCACTTGATGTGAGAGCAGCCCTGTGCTGTGGGAGATGCAAGATCTAAGCTCCTGATACACATCCCATGTTGACTGTATCCAACGTCACTCCCAGGGGCTGGGACTGGGAGCATCATTCACAAAAATGACAGATGGAAAGGAGGAGGAACTCCCCTGCTCTGGGAAAAGGTTTTTCCTGCACATAGGTAGCATAGCCCTAAACTCAATGTGCAGCAGATTCAGGTGTGTAAAGCATTCCTGTTGCTCTTTCTGGGCCTGCCAAAGAAAACATAGTTCCAAATGCAGGATGCAAGCTTGGAGATGGCTTGACTATGGGGTACAAGTTGAGGCATTATTTAGAAGGGGAAAAATTGCAGTTCTGAATTGGAATTTGCTGAGTTTTTGGAAAAGTTCAGGAATGGCCCAACCTTGCAAGGACGTATCTATGATACCTTCCTAGGCAGAAAAAAAAGAACAAAACCCTATATCAAAATGATTAGCCAATATTAAGAACAGGTATCCTTATTCAAATGATAGAAAGCCTGACATGGGTATACCCTGACTGAAGCATTGGAAACCCCAGTCAAGACTGCACTCACAACAAATCCAAATTCATGAAGGGAAAAAAGGAAGGGTAAAACCACCCAGGCAACATTAATCCTTTCCTGAAATCAAGTCAGACTGCTATTTCAGAGTTTATGACCTTAAATGAGAATGAATTGATTTTTAAAAGCCTTGTTGTTTCTTTTAAATGCCCCCTCCACCCCCTCCTTTCTCCCTTTCTGTGTGCCTGGACTTTAGGGAAGAATTAAGGCTCTTCAGGTTCCTCGAAAGTATTTACTACCTTTGAAGCATAACTTGAATTTTGATTTACTAGAGTTTAAACAGTCATTTTGTAGATGATTGCAACAATTGTCTAAGGAAATGTATAAACTTTGACCTCAGATGACTAATTTTTAAGTTTGATTTGTCATTTAGCAGGAGCATAATAAAGTGTTAATGCTTCTAAATGCAACTGAACTATTTTCTTGTCATAAGGCTGTTTTATATATAACAAAAGACCATAGAAACAAGTGGGAAGCTTGCCTCATTG
The DNA here is from genome assembly GCA_026770055.1 of Myrmophylax atrothorax. Lineage (NCBI taxonomy): Eukaryota > Metazoa > Chordata > Aves > Passeriformes > Thamnophilidae > Myrmophylax > Myrmophylax atrothorax. Next base: position 17,788,356 of record JAOXXN010000446.1, on the reverse strand, counting down.
ATTTTAATGGGAATTTGTTTCCCAAGAAGAATTTGATGGGTCAGGATTTTTCTAGTGTAAAAAACCATTTTGCATGGAAAAAGATTAGTCTTACTTGGGCTTTTGATGCTGCAGAAAGACTAAAAGAGTATTTTGGGATTCTTGTGGGGCTTCAAAAAGCCAGCAGTCCTTTGCTTGATGACTGCAGCATTTGCAGAGTTGACAACATTTGTGGAAGCAGGCAAGTTCCCCAGATGACGTCGTGGGACATACAGCAGGAGTCACATTTTCAGGAGCAACTAATCCTGCTCCTTCTTACACAGCTGCATTGCCTGGGGCTACAGGCACGTGTCTAGGAGTTGAGCTTGGGCATGAGTAGGGAGAGATGAAACATGTTTCTGTCCACCTCAGTTCCTGCTTGACCACAACACTTTGAATGTACAGCCAGCTGAGTCCTGAGGAAATCAGAGGAACCATTTCCCTCTCTCATTTCAGACCAACCTGGTGCTCACCTATTCTGACAGTGCTCTAAGACTTGGAATTTGGATTGAAATGCTCAGACAAGCTGCTGAAAAATTGTGCAGATTTCAGGTCAAATTTTCTTAGGAAGAGAAAATGTTCACCAGCATGACTGCATAATATTGTGTAACAGTCTTTGGCAATAAACCTCCTCTTGTCTCTGAATTATGTGGTTCCTGATGTGTTTTGTGAAAATCACATGTTTTGGTGGACAGCTCTGGCAACAGTCACACTTTTCTGACCAGCATATCAGGCCCCATCCTGCAGATTTCTGTGGACTTATGGCTTCTGTCATCTCTGTTTCCTGCCTCCCCAGATAGAAACACAACCTTGACTGTGTCCCACACCTACAACACATCTACAGGTTTTCTGGTGCAAACAGGCAGCAGTTTTCTCCTCATTTTGTACTCACTCATCCTTTAGCTGAGTAAGGACCTTAGGCAAATATCAAAGCCTGATGGAAGCATCTTTCCTTGGACAGCAGCCCACATGTATTGCTAGAGTTGAGTGGGAGCCCTGCGGTTGCTCCTGCCCTCTTTGCAGTCCCAATTGCACCCATGCACACTCAGGTCATCATCTTGGTCCCTTCTATCAGCTTTGAGGACAAACCCATCAGGTGGAGGGACGCTTCTGCCTGCATTCTTTCATCCATCGTATGGCTGACAGCACCACTCCCAGTTTCTAAGGGGTTGTGCATTTAAGCAACTCTTCCTTTCATTGTAGCATCTTTTATTTCATTTAAGACTTAGAAAATGACAATGGTGTGTTAGATGGTGTACAGAAGCAGAAAAGACGGGTAAAACCTCATAACCTTTGAATCTCTTTCATACTTGCAAGTTGATGAAAAATCTGGGGGAGCTTTTTTAATGTTGTTTTCATACTCTATGTAACTGGAAAATTGGATTTTTTCTGATGAGCAGGACAAGGAAAATACTTAGCTTTGATGATGCTGGGAAAATTCTGGGGTTATTTTTATATACACATACAATTTCTGGCCAGAAAAAAAAATTGCCTCAAATGTTCTAAATATGTAAATTTCCTATCTTCTATTAGAAAACATAAGCACCGTCAGGAGAAAGCAAACTTTCTTCATTAGTGTTGGAATATTTAACATAGGTTCCTCAATATTGGAAAAAGTAGTCAGAAAAACAAGAAAAGTCGTTATCTGTTTTTTCCCCCTTTTAATAATCTTTTCAGTAGCACAATACATTCAAAGCTAAGCACATTCCCCTCAGTGCAATATGGTCTCAAGACATGATTTAGATGGAAAATTTAAGTAAGATTAATGCAATTTATTATCCGCCAGGATATCCCTACAAACCACACTGCTTGGCTGAATTTTTGATTCTCAATCTAATATTTCAGATGAGATTTCCAGACGGGTGTCTTATTCCTCTATTAGTTTAGTGAGGGTGATATAGAGTTTGTAAAACAGTAGAGGTTAAGCTAGTTTTAACACTTGATTAATCATTTAAATTACTTTGTTACTTTTGAATCCATTGGCTTTTGTTTACCAAGCAACTCCCTGAAACCCAAAGCCAACAAAAACGGCAGGCAGCTTTCCAAGTTGTTAATTTATTCAATGAGTTCTTCAAAGGAGTTCTAAAAGGGGAAAAAAGAAGCAAATTTATAGTTGCATTGAAAGCGTAGAGCAATTCTTGTTCATTGCTTGCTAAAAATGTCTAGGTTTTTATGACTCAGAAAAAAGCCAATATTCAAATATGCTGGCCAGCTCCTGAAGTCATATACTTTTTAAGCAAATCAAATAAGTACTTAGTAGTGTCTGACTGCACTTTCATGCAAATACTGATTGAAATAAAATTAACTCATGTGACAAGCCACACTTTTCTGTGCTTTTTATGTGCAACTCTGACTTCATCTGAAGTAATATTCTGTTTCCCTGCAGGAAAATTCAGCAGGAGCAGGAGCAGGTCTGTAGGAAGTCAAGAGCACAGGGACAAAGCTTTTTCAAAAGCAAGTATGAATGGGTGATTAAAAAGCCCCCTTCAGTTACACAATATACATGTGTATAGTTTGCAATTGTCCACTGGGGAAAGAAAAAAATCTCCCAAGCCCTAAATCATGAAAAAAAGGCCAGCTTTCTATTCTGCATATTAGAAAGTCTGAGTTTGGTAAATTGATTACAATTTCTTTACACAGACCTATCAGGAATAAACCACTAAGTCTTAGACATAAATTTGAATTCCAGAGTCTCCAGCTAACCCAGCTCATAAATGAATTCCTAAATGCTGACTGTGCCAGAAGACCCAGCGCTGCAAAACCACTTGGCAGAAGCCATTAGTTTCAATGAGATGAACTGCTCTATTTAGCTCTCATTCAAAACTTTACAGAAATGCCAGATTTCCATAAACACAGGTTTCCTTGAATTTCCAGGGCTTTGATTAACTGGTAGATGAGGGTGTCTTACAAATATAGATTTGTATGCAGAGTTCAGCTCAGAAAGCATGTGAGACTGGAAACGGACTATAGGCTTTTCTTTCTTTCTTACTTTTTCTCTTCCTGAACTAACAGAAAGCAGGAAAACTCCTTTAGAATATTTTGGAACTGAGGTTTTAATAATTAATAATTATTCTGTGGTTTAACACTGTTGTAGATCATTTTCCTGTCATTTATATCATTGTGTGTTAAGCTTTTTATGACAGATTAATATCCTTCAGCTTTTACAGCACTGTTTTAAAGTCTTAATGCAAGGAAAGACTAAAAGAAAAAGAAAAAACACATCCTTATATTTTTCTCTTAAAAAATCAATTTGTGGAATCTATTAAAGAGAAAGGCTACCTCTTTTATCAAGGGACAGCATTTTAATTTTGTTTTTCCCTCTTCTCCTAACCTGTTTTTTTTGTGACCCACCCGTCAGTCAGTTGTGTTGAGAGCAACGCTTTTTTGATTCATTTGAATTTATATTTATGCAGGTTAGGTGAGGAGGAGATTTGGTGGTTTGCTGGTTTTTTTTTTTTCCTGCATTCTAGGTTTGGGGCCAGGTTATAGGTCAATGACTTCTATGGCCTGGATGTAGCAGAACTACAGATTAGAAGATCAAGTCTCTCTCTCTTTCCCCATCTCAGTTTTTCCCTCCACCAGCAAATGTTCCTAAAAAACACATAATCGCTATCCTACTACAGTGATCATCATAAATCTATGAATAAATGGTGTTGCTAGCAAGAGTGCAAGAACTGCACAGATAATAATATGCAACTATGGTTTATCAACCTTAAACCCTCCTAAGTCAATCATAGAACTACAGCATCCAGGAAAATTATTGTGGTCAAACACCATGAACTCTAGCTAGCTTTCAACACTAGGAATATTTCCCCTTTCCAGCTTTTCTACAATATCTCTGTTCCCAATCAGAGTTTCTAAAATAAAAATTATAGTTTATGTGCATGTTTTTTGGTTAAGCTCTGAGAATCTGATTCAGCATTTTTTTTTTCTTTTTTTTAGGAAAATGCTGGCTGTGTGGGTGCTGAGCCATGGAGCCTGTGTGTGGCCCCGTGGCTTGGCGTCCACACAGTGGAGTCCTGCTACAGCTGGCAGAAATTGCTGGGATTTCATTGCTGTAAAGCACTACGTTAGGCCTTTGGCATTACCCCACCCTCCCTGAGCAGTGCCTTTGAATAAGCCCATATCCTTTGGCCATCATGGATATTGGGCTTTCCGGTGTGTTCTGTTTGGCCAATGAATGAGGAAGGTTACTGAAGCCTGTACGTGCAGAAATAAACGTGGTCTAGCTTTTCACTGAGAATTACCGTTGGCTTTTCCTATGGGACTCGCTACTAAGAAGCTGAGTTTGGATGTAGGTAATTGACAGGAATTGTTGTGTTGACAGATGCAAATTCAGCCAGTGAGGAGAATACTGTGACTGGAACATATAACTAAAGCAAGCACAGTGAAATCAACACAAAACCTGAGGCAAAACTGAAGAGTATTAAATTAAGCAAACTATGCAAAAGATGTTAAGATGCTGAAGACCTGAAAGAAACTGATGTAACAAGTAACGATACTGCTGAAAAAGAGAGCTATAATGTGAGGATTTCAAGAACTACAGAAAAGAGCTGAGAAGATTGATCTTAAATACGATGGAAAAGTCAAGTTTATAGAGCACTTAGAGTCAGGACATGTGTTGTGGTACAAAATCCATGCCTCAAATATTCAGACTTCAGGTTGGGATAAACATAACATTGAGTATAAACTTCAATTTGACTATTTAAACTATATTGTCCTATTTACCAAAGAATGACTGGTGCAATAGGGAAAAAACTCTAAACCCCAAACCTCAAAGATAATTTACTACTGTTGTATTATTTCTCCTTACAGAAAAATCTAACAGGAAGAAACCACTGAAACATAGTTTAGGTCTGAAGAACCATGTTTCTTGAGTATCTGTAAATCTATGAACATCCGGCTGCTTTGACTGCAAGGTCTAAAGCCCCAGCTTTGATGAAAGGCCACACACAGATCAAGACCGTGTAGGAGAAACCTTGCCACTTGGCATGGCACAGGGGCTGTCCATTTGAGACTCAGTGTCTGAGACAGCCACAAACCGTGTCTTTCATAAATGTACTACTTTTTCTTCTTTGAAAACAGTCAAAGTGAGTGTCCTGTTCCTATAGTCAGTGGTCTGATGTGGGGAACACGCAAACAAACTAGGAGGCCTCTAACTGCGTGCCATCCTCACTTGGGAATGACACAAACCTGTGCTTCTTATAGACCCTGAGAGCAACTTTAGCAAAGATGCTGAGGTTTGTTGCAGCTGAGAGTGTGGGAGTACAAAGAGTCAGGCTGATCTAGATGCCAAAGAACAAGGGCACGTGAGGCCACGTCTAATCCCCATTCTGAGCGCTGGCTGCACATTTTCCAGTGCAAGTTTCACTTATACTGCTACAGGCAGGCTTGTGAACATCATCAATCTGTCATTAGCTGGCCAAATCACTCTCTGCATTGTGGAAGCACTGAGTATGGAGGCTCTTTCAAGGAGTTTGAGAAAAGAAGTAAACTGTGCTCTCGCTGTGCAGAAACGTGTGGGATACCATCATCACATTATATAGTACATCATCTGCACCATCCACAGGTGGCATAGATACAGCAGAATTTTCTTGACAGAGAATTTGTGTCTCCCCAGGACGAGGAGGCCTGTGCAGAGTAGATGGAATGGAGAATTGGAGAAAGGCAGAATTTGTCACGTATAAAGCTTTTCATTAACTTTATGTGTTAAATCTTGTGCTCTGCCAGCTGCATTCTCTCCCAAATTTAGGGGCACCTTACATTTTACTCTTCTTACATTTGCAGAGAAATGCTGCTGAGAGATTATTTTTATTGTGCAAAAGCACCAAACCTGGCTGAGTTGCACAAGTTATTGGCTGGTATGCAAACACAGAGGCACACGTACATACACACAGAGGCAAAGCCATCAGTCAGGCGCTTGTTTGAGATGGAACTGTAGGATCCAGCTGACTGTTTAAGAGATGGGCGGTGATGTTTTCACATATAAAGCACACTGAACAAAAAATTCTTCAGTAAAATTCACTCACAAATTTACGCAGTTAAAAAAGGTTCATAGTGAAAAAAAACCAAAACAAACCAATAATTTTCAGTTTTTCTTGCCCATTTGAGTGAGAAATTCTGCCAAGAATTTTTATTTCAGATAATGAATTCCAAGACCCCATTATCAGTGTGGAGGAATTAATACCCTCTGTTCATGTTTCTGCCAAGACCAAATGTGGAAAATGCTTAAACCACACCTGTTTCGGTTCTACAACACATACACTTCTGCTTGCCAGCTCTCTAGCTGATAAAATTAGTTAGGGGATTTCTGATCCTTTTTTTTTTCTATTTGGTCTTCTTTTTCAAGGCAGTTACAGGGGAGCAGTAACAAGGGTATGCGGTTAGCTCATAGGGATGTGAGAGGGAAAGCAGAAACACTTTAAAACTCCAGCAGCAGTTACACTGAGAAAGATTTGGCTCTAATATTGAGTGCTATCTAATGTCAGGGTGCTATGTCTGTGTTGCAGGCATCAGGGAGGGAATGTGAGGTTATGCTGTCAAACCAAGGGGGTTTGTTCAATTCTTTTTTGAGGTATTGCCTGATGGGGCTCAGAACAGCATCTGAGAATGTCCATGTTGTAAAGTAGGACAGAGAAGGAGAGGGGTTTTTTTGAAAGAAAAGGTCTTAATCAGTTTAATGCTCACTGTAAGAGATAGCAAGCAAGGTTGATGACAAATGGTGGTATGTCATTCAGATGCTTTAGGGAAACTGATGCTTTTGGATACATAATGGCAGTGTTCATTTCAGTGCCTTCCTTCCTTCACAGGAATGCAAACTTGAATTTAAAAATTACCCTGTTATTATACTCCCAGGCCTTTGTATCAGTCAAGTGGATAATCACCCCATTAGCACCTTGGACTGCTGCTCACTACTGGGCCAACCAGCCAGCCACTTCTAGAAAGCAAGCAAAACCTGCCTGGTCACCAAATTTGAACAAACTCTGTTCCACAGTATATAACAACCAGGACCTGTTGGGCTCTCCCCCTAAAAATTTCTATAAAATGTGCAGTCTGTCTGAAATTTAGGCTACAAAGCAAGATTTTTATACAGCTAGTTTTTCAGTTATCAGTAATTATTTTCACTTTCTTCCCACAGGTTTCCTAGTTTTAACTTGAAATAAAATCTGGTTAAAGATGCACTGAAATACACAACATCAAAGAACAATATTAACCAATGAATTACATATTGTCTATGCTATCTTAACAAAATAGATTACAAAATCAGTGTTTCTGCTACAGAAATTACTAAAAATTACTTCAGAAAAAAATAGACAACTTCCTCAGGAAAAATTGTTTTTAGTTTTTGGACTTATTGTCTTTTTTACACTGCACTATGTCTTCTGGAAATACTCAGCTCTCTTTCACTTTAGTTTATGCTCGTATTATTCTCATAATTTTCACAATGGTGGTGTGATTTACCTCCTATGGGAGGGATCTTTTACCATGTCAAAAATACAAGGTACCTCTTGCGCTTCTCTGCAAAAAAACCTTTTCATTTTGTTTGCATTGTAAGCAACAACAAATACAATGAAAGAAGTTCATGACTCACAGGTTATGTAAAACTGTTAAACAGAAATTTCCTTCATGTTTCATGAAATAATTATATTAAAATGAGAAGTCAGCTTACTGTGAATATTCAAGGAAATCTAGGGGGCATGGGTACAACAGCATTATAAAGGCAAGGAAGACATATTTTTGCAGAATTGTTTTTAAATGGTATTGGCCTTTGAATTCAGGAAGTTCAGATTTAAGGAAGAACAGATTCAAGGGCCAAATATAAAGTGATTTTTATTCTCTAGTGTTTATTCCTCAAACTAGCAGGCCTTTTCCTTTTTTATCTGAGAAACTGAATCCCAGTGTCTCCTCAATGTTAATGGTTAATTTAGAAATATCCAAGGGACAGTTTAATTGTCATTGTAGGTGAACAAATTTGGGACTGGGTAGTGATACCGTTTGCAGATATTTAATAGGATGTATACACACTTGTATAGTTTTTGCTTTCCTGAAACACAGCGATTTCTGCAGTCAGACATTTCTTCTGACTAATCAAAAGAGAAGTTTAGAACACCTGGCCCCCCTGCTCATGCCCTCATGATGATGACTACTTGTAGGGGGCCCTTACACCATTCAGTACATCACATGCTCTATTATATTGTGTAATTTTTGAAAGTCTGAATGTCATGCAGTAGTACTCAAAAGTCTTAAAATATCTGTTATATTTATGCAGTCATTTTTATCAGACAAGTTTATAATTTCACCAGAGGATGAAATCAGATCTGTCCAAGGAGACTGATGTTCATAAAACAATGTTGGCTAACATTATTTCTTTTCCAGTCCCTTACTTCTTCTTTGATTATATCTTGCGTCAGTTTTATTCCTGGTTCTACAATTGGAAACCCACAATAACAGTGCTATAATGTTTCACAAATCTGCTCGTGGTCAGCTCTCCTGTTGATTCAAACTATGACCATTTAGCTGTTCTGTGCTGCTTCCCACTCCCCTACCCCTACCCCCCCTGCCTTAAATACCCAGAAAACATTCAAGTTATCCAAGTAATTTAGGAATCCCCTGAAAAAATGCATGTAGAACCAAAGCAGGACCCTATGTGCTGGCATACAGAGCTGAGTTACAGTAGTGAGACAATTTACCACCCACCCCTTGATAGTTGCCTATGCATTGTGACTCGGATGGGGCTATTCTGAGGTTAGAGTTACACCACAGAAGTAGGATGAGTTCTCAGCTTAAGCTATAGTGCTTTAGCTGAGGAATGACAACTTCTTATGGTGTTTTGAATCTCCAGCAAGGACTCCCTTATAAAAATGGGGCACAGGCTTCTTAGTTTCACTAAAATTCCATCTACAATCTCTTTCAATGATCCAAACACACATACACACACATGCAGACATGTGCAAATGCTCTTTTTTCCATTGACAGTCAGTCAGGTTGTATAGCATAAAGCTCTAGTAGCTCCTGTACTCAGCAGGTATGTCCATGGGCCAGCAAAACATACACAACGCTAATTGTATAACCAGATGGTTTCCAAAGCTCTTCTGCATATGCCCCATGCTTATCAGAACTGTGAAAATCATAGTGGTACTTTTTCTTCCACCTTGTTTCCCTTGTTTTCTGGCTATTTATATAAACAACATTTTGAAAAACACACAGAAAACTATTCTTTCTTGGCAAAAGTGAGATTATTTTTATTATTACCATTTAAAAAAAAAATTCCCATTGGTTCCGAAGTGCTTTTGCACTTAACACACCTCCATGAACTTTTTGTGTGACACAGTATCTCATCTGGTAGGTCCATTCAGAGATGGCTGGCTGGCGTGCCAAATGCAGGCTCCAAACCCTGTCTTCCCCAGGTGCTAAATTACCTTTCCTGATAGCCTGAGCTAAATCTGGGAAGGTGTTTGGTTTATGCTTGAATGGTACACTCAGATCCCAGACATTCCCTCTTCCGGACACCCAATAGCCCTGCGAATATTCCAAACTGATAATGTCAGTATTGAAAGAAAGGTGGCCTGAGAAAACACTTATCACTGTGTTTTTCCTGAGCAGAGATCAAGTGTGGATGTTCTAGAGGAAAAATAAAGAGTAGAGGTCCACGTGGAAAGTCAGGGTTGTGGATGCACTCACTCCACAGCTGCCAGCAGTGTACTCGTCTGCTAGGGAGGGATAACACATCAGCATTCCCTTGAGTGCAGTCTTTGCTCTGTCACTCCAAATACAACTTGTATCTTCCACAGGGCACCTCACAGCCCAAAATTCAGCACAGAGGCATCCAGCAGAGCCCCAGCAGACGATGCTCAGTAGTGAGGTCTGTTGGGATGCTGACTGAGCTCAGTCGGGATAATTTCAGCTTCATGAGCTCTGGCAAAGTACTGGTGAGGGGGCTCAGCATTCTGTCCTTGTGCCACCCCTGCTCTCTGCCTCAGACCATGCAGTCAGTGATCCTCCCTTTGCTTACCATTGCTTAGCATGGCATGGCACAACAACCTCAGGCCAAATCTTATGCCAGTTGTTTCCTTGCCCTCAGGCAGCAACTCTAGACATCACCAGAATCCAGCATTGTGGGTCCCTTCTCTTTTTCTCGGTGGGAAAAAATGACATCGTTGTCCCTGAAACAACAGCTCATCACCAGCTACCAGAGCATTTGCTCTCATTCTCTTTGCAATAAAATTAGACTTTTTTGCTTTTTCTCTGTGTTTTGAGCTCTTTATTTTCTTTCACTAGTCTTTCATGCTCTGATATAGATGTATTTCTCCAGAAAAGCTCCTGTGCATCAGGATTTCTGTTTTCATTTATGACCTTAAGGGAAAACATCTGTTGCTGTTTCGCTCTTTCCATTTATCTTCAGCCTTCCTTGTAACTGTTTTACTTGTGGTGTCATCATTCTTTTCCTATCCTTGCTATCTTTCTGTGCTGTATCTCCCTGTCTCTGTGATAGGTCACATGATGGTGTCAGTGTTTCCCAGGACAAAGTCAAATTCTTTATTTTTAGGAGGTCTTTAAGATAATCTCTTGTCTGTTACTACTCTTTGGGGTTTTAATGTTCCATTTTCTTGTTCCAGATTAATTTTTCCCATCTGCAATAGTCCCAGAGAGATAACATACCTCAAAATTTGAATTTTCTTGTTTTTCCTTACAGAGGATAATTGCTGGATTTTCTCTGGCTTGGTTTTTAGTTTTTTATCTGTATTATTGGTTCCTTGGTGCTGTTTGTTAGTGGCTGTTTTAGGAAAATACTGAATACCAAATGGAGGCCCAGATTCATCTGATTTATGCTGCTTCTCAAAGTGCCTTGTCATTCTTTTATAAAGCCAGTGGAGAGAGAAGGAGGACAACCGAGATCTTAAGTGAGTGAATTTGTCCTCACTTCTCTTTTGACTAAACCACCACCAAATTACATAGTGAGACTGTAATCCAACTGTCCTCCTAACTGAGGCAATTCAGGAAAGGGTTAGAGTTAGATGGGTATCAGTCAAACCACAGAGGGAAGATATAACCCTTAACGAGGGTGACACTGAGGGCTGATCAGCACAATATCCCAGCAGAATCTCTCATCCATGTTTTATTTCAGTTAATGAAAAGCAGGACAACACATAGACAGAAAGCACAAGATCAGCAATGTCACCAGCTTGAGTCAGTTTTGTTTTACCTTTGAGTCTTTACTCAAGACTAAATGGTGAATTCAATGCAACTCCTTGGTTTCTAGTGCTACCGCTGAGAGGTGAACAGGCCATGTACACTGAAATACTGCCTGTGAGTGGTACAGACACTGATTTCTTTTCCAAATATGCTATGAAGGGCTTAATATAAGTAAGCTACAATTGGCAGGCACATTTGTCAATGCATGACAAAATCTGATTCCCTTAGAAGAATATTTTATTCTCTGAAGAATAATGCAGGCAAGCACAGTACTTCTCTATTCCAGATAATAAAAGCCAGGAATTTGATTTCAGGAAGTGTAATGCAACATTTTTAGAGGCACAGGACTTGGCTGAGTATAAACAAAAAGACATTGTTTGGAATATACAATATTGATACCATGGATCTTTGCAAGATCTGGCACAATGAAAACAGGATCTTCCAAGTCAGCTCACCTGCAGGTCTCTGCACATCCCACATTCCCTTCAGCTATCTACTGTTCTTTCAAACTAAAAAGGACACTTGTCCTCTTCTGATGACAACATGTTAATATAAGGCTGAATTTACAAACCATGTTATACCTGTTCTACAAGGGGAATTGTCAAGTGTCGCACTGTGGTGGCCTTTCACCTCTGAATGATCTGTAGGCTAAGATTTGGATTTTATCTTTGAAAATGAGGCTTTACGTGGGGTTTGAATTCCCTCATGTTCCACTCTCAGGGGCTCTTTTTCTGTGAGATCAAATGCCTTGCAAGACTGGTCTTTGTGTTATTTCCATCACTACATACTTCCTGTGCTCTGCAGGCCCCCTCTAGTTTTTAGTTCTATTCAGGATTCAAAGGAAAGAAGTAGATTCTAGCAGAAATCTAGAAATGCTTGTGTTAGTCCTTCTCTTTCTAAAATTATGAGGAGAAAATAATGACAGATGCTATTGCTGAAACACAAGTCAGTTTCTGATCTTAGTATACAAAATGTTTTTCTAAGGATCTCCCAAAGCCTTTATACAAGGTATTTTCAAATTTCAAGCATGAATTTTGAATGGAAATATTTTCTAGATTTCTTAGAGTCTTAGGGAATGGAAAAAAATCCTTACTGTAGATCTCTAATAGTAAATCCTTTTCCCTCTCATAGGTCAGCAAAATTCCACCTGAGTGGTGCAGCAGGAAAAAAAAATCCCAATTTAATCAAAACAAACCTATGAAACTTTTAAAGGTTTTAAAAATCTTTACAGGGTAGAGACACCTGCATCTACTCAAAGAGACCCAGCTGACTTAAAGATACAGATTGTGTGTTGTGAAAACTCAAGCCAAGTAGTGAAAGATGAAAAAAACCTCTTTTAATTTTTTGGCTTCTGCAGTCTTATCAGAGTGTTCTGCCCAACTGAACTGAGCCCTGTGAAAAATGTATATCCCCAAGTTCAAATGTGCAGTGTAAAACAATATCTAAAAGAAGTTAATTCCATAGCTTGTTCCTTAAATAGTTTTCAGTGCGAGAGATGGTTTTATAATCATGTGTCTATGATCAGAGACTTTTGGATAGACACCAAATCAAAACATCAGCAAAGAGAATGGGGTGATGTGGAAAACTGATTTATTCATTCTGAGTCAATAAAGTAAGCATGCAGTAGCTGGATTGTAAATAGCACTGTGGAAAAGATTTATAAGTCTTAACATTGGGAGACAGGTTTATCCCAGTTAAAAGCACATTTTAGCTGGAAGAACCCTTCACCATGTTTATAAAATGAGGCCTTGTGTGCAAAATGAAACCTTAGGCCTGTGTGAATTTGAAATGGGCAAACAATGTCATCTGCAACTGAGTTTTTCATCTCTAAAGTAAAAAGCTAAAATTGATCTGAAAATGTGAAAAAAGGAAGATAAAAATCCTAAGCAAAATAATTCTAGGCCTCAGCAGGAGTATGTACAGTGCTTAAAACTTCCCTTTGCTCCAGATTGCTGTGTTTATAAATCAAAATTATATGTCCAGGGGGGAAAAGGGAAGTAAAACTGTTTCCAAATGAAAAAAGGACAAGTGATTCATTTCTGTTAAAATCATAATTGAAAATACAGAATGTAGAAATACTCTTGGTTTACTCTTGTTTTTATTTGTAACATTTGCTTTGTTGCAGTTAATATGATCAAGAGACTGAAAAAGAAACCATTTACCACTATAAATCTTTCAACTATTTGAAAAATAATACACATCGCAGGTTTTCTGCATCCTATAAAGTAGAGCCTCGTCTTTACCAGGGATAAATGCACTTTCTTCGATTTCCTGATAGAATGGGCCATTTCAGTATTTCATTTATTGAACTAAAATATCTATAAAGTATCTTTATTGACTGTAGTTATAAACAATTTTTAAGAAACCCTAGTGAAATCTAAGGAGGAATTTTCCTTTGCAGCATGACAAAGTTGAAATATGTGCATAAGGGCAGTAAGGAAAATAAAATAGACTCTGACAATCAGATACCCCAGTGAGCTTCTATCTTTGCAACAAATGTGCTCTAAATCCAATGTGCTTTGACAATCACCATTTATTTCAATGCATCCCCCCAGACACTAATTCTTACAAGCCAAATCCCCGTCTCGTGGAAGTCAGAGGGAGGTTTGCCATAGACATCAGTGTTAGACAGTTTTGATCCTAACTAAGTTTAAAAGCAATCAGATGGATGCAAAATGAAAAGAAATTAATGTGTTTACCCCTTGAAGTTCCAAAGACATGGAAAAAGCATATGTCTGATATTTTTATTTTGAAGCTTTCACATGCTGACAGAATATCGAGTGCCCTTCACAAGTTAGCAAAATGCCTCTTCAATGGTTCTTCACAGGCCATGGAGGGGTGTAGAAAATTATCCTCCAGTGCAATAAGTCAGATTTGTTTCCCTAGGTATGACATGCCTTTCTGATAGCAATATTCCCAGGAGCCCATCAGTGCTAGAAAGTCATAGGGGTTTGGCTAGACAGAATAAAGATACTTGGATTGCAAGGTGTGCTACAAACACAGTCCATTGCACCAAGGGTGGATAAGACTCCCTTATGCATAGCAAAACTTAAAAGCAAGAGGGAAACAACTGTTGTGGGTGTCTCTGGACACCAGGAGGACAATCCTAAAGGAGTGGTTGTAGGATGCCTGTGAAATGAGTGCTTTTGAAATTTAGTCACTTATAAGACTCTCATTATCAATAATGAGATATTATTGATAATTAATTCCAACAAAGAGATAACAACAAAGAGATAGGGACAATTATATAATCATTGGCTGAGTTTTTAAAAGCCATTTTAATGTATGTTGAAAATAAATTTAGATTCAGATGTTAAACTAATTTAAACATTTAAGGTAGATATCACTGTTCTACTGAGATGGCTGTGTACCTCAGCAGGCTTAGGTCATGGGGTGAAGATAAAGATAAAGCAACCAAGTTAATTCCACAGAACTAGTCATCCTATAACTGTGTCAGTGAAGGAATCAAAATCTCAAACATACCCTCAAGTCCCAGGGACTTTGCCTTGCAGGATCAGCCTCTCACTTCCTCTAGTGACATTCATAACTTGCCACAGCTCAGCACCGCTGGACTAATTTTTGACATTTCCAGTCAATTCACACAGTACAAAATACACAGTAACTATGAGGAAACTGTGATCACCCTTCAGCAATTCCATGAATTAAAAGAAAAATAGAACAAAAAATGCTCACTGTACATTGGTCACATAGTCCTGGAGAAAAGCCAGCTTCAAACAAGAGAAACCTGGATGTCTGTGAAGAAGCAAGAAATAGAAATCAGTTCTTGCCTTTTAATACAGAAAAAGGGTTAGAGTAGCCCTTGAAATGCCCAGTGGTGTGCTATTCATTCCTATTTCATGGTTTTCATCAAATCTGAAGTGATGGACCACATGTCTACTATTGCTGAGGTGTTAAGACAACATGTAAAAGGAAAAGTGTGACAACAAAGGGTCACTTTTTCAGAAACCATGCTAATACCTCCAAGCATCATCTTTGATTGAGGCCTCTTATATTTTATTTCTATCCCAGATGTTCCTCAGAAGGATTGGTGGAAAGGTGTGACTCTGAGGAAGATTTGAATTGCTCTTCCAGCTGTTTGTTTCATTCTGTACATTTTAATATAGGTAAAGAGAAGACCTTGTGTGGCATATCTCCCATGTTTTGTAAATACACTTGTGAGGAGCTGTAAAGCTGGGTAAGGACTTCTGCTGTAATTTCTACAACAGTGCATTCTCACCCATCAGAGTGCTTATCTTTGACTAACTGTGTAATTACTACATGCCTGACAACACTTCTTGTTTCCTAGAACTGCTTCAGTTAAGAGTAAATTTCTTTTTATAAACCCAGGAATAAAACTCATAAAGTTGCTATCACCTATCAAGGGAACATGATCTCATGGAGTGGGATCTCAGAGCTACATTGGTTCCTTGTCAGTACATGCAAGTTGCTAAAATCTTTGGTTGGGTGAGTTCTAGTTACACAGACTGACTTTTACTGTGCAATTCACAGAGAGACATTAGTAAGTGTGCTGTGTCTCTGGATGCACTTGGCAGGTGTGGCATTAGAGACGCATTTTCAGACAGATAAATTTAAATGCTTCATTTTTTCACATACTCTAAGCACAGATGAGGAACTGGGTGACAGAAAGATTGCATGACTTAGGCAGGGTAATACAGGAAGATTGTGTCAGTGTTGGAAACTGAATGCGAAATTTCCAGCTCCAGCTAACTCATTAATTATTTTATCGTCTTCTGCCATAACAGAAAGATTACTGAGAGTGCATCATTCTTCAAGTAACTGCTGAGAATGCTGAAAGATAATTCCAATCATGAAAGTATAGATTTGATAAAGACATGTCAATCTGTATTTCCTCATCTATGTGTTCAAGTGGTGTAGCTGCAATAGTACTAACATTGTATATGAAAATCCATGCATGGGCATCCAAAAACTCTTGAATGCTGCCTTTAATACGTTTTTGCTGTCCTCTGTAGACAGTAATTTAAGTCCTCATAAAATTGTGGTTTGTTTTTTATTACTGTGTAGCAATGCCCTCCTCCCCCCTGCAAACACAATCTTATTTCTCATCTTCTAGCTTTGTCAACAAACCACTCAAAGGATGTGAGCTTGTGGCACTCAGCTGTGAAGGTGAAACAGTCAATGCAGATTCCTACCTTAGCCAGCCTTCATATTACTTACTTCTTTTCATTTCCTTCTTTATGTTGTCACCTTTCTTTTTCTTTGTTTTAACATCATTCACTATGGTTTTTGAAAAGTGAATCCATTCCAAATGGACTTGATGTGGCTATGCTTAACACTTGCCAGCGGTTTCAACAGATTTGAAGTAGATTCAAGTATCATAAAACCAGAATGGGTGAGCAGATTATCTAGTCTGATTTTCTGTGCAGTCCAGACTATTGAATTGCACTTACTAGGTCAATGATACCTAAAGTCCTTTGCTAAATCTTTGGGGGTTTTGGTAAACCAAACAAAGCCCCACAGAGGGAGCCTTCCAGTCAACTATCGTACCCTACCAAGTTGTCTCTTGCTTTACCTTTTAGTTTTATAGTTGTCTTTGCAATGAAACAGTAATAAACAATGCACAAAGGCAGAAGAATATCAAACGAAAAAGGGTCACTTTTAGTAGGACTGTGATATACGATACTCCTGAAAAAAGTCAAAGCAATTGGGGGAAAAAATGGTATGATGAATTACAGGAAATAGTAAATTACAGAAAAGTGTATTCTTTGCTACTTTTTCATAAATCCCTTGAAACTATTGTCATGAGATGATGATTAGAAATTTCACTAACACAGTGGTAGAAACAGTCTGACCCAAAAGACTGTACTTTTGGTTTTGTCTTCAAAACTTTCATTGTTATATGTGTGAAAAGAGAAAGAAAGTGTGTCTATATAAATTAACACTAATGCCTGGAAACAATAATTTAAACATTGTCATTTATATTCAGAAAAAAATATTTGGAACTTACTGCAGTCATATAGTAGTCAAATCTAACCTCCTATTTTAATTATAAACTACAATTATAAGTAGCTGAATAAAATTGTGTAAATAATTTACTCTCATAATTTCCCTTCAATCTGCAAATGTTTCTTTGAACACAGTTTTGTTATATAACCATTCTTAGTATCTTGGCCATCTAATTATAGCTACCAACCAAGATTTCTACAGTGCTTTCAATCCATCTCACAATTAACTATGCTTTTATCTACTCTGGTGTACATTTATGAACAGACACAGGTTTACAGTTCAGCATTTGCTTACTTAATCTACCATGCAGAAATGAATTTAAGTAGGTAGCCCTTAACATGCATTGCTGCTGAGGTCTTACATGCAAGATTGTGGTATTGTATCTTTTTACATAGCCTGAAACCCATTTGCTTCCTTCATTGAGGAGCCCCTATCAGAGATGCGCCCTCTGCATGCAAATATACTCCTCATTTTCACTCTGTTTATTTTTGCCCATCAGGATTTTATATAATGCTCACTAAGATGGACAGAAAGACACCTCTTGACTTAATGGGGTTTTCTGTCATGCACCAGGAAAATGAGGAAGGCATATTGATTTTTCGGTTTGCTGTTAAGACACATTTTGAAATTCTGTGGTTTTGGCTGACACTATAGCCTTGGCAGGGGCTTAAACCTGCAAAGTTAAAACCTAAAATGTGCCACTTCCCCAAGTCAGTGCTGTTCATTGCTCATACCAGGAGTGTTGTGGTCCTCTGACACAGCAGCCGTGAGCCACCCGAGGCAGATTTTCAGCCGCTGCCATGGCTCCACTGGACCCAGCCCACTGTCTGCCTTACAGCCTTCAACAGCAGTTACATTGCGCTCAAGATGATGGAAGCAAGGGTGTGGTCTGTCACAGATACAAAATAATTTGACACTTTCTCCTTTTCTAAGGGAGGAGATCTCTGGTATTTCTCAAAGCAAGTTTCCAGCTAGCTCCTAGCTTCTTCTGAAACATTTCCCCTCACTGGCTCTTGGATTTAATGACTGAGCACTCAATAATGCCCACAATAACATTTCCAAATCTGAATGCCAATGCTGGGATCCTGGAAGAAGTTGATGGAAATTATGCCCTTAACTTCCCCTTCAGTGAGACTACATAACTTGCATTCCTGCAGCAATCTCACCTCAATTCCATGTGTGTCTGCTGTAGGCAACAAAACCCCAAATTCAGCACCTCACTCAAGCTTATGCTTAATTCATAATTATATGAGCATTCTGATTGCAGTTTCTGCCATAACTCAAGACTCTGATATCACCTGGTGTTTCTACTGACTGATGAGTTGGGTCCTAATTTTGATGCCAGGCAACCAAAGAAATTAGAAGTACGGTTTTCACTAACACTTCAGCTGCTTCCCTTTAAAACTGAAGTTACTTGCAACGCATGTCTAAATAAGGATTAAAGTGGGTTGCTATAGGCCCCAAAATTTGGAGATGTTGGCCTAAATGACTTGGATAAGGAGAAGTGTTTTTTACATGAGGTGTTACATAAAACTCTTGAGTTTCAATAAATAAACACAGCTATTTAGGAAGTGGTGACAATGTGCAATCTGCAAAAATGGGAAGCCTCAGAGGTGCTGTGGTAATAATGCAGTTACTTGAAGCACATTTAAGATACAAATATCTCTGTGGTTTTTTATTTGCTTCCACTCTTTGAGTCATTCTGAGAAACTTCACAAAGCTGTGCACATTCCAGTTATGGCTGAAGCATGATGCACTCCTCACTGCATAAAAAAAGTTTTACTCCAGAGAGCTACAGCGTGGGCTGAGAAGTCTTTGCCAGGCACTGGAAAATGCAGATTTGAAGCACTGTAATGGAGAACTTTGTTTCATGTGTACAAAAGAAGAAGAAGAAAAGCAAATATTCTTGGCACGAACAGACAATTAAAAAAAATAGGGAAGTAGCTACTCTCAAGACTGAAGCATTTCTGTCATAACATGTGCTGCTGAAGTCACCAAAATGTAGTGGTGGTGATGGCGTGGCTTTGTCCTAGCTGGAGAGAGACTTTTTTGATGATAGTATTTTGATTATTTATTACCAAATCATAAACATAACCAAATCCCTCAGAGGGTTTACCTTAACCAAAACTAGTTGATGAAACAACAGTTCAAAATAATTTTGCATTCCCTGATTTTGAAAATCAAGGAATGGATCCAATTAATTAGTTTCCAGAAGCTACTCAAGATCATGGTAGCACTGGAATAGAGTTGATTCTGCCCTAGAAGTTTCAAAGACAAGAGAAAAACACATCTAGTTATCTTCAAATAAAGCAAAATACCAAAGCAATAAGCATGATTTATTTTATATTGCTTAAACAAAGATTTTTTTTTTCCTCTGATGCACTGTGAAGCAGCTATCTAGTGATCAGGATTGTTAGATTATAGATCCAGATCTGCACATAAACAGCTGCCAAATGCTTCCTGATGCCTCAGTTTACTCAAGCCCACATAAAAACTAAATGCACGTGAATTTATCCAAGAATCTTGAATGAAATACTCAGCACAAGTAGAGATGTTCGTGATCATTATTGAAAGACAGCATTTTCTTTGTGGTTTACTGAGGTCCACAGGACTCTTCAATTTCAGTCACAGTTTGCCTGCTCCTGTTCCTGTCAGTTATTCAGGCTTTTTCTGGCTTTCCCAAGAGAAGTTGCTAAACATTTCCAACACAGTCTGACTCTTCCCTCACTTTTCTCTGAGCCATCCATCTTCCAGCAAGCTCCCTGCTGATAGGTCCCTGAGGTTGCCCATAACCCCAGAAAGACTCTGAGGCTGCTGTGTAGATGGAGGAATCTGCCAGGAGAAGGCAGGGTGGTGTTATCACAGAATGAGGGCCATTTAAAAGAGGGTCATTTAAAACACCATCTTGAGGGGGGTGCCCTCTAGTCTAAAAGGAAATGTAATCTCATTTGTATGCAGATTAATATCCAAATTCA
The DNA here is from genome assembly GCA_026770055.1 of Myrmophylax atrothorax. Lineage (NCBI taxonomy): Eukaryota > Metazoa > Chordata > Aves > Passeriformes > Thamnophilidae > Myrmophylax > Myrmophylax atrothorax. Next base: position 17,768,185 of record JAOXXN010000446.1, on the reverse strand, counting down.
AAGAGCAGCTCAGTTCCCCAGAACCTTGTTGGTGGCAGTGCTAAATACCACACAGCATTTCAGTGAAAACACATGAAGCTTCTTCAGGTAACAAAGTCCAAGCCCAATTTTAAATGCTTACTGGGCCAGGCCCAAAAGTTGAAATAAAGACTTGACCCCCATCAAACATTCCTCTAACTGCTTGTGGAGGAAAAGTTTGGAGGTACTGAGCACGTCAACACTTACCTAGGCTTGGAGGGCAGGGTGCTTTCCCATAATCAGGGGGAAGTTCTGGAGTGTGTTGTTGCTGTGTTTTTCAAGTCCTTTTGAAACTGTGGCCCTAAGGAAATGAGGAAATACAGAGGATGAGGTTACATTGTTATTATTATTTCATATTTTTTTGAACTCAGGATTATATGTCTGGATTCATATTATATTAACATTCTGAATCTTTAAAAACACAAGCCTACAGTGCACACTCAAGGCTTTATTAATTAAATTAATATATTTCTATTTCTAAAATATCCTGCCTATCTAGCTAGCACTCCTTTTTTTGCTGGTGCTCTCTCTCTCATACTCCATGGAATATTCTTGTCTGAAAACACATGTCTGTAAATTTTCTGTTTTATAAATAAAAGATTTCATTTTTGAGTAATAAATCAGTGTTTCCTGCTTTCCTTAATTTTTGACTTGATGCTGACAGCCACTCTGACTGAGTTTCCCAACACCCTCACACAATGAGCAGCCATTGCCTTGAAAACAGGTGGGATCAGTTCCCTCAGACACTCAAGTGGCTATCCTTGTTTTCCTGAGAAGTGTTTGCCACATGTGAATCTGTTTCCAGGTGCTTCAAATAAAAGAGGTAAGAAAGGCAATCTTCATGTTTTCCCTGAGACAAGGAGCCTGAGCCTCCACACACACACAACTTACTTGATTGTCAGGTCTGTTGACTTCATTGGAATTGTTCCTGACTTATGCCAGACCACAGAAAGGCTCATTAGGTTTACTGTTACCTAAATCCCAGCACAAGAAAAATTATGATATTGCTATCAAAAGAAAGAATCTGTCACAAAACTGTATTATCTCTCACCTTTTGGTATTTTTTATGCAGATGTAACATGTTCCTATATTGATTTTTGAAATAGTATCGTCATATACATATTTATTTTTTAAAAAGTCTTGTGTGTATGTTGTATAGTGTATAGTACATGGCAGAAAAGAGAGGAAGAATCATCTCACTAATGTTAATTAGCCAGTCTGGCACTGTTTCTCTTCAATGGAAGACTACTTCGTTGACTGCCTTAAAGCATTTTGTCAAATGCTGTTGCTGTATCTTCAGGCAGCTGCAGGGATAAATGGAAATGACAAGTAAAATGCATCTGATGTTTCTTCTGACAGCTGGCCTAGGAATTGTTAGAGATGATCACTTGTCTGCCATCAGACGTACAGACTTGTATGGCCAGAAACCTTGTCCCCTTGGATATCTTTTTCTTCCTTTCTCACTATTGTCTTATCCTCTTGACAACTGTATTTGCCTGGATTTGACTCCTTTTTTCCCCTTCCCCAGTTGCCAGGGTTCCCTTTGCATCAGTTTTCTGACAGCTCAACATTCACCCCAAAAGAAAAATAGTTCTCCTTCAAAAAATCACTGTTTTCTTCACCCATTTTCACAGACGAGTAAGAGAGTCCAAACAAGTAAACTTCTAACTGCCATCATAAAATTTCCTCAACAATCCTTAAGCAACTACTTTTGTTAAACACTGCAAAAAAAAAAAAAAATTTTTTAGGATGATTTCTAGATTCAAAATAATTGTCGACTACTGCACATCCTCTAAAATGCCACACTAAGATACACTCCATATTGCTGAAACATGAACCACATACACAGATCAGTGCTCCTGCCCAGCAGAGCATAGTACATGTTTCACAACATCCAGAGGAGTCACTTCTCCACTCCACCGCTCTTTGAAGAGCTACTATATAAACTCATTGACTCATCACTGAGAGCTGTACAAAGAGGACAGCTCAACAGCACTGGAGTGCAATGCTATGCCGACACCCTTTACTCTGTGTCACAATGGCCTCTAGTGGATTAGCAGCAATTGACAGACAGCTGTATCATCCGCCTCCACCTAAATTTCCTTTATGGTTTCCTCTGGAGTAAAGGAAGAACACCATGCAGGCCTGTGCACCTGCTGCATTCAAAGTCAGAGCTGCAGTGGGCGTGCAATAAAAACAAAACTGCTGTCTGCTCCCAGATGGATGTATCACTAGCCTCATGCTTTATCAATAGAGGATAATGGGCTTCTTAATGGCAAAAAACAACCCAACCAACCAAAAAAAAAAGCAACCAAAAAACCCCCCAAAGAACAAATTAATTTCTAACAGGCTTAATTGGCTTTGACCTCCTGCTTGCATTAACATCACCTGATGGAACTTTATTAGTATTGCTTCTCTGTGTTTGTTAAGAACAACAAGTACAAATTGAAGAAAGGAGGAAAAATTCAAAAGAGGGGAGAATGTGTTTTGAAGACAGCCCATGTCTTTCACAATACTGACTTCTAAGGGTCCATGTTATGTTTGTGTAATTTATACTTCCTGTTTCATAAAACACACTGCCTTATCACTAAAGATTTTGTGCTGCTATTTGTCTATTAATGGCATGGCAGGGAAAGCGTTGCCAGACACAGTCTTCTTGAACTTTTACCTGATAATCTTTCTTTCAGGAATCAGCATGGATTCCTTCTTTAATGGTGGATCATCCATCAGACACATACGCGAGCTAAAACTCAAGGACTGCTAGTTCACCCAGGGTGAAATCAGCACCATCCCCACCTCCAGGGAGCTGTCACAAGAGCAGCTGAGACTGGACATAAACCAACATATTTCTCTAATATGAGTCAGGAAAAAGAATGGCAATTTTCAGAAAGAAAAGTCAAGTGGGGAATCCTTTGTTCATCAGGGTCCAACCTGATCAGCTACTGCAGTGAGGAAGGTTTTTCTCACCTCAAAATGCAGTATGACATTTCAATGTACCTCATGCACTTTGGTACAGAGAAGAGAAACCCTGGGTTTTTTTAAAAATGGATGCTATATCATCAGCTTCACTGAGGTCTGGATTTTTCTGATCTTTGAAGGCAAGAATCAGTCTTCTTACAAAATAGCAATGTGACTGGAAGAGAGAAATAAGCTGCTGCTTATACAGCAGTGTCTCCTTTCTTTGACTAGGTGGTCTCTCGGCTTGTTCCTAAAGGCTTAATATACAAGTCCAGGTGAAGTATTGTCCTCTGAAGAGCTGTGCACGGTCCCTCCTATGGCACTTATTACAAAGATCAACATGGATTTCATATGGGCAAATCTACCATGAAACTGAAAGAGGGAATAACCACCTCCTTTAGGAACTCCTGGAGCTTGATGAGGTGCATACATTACAGGCACACTCGGATAGAGTTCAGTCTCATGCAAAGCCCTGAGCATTGTCCAGATTCAGGGAACCACCTAAAGAAAAATGCAAACTCTTAAGGAAAAATGGCTTTTATCTTGGCTTCAGGAGCACAGAAGGGCTAACAATTCAGCAACAGCTACTCCTGTTCAACAGTGGTGGTGATGGGCATGAGGTAGGCAAACTGATCCCACTGCCTCTCTTCCTTGGTATTTTCCCTGGCTTATATAACACGATTTTCATTCATGTGCAACATGCTTAGATGTAGGAACCAATATAAATGCTTCTAGGCTAAGCATCTGATGTAATAAACCTCTTAAAACAGTTGTATTGATAGCAAACATTTTCGTAGACCTAGGTCCTGGGTGAACTTGCCCTAGCAAATAAGTTCTTCAGTTCCAGACATCTTGGGAATCCTTCAGGGCACATGAGGGTCCTGATTTGAGTCAGCACATAGACCAGCATTTGGACTTTGCAAAGAAGGTTTCCATGCAATACAACTCTTTCAGACACCTCCGATTCCTTTTAAATGAGAGAAACTTTTAGCAGTTATGCCCCCATGTTTGGCTGATTTGCTATTGTGACAAGTTTTGTGCTCTGCTTTACTAAAGACATTAAAAAAACCCACAAGCCTTAATTTTCTATCAGAGGGCCTCCACAGCAAAAAGATAGAAGAGGAGAAACAGAAAACACACAATACAAAGGCAGGCTTGTGTCTTTGCTGAATATTTTCATTGTTTCCCCTGAGGGACCAGTGGGTTTTTACACACAGCACTAGCACATTTCATTTTGACAACGAGTCAGACTTTCCAAGTCACTACACCTTTCACAACACACTGCAAACTGTCAGTGTGGTAACTTCCTTAAGTTTAATGAAGTTACCTTATGAAATCTCTTGACAGAGCTGGCCTAAACCAAAAACAACTTATGAAAAAACCCCCCAGCATAAGGCTACTCAAAAAATAAGAGGAGTCCCCAATGAAATGTGATACATGCAATCTGGAAAACCTCTGAAGGGAGAAGGAAGAGTTGTGTGCTGACAAATGGTGCAAACTTCTGGCTAAGATTAGATTTCTGCAGGCTGGATTTAGATAACTGGCTCAATTTTCCAAAGGACTGAATGCCTGCAGGCTCTCAGTATTGGCCCTGCAAGCCACAGGTAGATCATTAAGCTTGTAAAATACAGGCACTAAGTTTGAGCCTAAATAAAGTTTCAGGGCCTGTATGTTCTAAGAGACTCAAAGGACTGTTGCCATTTGAAGTCAAAATCTTTGGGAAGTCTTTTTGCACAACCCCAAAACTGTATCTAAGCCCCCATTTTTAAAAGTCTAAGTTGGTTTTCTCTTTTTTTATAGTGGCCATATGATGAGTATAGAGAGATATCTTACCATTCACTATATAGCTGAAGAAATTCCAGGATAACAGTCAACAAAATGAAAGCATGTCTGTCCATGACTAAAAGCGGAGACACCCACTTAGAGCAGATTAAAAAAAAACATATATAATTTAAGGATTAACAGGCTAGCAAGTTGGAAGAATTTCAAGCTCTTTACTGGGCTCAGGAGGAAATCTCTTTTAATATTCTATTTCATTCAGAAGTAGTCAAGGATTAGTGGTTTCAGCGGAACAAGTCAATATCAATGCATGAAAGCACAGGGGAAGGTCAGCCCTGTTTGTCCTGGGTACTGTGGAAAGGAACAGGTATCTCATCTTTATTTGTATTGTTTGAAGCCAAAAAGAGTATGTAACAGGACTTTTTAACAAGTTTTGTTTAAACTGGATCTCTGTTAATTTACAGATGTTAGTGCTGAGAAAATCTGCTACATCCTATTCAATGTTTTTTTGTTGTTTTCTCCATTACACTCTATTTCATTGTTTTCCCCTGTAATTATTGTGTAGGATATTCCTACACTAGAGATCATCTGGGGAAATCCACATTTTGATCACTTCAGGACTGATCCTGTGCCAGATCTCCTGTTGCCTTCAACAACAGCAGATCCAAGGCCCTGTTCATTAAAACCTAGTTGAAAATTTTTCAATAAAAAGGAACTTTAAAACAGACAAAATCAGTCATAGGAACAGTACTTGAGTTTGCTAGTAAATGAAATATCATTATGTTTTTTTGGAGGTTTGGGGTTTTTTTTCAGTAATTGAAACAGAAGGGCTTGGTAGGCTGCATTTTCTGTTCTTTGATTGTAAATGATTTTGCTGAAATAAAGAAGCATTTGTTTTTTCAGAGAAAAAGAAATTTAATTTCCTGAACAGTTCTATAAATGATTGCAGATCCTGACCTGGGCTAGAGAAAAGCCCTTTGGACTAGTCAGGCAAGGACAGAGAACTGAGCCATCTTCTGATAAAGTCTGCTGAGATCTTGGCAAATGGTCTGTGTACCTGGAAATGAAGCAGGTCACACTCCCACACTAAAGTTTTTATGTATCAGCAAATGAAACCAAGAATATCAGGTTTCCCTTAAAAATATTTTTCTTACTTTTAAGCTTTCTTACAGGAATAGCTACTAGGAAGAGAAAGAAGAGGTTAACAAGCCATCACCATGGAGGCTGCGCCCTGTGCCGATGGCAGCCGCAGCACCGCCCGCTATGACATCGACACTGAATGCATCCAAAATGGCTCTTAAGAAGGCATCACTGAAGCCCTGGTACTGTGCTGCTGAAAATACAGGAGCCAAGCTGAGTGGGGTGAAGATTGTGATGCTGAAGTCATGACCAGCAAATTCGAAACTCACTGTGCTCAGGAGGTAGAGACTTTATTAAATCTGGGGGAAAAGAAAGCGTAAGGACACAGAAGAAATTCTTCAAGTTTCTGACTAAGGTACAACCCTCACTTTTCAACTCCATGTTGTTTGAGTCCATACATTTAATCCACATAATAAAAAAACCTTAGAGTAAAAATAGACTGAGCCAGCTTTCACATCTGCAAACATCTGATGGCAGCTCTGGTCTTCAGCAGCCACTTTTTGAGGAGTTTTAAGTCCATTTTCAATTTCTAGGCACATGTCTTCCCTTCAATCCTTTTCTACAGCTTTCTGACAACACCAGCATAGGCACTGAAAACTCCTAGGGGTTGGGATGAGTCCCTTGGCAAGCAGTGAGTAAGCTGGCTTACCATT
>JAOXXN010000446.1:17739195-17752226 GCA_026770055.1 Myrmophylax atrothorax | reverse complement strand
GCATAAAACCCTGGGAAGTTCTGTGCCTTCCTTTCCTCCTTTCTGCAGTCAAAGGTCTTCTGGTTGTTACAGCTTTGTAGATACAGCTATGCCTGTTACCACCAGATAAAGATGTATCCTTTCAAATTACAATGTAAAAATTGTGAGTACAAATTTTCCTGTATCTTTTGACACAAACATGGGTACAGAAAAAAAAAATGCAGTCTATACCAAGATGTGTTAGGTAAAATTTGACTGAATTGCTCTTTCTACCCACAGGTACTAAATACTTTTATAGAAGACTCAGCTTCCTCAATGTACAGAAAGAGAAATTGAGACACAGGAAGCTGAAATGACTTATTCAGCTTGATCTGTATGTAAGCAGTTCCTATTTCAGAAACAACAAAAAAGTTTGAAAATAAAACCAAATGAGAACAAACTGCAGAACTGCATCTATGCAGAACTATTCTATATCTCTTTTAAAAATAAAGAAATTCAGTGCAGTGCTTTAGCCTTGGAGCTAGGACCTTTATGAGAAAGGTAAAGCAGATACAGGTGTTTGCCTCACCTGAGCTGGGTGCTGAGAAAACTCAGATCACTTCTTTATTTTGCTTTTGATTTTCTGAGTAACTTTCAGGACCTTATTTGGTTCATCTCTACAAACACGGTTTGACTAATATTAAAGGCACCAAAATATCTGAGGATGTTGGTTTTCACACCTCTAAGCCTCAGCTCCCCTTGGGTGTAATGGGCATAGTTATATTGTTATACCTCGCAGTCACATCAGGAGTTTAAATCTGTTAAAATACATTTTTTTAGCTTAGATTTGAAACCTGCAAGGAATATGATATTGATAAGAAATTTAGAGGAGTGAAGGCACAATTTTCCATAGTTAACCAGCCATGGTTGGGTCTTTAGGGATCTTTCATTAGCAAATATTTCTATGCACATTAAAAATGCAGGGTGGCTTTGATGTGACAGAGCCCCTTAGGAAAAAAAAAATGAAAAGGATTTTTCTCCAGATAACCTAAATTACTTGGAACAGCAAAATTGAACTATAAATTGACCAAGTTTGATGAATAAGCTTTCTTGCAAGATATCCAATGCTCCCAGGAAGAGGAAGAAAACAGACTGTTTCCTGTTTTGGTTGTCCTTGCAAAGCAGTGCAAGTGCCATAACAAAATGGATAGTTTACATAGCAAAATATGTTGCACAGCAAAATGGACTCAATTCTGCAGCAAACCTCTTAGACTCTCTGAAAGGTCTGTTTAGATGAGAAAAGATAGGGATTGAGTGAGTTGAAAATATACTGCAGAACGCAATCAGTGCAATGTTACTCATTTTGATGTTAAACAAGATTTATTTGACAGTAACACCATATGCTCAGTGGTGCTGTCCACAAGATGACAATTCCATTTTGCAACAACTGTTGGAGTTCAAAAATTGTTTTCATTCGGCTTTGGAATAAAAGCAAAAAAGACTTTCAGATCTTTATGAAATAGAATTGGGGTGAAATGGTTGATTTCAGATTAAAAAAAAATGCAGCCTTTTGTTTTGTGAGGACTTTTTGCTTCTAATGGGTTCCTTGGTCACCCGATGGAGGACAAGAGGAAATGCCCTCAAATTGCACCAAGGGAAGTTTAGATAGGATATTAGGAAAAATTCCTCACTGAAAGGTTTATGAAGAATTGGAACAGGCTGCCCAGGCAAGTGGTAGATTCAGCATCCCAGGAGATATTTAAAGAACATGTAGATGTGTTGCTTACGGACGCAATTTAGTGATGGCCTTGGCAGTGCTGGGTTAATGATTGGATTCGATGATTTTAGAGGTCTTTTCTAATCTAAACAATTCTATAATTCTGATGGTCAGGGCTATGGAAGAAGGCTGAAAGACTGGAGCATGGATGATCTGCAACTTTTCAGAGGCCCCATTGGCATTGCCTGATAAAGTGTCAACCTGCTGAGAACATTTTCATCAGCACTAATATGTGGTTCTTGATACTGCTAAGATTTTTTGTTTTGATTAGGGATGATAATAGTATGGAAACAAGGACTGAAGGCCTTTTCATAGAATCATAGAATCAGCTGGGTTGGAAGAGACCTCCAATATCATCAAGTCCAACTCCTTTTCTGACAGGCAGAAGAGAAGCCAAGGATTTTGGCAAAAGGAGAGCTTTGGAAGCAGCTGAAGTAAACATAGCAAAAGTTGGGTACTATTGCTAAAATGTCCAGCACTGAATGCCTCACAATGTCAGTGTTCAAAAACATCAGGATAGTTTTAAAATTCAGTGGATTAGTGCAGTCTTTTACTCTCTCCACCAGAGGTTTTCTTTCACATTGATTGTAGGCTGACAAACATGACACAAAATCATACAAATACCATTTTTTCATTTAAAAAATGTGGTAAAATACTTTATTTCTCATAGATGTTTGAAAACCTGGGTTTTCACCCAAAATACCTCCAAATGTGAAAAGTTCAAGATTGGGGGCCATTGAAAAGATGAAAGTTTCCATTCAGAAATGCTTCTATGACACCTTGTGGGGATTTGTTTCCTCAGGTATCAGCTTCTGTGAATGGCTACTTGAGCGCATTCCCAGCCGACTGACATGGTTGTTGAGCATTCTTCCCAACCTTCACGCATTTCCTCTCTTGAAGGAAGGATGTCGTGGTGCATCATGGCAGTCCTCCCTGAGGTAGGTATGGGAGGTAGTGTTTAGCTGGAAATTCTAAATTCTTGAGAAGAATGAGAGAGACAAATTACTACTCCTGTGAGAGATACCACAGTAACATATCTGAATTGAACTGTTGTTGTTTTCACCCAAAACCTTTTGTTTCTGACGATTTTCAGCTCTTGAAGTAAAAGTTAAAAAATTTAGCAGAAAGTACAAAATGCAACCAGAAAAAAAAGTTCATTTACCATTTTCTACTGAAAAAATGTTTTAGAATAATGATTTTTTTTAACCAGTTCTTACAAAGAGCTACAAACACATCCTCAGAGCACTGTAAATAATTGAGAATCAGTATTACAAGAGTTTGCTAATTTTTGTAGAAGTTACATGTCACCAATTAGGCTTCAGCTCTTTGGGCTCTCAGAAGGGTCCTTTGTTTGCAGGATCAGGCTCTTCCCTACCTCTCTGCTGCACTGGTGTTGCACATAGTCAGACACAGAGCACCCTGTTTTCCAGTGTACACACACACACTGCCAAGTTTATAGCCAGACTGGTTTGACACTCTGGGCTCTGGCTGTCTCAAAACTGGGCACATATGGTTAATAGGAGGCAACACCAGTGGAAGAGTGGTACTTGCTTTGAACTGACAGGTGACAGGAGCAGAAGTATTTGGCAAGGAAGACCTCTCTGGTGGTCTTACATGTGTGTGTGTGTGTGTGTGTGTGAATACTGTTTTCAGTTTCTTAGCAAAGCACATAGGCAGAGGAAGATGATTGTAGAGCCACCATACTATGCTCCTTCCTGATAGGGAGCTGCAATGATGTCTGGCCCGAGGGCATTAGGCAGAGTACACTGTCAGTCCAGCCTTCACAGGTGCAGAGAAGGCGTGAAAACTCACTTTGGCTGGTGAAGAATGTGTGTGTGTATGTGTCTTCAAACTGCCTAATAAATATGTTCATCCAATTAAGGGGAAAAATGATTCATTAACAAAAAAGGTACTAAAAAATTACTCATTTAGGACAATCACTGCTACTTCCTCAGCTTTTCACTTCATTGCTGCTTGTGCAAGTAAAAACAACAAACTAAATGGAGACCTTATGGGCACCAGGGACCAATTAATGCCACGTGACTTCCTCCCAGGCTTCCATAAAAATAACTGTATTATAATGGTCTGTGATATTAATATCGGCTTTGGGAAAGTTAGGCAGCAGCTCCATAGGGAAGGATGTAGCATGAGCAAGCACTCTGGAATGTGCAGTATTTGACAGAAGAGAAGTGGTGTCTCTCTATAAGTTGCATCTATTTTGCTATTGAAACATAAAAATCAGTTAGAAAAATACAATAACCTAGGAGAATCTGACTAGTTGTTTTATTTTTCATATAGTGGTTCTGTTGAAATAAACTTCAGAGCCTGCCCGCTTTTAGTACATTTATCAATCTACAGATGAAGTCTAAGGATTAATTTCTGAGGATCCTAATTTCTGAGGATCCTAAATTACAGATGAAGTTCTAAGGATTAATTGGGATCCTAAATTTATACAGCCTTAAAGTTCACTTTTCAGGTTTTGCTTCCTCACACAGCTTGAATAATTTTGAGGACTTGCTTTTAATCTCATGGCTATGTGGAAACCCACCAGACTTTTGCTGTAGAGTACGTGGCTCACGGCTGTGAAGAAGCAGTACCTCAGCTGATAAAACTGCTAAGCGGCATGAGGAATGCTTTACAAGAAGAACTCTGCACCGTGCCCGTGCACTTTTATGGCAGTGACACCATGGGCCATATCTTCCTCGTGGTGGACTTCTCTTGAAGTTCAGACCACCCCAGTCCTGCCCCCAAGGCTGGGCAGTTAAAAGGCGAAGGTATGGAGTAGCACCCATCGGCAAACCAGGAAAGCACCACATAGCAGTGAGACCAAAGGTCTGGCTGGAAAAGCAGCAGCCACAGCAGCAGGGGTGAGTGCAGGCATCCAGCCCACACCTACCCTGCTGAGCCATGTACCTGATTGCAAAGGACATGCAAAATAGTTCCATGTCAAGGCACTGAGTGGAAAGAGTACAAGGAAAGCAAGCAGGAGGAGGGTGTAGTTTAATGCCTTTCAAGATGACTTTGGCCTCAATTTCTGTATCCCCACAGTAGGAATATTAACTCCAAAAATGCATGTTAGTAAGCAAGACCAGACAGGGTGAAGGCAGCCTAATAACTGAGCATGAAGTGGGTTAACTAAAAAAGTGGATCTAAATAGCATCACATTTGGAGGAGTGATCTGGGTTAGAGGTTCAGTTCAGCTCAGCATTGGAAAGTTCAGACACTGGTTAAACTTCGGATAAACTTTTGACTCCTTTTTCTTGCAGAAATCCGACTGGAATCAAACAAACACAGACTCTCTCATGAGCTTTCCAACACTGCTTGTTTTTGACTGAGCCAGTATAATAGAAGAACAGATTTCCTCATGATACTGCTGTATTACTGCTTCCAGACTTGCCCAATTCTTTTTTCTTTTCCAAACCTGAAAAGTTTTTCATTCTACTCCATATAAGGTTTGGATGTTAGCTGAGGGCAGGTCCAGCCCTATCCTGACTGATTTTTTTATCTCTGGGAATAACTATAAACTTTGCTGGCCTTTTTCCCATCTAGTGTTAAATATTTTCATTAATGACTGGAGAATTAGTCAAAAGACAGAGATTTTGTTTTCCAAACATCAACTGTTGCATGGCTTTGGTGGCCTTTACCCTGGGCAGCTCTGCACCAGCTGATACACTGTAATTTTTTAATCTCTCACTCCTAATCTTCCTCATTTGGTGACTGCCAGCCAGTTTTGCTTGCTCTTTATGTCTTCTCATCCTTTCCCTAGGCCCCTGAGTCCTCTCTCCTCATGACTCATGAACAGAAGCTCCCACCGGTTATATGTGCTTTCCCCCACCATTGCTAGCTAAAAAGGGAAGAGGGAATTATCTTCTGAAAATATCAGCACTTTCTTCAAACCCACTCAGATCATCTGTTTGCTGGTTCCAATCCTGAAGCCTGTGACCTCAGCAGTGTAGGAGTTTTAGTTCTGTTTTCTTCATCAGACTGATTACATTGTCAGCACTTAAAATAAACAGGAATTAATAACAGTAAAATTAATCAACACTTGGGAGGGAAACCACCCTTAGAATTGATGGAATCAAGTGGTAGGTGATAATTAGAACCAGTTAAAAACTTTTTCTCAAAACTTATATGTAAACTTCCTCCATATTAGAAACCACACATTAAAATACCTTCCCACAACATGCAACTTTTCTTGTTCTTTTTTATATCCTCACAGTTTGGCAGGTCCAGTATTGGCCACAAAAACAACATAAGTGTATCTAACCCTCACCAAATATTGCTTTCACATATTTCTGGCTCATCCAAACTTAGAAAGCCCCAGAAACACAACTGACCCTGAACTTTGGAAATACTCAAACGTGTTTTTCAAGCCCAAGAGATGGAGGAAACATATCTGAGCTTTTGGATTCTTTTTCCAAATGGATGTTTCTGTGGTTTCTGTGACAGCAAGCGCTGCAGTGACAGGGACTGGGTGCTGACATGCATATCCCTTGCACTGCTCTCTCCACCTGGGTAGGGAATGCAGTGTCAGTGCTCAGCTGGGGTAACCCAGGCCAGTACTGTGCTGTGCAGAGGACAAGTTCATCTGCATTGTGCCAATATTAAAGTTATTTAATGAGTTCCATTGCATCAAAGCTTTGTTTGCTTTCAAAGTAACTTGGCATGAAGGACCAGATTTAACTAAGGGGATTTCCTCAATGGAGATGTGGGGCAACAACTAGAAATTGATTTGGTTTTGTAGTTCATAATTTTCTTCCCTTTTTCTTCCTCTCTTTACATTACAAAGGAGAAGGCTTTGTGATGCTGCTGTTGACTAAGTGAGGAGCATGCTCAAGTCCTACATGCAGCAGCAAGATAGGAGCACCCCAGCTCAGGAAACAAGTGTAGCAACTTTGCAGTTGTGCAGGAAACAACATCTTCAGAATGACTTGGTGTTGGGGCTTTGATGATTTCTTCAGACACTGTAAGTAGACTGACAAATTGACTTTCGAGTGAAAGGTCATTGAAAAGAATTGTGGATAAAAGCATCTGGATTTACAATTGAAAAGCTACAGAAGTTCAGTTTACAGCTCTACTGGGTTCTGTGCGTAGGAGTTTCTATCATATAATTTGGCAGCTTCTTCTGCCTCCTGATTGGGGTTGTAGAAAATAAAAATTCCTTGTGGTTTCTTTATTTTTCTTTTCGTTTTAAACACAGTGGAGAGTTGTGGTGTTTTGGCAAGTCTGATACAAAGAAATATTGTACTTGCATTGTCTCATATTGTAGGTGACCTCAGGCCTGAACTATACAAGGGGAAAAAATTGGTCTCTGTTGAATAGAGTGCACATATGCTTGAATCAGATTATAGAGAGAGTGTGAAAAGTAGAGCACATATACACAATACATATAATACTGATGTAGACATAAATGTAATGCCCAATTCTCATCTCATCCCACTGATGCAAATCAGGACCAGTCATGTGGTTAAGGCTGACTCTGCTGTGCTGTATGAGGTTCCTTCTGGTGTTCCTTTCCCTGAGCCCACAGTCTCGGTAAAAGGGCATTTTCAAGACAATTAGGTGGCTGAGATTACTTAATCTGCTTAAATACTCACAACACAGGGTGGGTTTCAGAGTGGGGTTCCAGTGGGTTTCAGAGTATTTGTGACAAGATGTTTATGGGTTGCTTTTTTTTTTTTCCGTAACTTCTCCTCCTTTCAGAAACCAGGATGGGAACTTAAACCCTGGAAGTCCTTACTAATAAAGGCAAGCACTGCATGCAGAAAGGCTCTCTCTCTCTGTGTCTCTCTGGCACTTCCTCCTCCCTTCCCCTTCTTTGTGGGACATAACACTAAACTAAACAGAGATTTGTGTCCATCAATATTGACTTGACAGATTTCCCTTTTCCTGACTTCTCTAATCCTGTGGTAGATTTTCTGTGACATTTGCTTCCGATAGCAGATTCATATGAATGTTCACTCTAGAAACAGAACATTTCCAAATGCCTTTTAAAAAGCAAAACATTGTGGTCAAAGAAAATAATGGGGGATGTTTTTCTCCACAGTTTAATTTCAGCAGCTGCCAGTGTTTTCTTTCTGCTTGAAAAAGTCCTTTTACTCCAGTATGTATGGGTTTCCTTGTATAAGAAAACTTACTCAGTAGAGCTACTAAGCAAAACAGTGCATCAAACCTTACACTGTCTTCTTTGCAAGAATTTGTTACCCAGTATGGGCCAGAGATAAGGTGCCATACACAGCTGCCTCAAAGCCCAGACTGCAGTCATTAGCAGAAGCCTGGTGACCTTCAAGCTGGTACCTACCATGGAGCTAAGACAACTGAACTAATTTTCTTCTCCCCATCAAAAAATTGCTTTGTCTTCAAGGAAGAACGAAGAGAGCTGCTCTGATTTTGCTTCCAGATGCTTCTCTTGGTCTTTATGTGACAGGAACTAGTCTTTGGGGTAGAATTTCTGTTGCTGGATAAGACCTGTCCTGATTGGAAATCTCAGAGAGTTGCCAAAGCAAGATGGAGTGAGTAGAACTGCATACTCTAAGTGCCTTCACTGATAAGAGAGGAAATACAGGAAAGATGCTTTACAACCACTAGAGGTAGGGTGGAAGGAGTCTGCTTGCTTATCCTGTAAAAATGGGTGCAATGACCCTCTTCTCTCTTGTTGTCTCTCCCTTTGATGCATCTACATTGCACAATGTGTGTTACTTCTCTACTATACCCAGACTAAATGAGAGGGAAGAACTGAAGAAAAATTTTGAAATGTCAGCAAAGAACTAAGCATGATTCTTTTCTTGTGTTTTTTTTTTTTTGTCTGGGATTTTTTGGGGATTTGTTTTTTATTTTGATTTTTTTTTAATAGCTCATGGTCATTTTTTAAATGAAAAGTGTAAATATGTCCAGAAATGGAACACTCCCTATTTCAGGGTGCTCGAGCTCTGTTATGCAGGACCTACACTGATAAAGGTTGCAAGGTGAGCACTGAAACGGAAATTGTTCACATGGGCCTGGATCCTCTGTAAAGGAGATGTCACAGGCTGATTGTGTTTGGGCTGAAATCAACATGTGCCTACTTTTACAGTAAACACCAGGTTGCAGTCATGGCCAGTATGAAGGAGGCCTTTGGCTAGTTGCATACTGTCACGCTGGGGGAACATGCTTTTCTCTCCCATGGAAGAGATCCACAGGCAGGTACAAATTTTATACTATGTGCCTAGTGCCCTCATAGTAAATTTGGTGGTCACTGATGGGCCATGGCTTTGCTCCACATCCTACTCTCTGCCACATTGTTGTACACAAGACCTGGGCTGAGCCCAGTGTCCTAAGGAAGCTAATAGCTAAAATTACCTTTCTGCTCTCAACCAGCGGTGCTGGGAAGAGATGCTGTTGGTCACAGGGCATGTAAGCCCTCCTGCAATTCTTGCCAATCACATAATGGAACACTAGAAGTGATAAACGATCTCCAGTACTTAGCACTGGGGTTGTTTCCTCTAGGCATGAAGTCACAAAGGTCCCAGCTACTCCACCAAGTAGTGGGAGCATTAAGACCATACACTGGTCTGTGTGGCTGACAAAGGACAGCTGAAAATGAGATGCTGCTGCTATTCTTTCTCCATGCCACTGTAAATTTAACATTAAATGTTTATTGATACTCAGTGATATACTATAAGGCTGTGGCCATGCTTTCATTGAGAAACCCAAGTATAAATAAAAATTGCAATGATTTCAGAAAAATAAGAGCTCTCAGTGTTTGGAAATTGTTCCTTGATACGCAAGTGACCCATGGCAGTTTACAACAGGCTTTGATTGTGGTGGACCTGTGCTGCAAATGGGACCTGGCAGGAGAGGTACGTATACTAGCACAGAATCTGAGAGATTGCCTCCTCTCCCAGCTGCTCTCTTTCCTGCTGCATTTGTGCCGAACTTCCCACTCCATCCTAGGGATGGAGAGCCCTGGGAAACACACATCCCACTCACAGGATGAGGGCCATCAAGTGAGCTGGGAAAGGAGGAGAAACTTGATTGTTCAACTGACTTGCAAACTTTACAGATTTACCACAAAAATAGAATATCACCTAAGTGGGAAATGGTTGAGATTTCTATTTTTGTTCATTCTCCTTCTCTCCCTTTTACTAGCTTTCCTTCAACTCTGCTTTCCAGTGTCACTGAGTTATTATTATCCAGATCCAAACTCACAGTTTCACTGAAGTAGAATGTGTATTAAAATACCAGATCTACCAGAAAACATCTGCAACTTGTGAGTCTATTGTATTACTATTATATGAGCAAGCCATTGTAAATTCTTTTAAGTCTGTAACTTATTTCACGTTAACACACTGTGTATTTTACAACACCATTTCAAAGTTTATGGCCTTTTTTCTTTAACCACTTGTTCCAATTGCATCTTATATTTCATCAAATATGGTAAAGAAACCATGAGAATAAATTGATGCTCCATATGAACCCCTGTATAAATGGATGTTGCCAAATTGCTGTAAAATGGTTTTCCTTTTTAGCCCTCCAGAATTGTTAGTAGGTTTCTGAGGCCAAATTCTATAGGGAAACGTTATGACCATTTAAGGCCTCCAAACGTTATGCTTCAGTACAAAAGGCCTAAGGGCGAGGATTTAAAATGGATGAAGTGGAGAAATTTGCACTTCCTTAAGAAAACACAGAGCATTTCCTTCCGCGTGTCAGAAATTAAACCAGAAAATACAAAGTAATTTGTCAGGAAATTTTCTTCTATAATTTCCTCTTCAGCCCTTCCTCTTCCACCCTTCCCTGCTCCCACTGCAGCCCTACAAGCTTTATTTTCTCCTCCTTGCTGTCAGCTTTATGGCTGTGGGTCCCAGCTCCAGGAACAGTGATGGACGATGCTCTGCTCTTCACCTCATGCGCAAGAGCTTTGCTGTAATGTCTCCTCATGTTCACAGCTTGCTCCTGCCACCCTCTTCCCTGCTCACCTCCCCACGCGGGCTCACGCCTGCAGACAATCCTTCAGGAGATAAGTACTGTTCGGGGACACCAGCTCCGCTGCAAATGATGGTTTGTCATTTGGCTCTAATTGGACGCTGGTGCAAAATGAAAAAAACACTTGTCATATTTATGAGTTATTGTGAGTTAATAATACGCTGGGATCCATTAGTTAAAGCACATTTGCTCCAAACATGTGGCTTCAGCTTTTTGTTTTTCATTCAAGCAACATTTTTTCAGATGAAATGCAGTTCCCGTTTTTCTCCCAAGCACTCAGTGAGCCTCAGGGAGTTACAGCATCAATTATTTTTCTGCTCATGTGTGGAACAAAAAGAAGGGAAAAAAAAAAAGGAATGTCCTAGCCAGAGAAGTTGGAATTATTATCCAAAATAATAATAAAAGAATATCAAAACATCCAGAAATCAAAAGCTGCAGCCAGCTGAACAAATGTAGTCAAAATTGAAAACATAAAGTCTGCAGAAGATTCTCTTGCAGATAAAATGGGCTCTGCTCTCTCTCTATTTTTAGCAACCTCCTGTCCTGGCTGAGCCAATTCTTTTCTGTTAAAGTCTGTCTACCTGAGTCAATTTTCTTTGATTCTATTTTGAATGATAAAATCATTAATGCTTTGCAGGTGGATTTAACTGAATTTAAAACTCCAGAAAGGACTAAAATGACAAGCAAAACCAGAGTATGAACAGAAACTTGTTTTCATACTCTTGCTTCGGAAATGGTGTTGCGTTTACATGTAATAAAAATCAAGATGTTCATCTTTCTTCCTCTCTCCCTCTGCAATATTTTTTCAGTGCTGAAGATGTCAAGAGCAGAATTTACCCTTCCCTTGATGCCATCTTTTTTTCCCCTTCTGTTTCATCACAGCTGCATGGATTCCAGCCAACTCAAACTGTACTTTCGCACTTCACTGCTTAGGACTTTGCTGCACGTTCAATTTAACAAGACTTTTTAAAGTAGGTAACTGATCAAGCAGATTGAAACTTCAAACTGGTAACTGCAACTACCAGGATGCCAACACTTCATACCTCACTACCTTATCCTTACATAGGCTGATTTCTTTAAAATCAGGAAGGGGCAGCACAGGAAACTTTATGAAGCCACACTTGCTCTCATTACCTGTGGATTAATCAGCAGTGCCTTGCTTGGAGGAAGCTCCACCTGCTCATTGGTTCAGGATGTGTTTTGCCCACCATACCTAGGAAACATTTATGGAATGTCTTACATATTGCTGCCGCATCATTAGTAATAAGCTTTCCTTTCATTTATAAGCTTGAATTAAGCAAACAGCTCCTCCACTGCTGACTCAGCCTCAAAGCTGCACTTTATATATGTCAAACAACATATATAAATTTATAAAGTGAACAATGGTTGCATTTAAGTACTGATTTAGTAATCATGAACTTCGCTGGCAGTATGCTTTGGAAACTAAATCCATAAATTTTATTAGTATTAAATGTTTCTAATGGGAGTTGACAAATACTTGAACTGAGTTGCTTTTTCTCTGCACTTGGCAAAAGGAAAGGGACAAAAATTCTTATTACACAATGAGAAATGCATTAATACTAGAACCCATTCATCTCAATTTTCTACAAATATAATTTAAGACCTTTTACAACCATTGGTGAAATTACAATGTGCTGTGGGGAAGTTGCAAAAATTTTATGAGAGTAATAAAATTGTCGTTGTAATACCATTATAGGGTGCAGGGACAATATAGATATTTGAATTACCTATTGTCCTTATGCCAGGCTGAAAAAGCTACATGCAGGAATTATAGCATGTAGTGGAGACAACTGTTGATACAAACCAGAGAAAGGAAATCCAGGTCCACTTTTGCTGGCCTAAGACAAATCCTCATTAGAAACATGGACTCAGAATACCCTTCCCACTTGTGTCAACAACAATGAAATTTAAACGGGTGGACTGTTTTAGATTTGTGTCAATGGTAGCACGGAGACCAACTAATTAAGCAGAGATTATGCTTAATAAAAGTGTCACATTGAAAAACCTGATGTTTTTAACTTCTGTAACATACTTCCTAGAGTTTGCACTCAAGCCTGACTGAAGGTAATCATGGTGGTCCCCCTTGTTCACAGCCCAAACCTTCTCAGGTAGCTCATGGCAAACATATGAGGAACTTACCTGGAATTAAAATGGTGTTAACTTTCTAGAAGTTAAAATTCCTTTCACTGAAGAATAGTGTTGCTGGTCTATATCCAGGGCAAGAGCATTGCTTTCTCCCTGTCTGTCCAAAGGATGAACAAAACAAAAAAACAAAGGAAAACAAGAGAGACAATTGCAGCCTTGTACGTTAGCA
>JAOXXN010000446.1:17712064-17723972 GCA_026770055.1 Myrmophylax atrothorax | reverse complement strand
TAAGTTCTATATGCATTCTAGCTTAAGTTCAAAGTCTGTTTTGTGGGGGAAACACATAAGCCTTACATTTCCAGGACTGTGGTGCAATAGGCTGCATCCCATACATTGAGTCTGTGTCTAACCTCATCCCATTATCAAAAGAGTTAATACTGGTTTCCCTGGTGCCTGGGCAGTGATTGACAATGCTCAGACTGTCTCACTGGGGCACCTGCAGATAACCACCTGAGATAGATCAGCACAGGAAACCATTTCCACACAGCATGAATGCGCAGGTGGTGAGCAATGTAGGGAGCATGATTATTATCCCTTTTCTAGCTAACTGTTCTGGGCCCCCTGCATGACGTCTGCATAGTTGAAATGTCATCACTTAGCCAGATGTTGAAGTCACATCTATCTAAATCCAGTTGGATATATGGAAAGTATTGTCTATTTTGATGGGCATAAATCAAGAGGAATTTGTATGAATAAGGGATTATTACTAAATCGTGCACTTTCTATTAATAGGTCCCTATTAATGCTGCAGGTGTTAGTAGTAACTGCTCTTTGAAGCATTACTTAATCAACCCCTTTGCAAATCCCCATAATCTAGCTCTCATAAAAATACATGGATTATTGATTGAGAGGACCTCTGGGATCCCTAAAACGAGGTTCAGCTCAGATGCCTGTGCAGTGCAGGAGACGCACTACAGATCACTCCCTGGAATGTCTGCCAGGTGTTTGCAGTTTCATGCATAGTGTGTCTTGGAAATATTAAAAGAGGTGGGGGTGGAGGGGAGGTCATTCCCATCCAGGAAGACTAGGCTCAAGTAGAGGAAAGAGAAGGAGAACCATTAGTAATAGCTGGAGAGGCTGAAGGTGCAGAGGTTATAGGGTGGCCTCCTCTCTGGAAAACTCGTGACAGTGAAAATAGAGAGCAAGCAGATCTAATATGTGTTAAGTTATCCTCAAAACAAACACACTGCATCCAGTCAGGTCTACAATGTACTTGTAAAACATACAAGCAATTGGGGCAAGCCTTTAGAAACGTGTTGGGTACAAGAGGAGCTAGGAAGCTACATTTACATTTAAAAAACATATGAAGAGCCTTGAATAATAGATAATTCCAAACTTCCCAGTGTTTATTTCTGGATTACATCTGCCAAGCTTACTGCTAGTGAGAACTGAGCAGGTGAAGCTAAAGCACACCCATCCTCCCTGCTTGGCAGACTCTTGGGATTGAGATCTGCCTGGCTCCGAACTGCAGAAGGACTTCAAGGCCACTTCAGTGGGGCTTGGATGGAATGTGGTTGCTTAAATGTGGGATAAAGCTATTCTGTGTGGGCTAGAGGCCCAGAGATACCTCAGGTGTCAAGAATTAAGCAATGTTATATGCAGAATGAAAAAAAAAGACAGTAAGAAACAGACCCCACAGAGTTTTATGCCCACAAGACTGCCCTGCTTCCTGAACTGTTCATGCAATGTCAGCTGGGGCCACCCTCCACTATAAACACTGAGGAGCTTAAGAAACCATTTCACAGGCATCTTTGGCAATTCATAGTCCCAGGCACATATATTTATCAGTTCAGCTCAGCTCAGCCCCTGCATAAGCCCCAAACGCCCCCATCTCACCAGGCTGAGAAGCATAATGCCTTGCACTGTACCAATGCTGGCTGGAGTCTCTAAGGGGATGTTTTGCAAATTCCCTGGTCGGGCCAGGGAGGACCACGGCTCTGCAGCCCAGTTATAAAGTGTGGAAGAGAGACGATCCCCACATCCCCACATATGTCTCATTCCAGGGAGGACTGAAAAATGGGAAGTGCATGAGCAGGACATTAATCAATCACATCACACTCTTCAGAAAGTACTGGTAGGTGAAGAAAATTTCACAACGAGAAAGGGTAAGAAGAAAAATCAATCCCTCACAGAACTGCTTGATAAAGCACAATTTTTCCAGGGTGCGACCATCTGTTCTGTATTATGGGGAATAACCTTGATGTTACTACATTATAGGATTATTAATACACAGTAGTGTGTTAAATTTCAACCAAATGTACCAAGTGCAAGAGAGACACGTAATATCACTGGTGGCTGGAGCAACACAGTCCAGTAAAGTACTTCTGTGAAGGTGCAGGACTTGTTCAAGATGCTTAAAGGTAAGCACATTGCCAGAGGCTGTGCAGAATGGACTCCCTTATTTCAGCTATGGGTCCAAAGCCAAATTTCCCCACCCCAATTCTTCAGCCTTTCACAGGAAAGAGGACTATTAGAGCTTGAACTCTTGTGCATCACCAAACTGCAGCTGGCACTGAAGGGTTTTGTCTTTCAAGAGGACCAGTTTGAATCAACAAGTGCTTTCCACAAGGCAAGGAGCATAGCTGCTCTATTATGAACCTGTATCAGATTTCTGCACCTGAAGGGGAACAGAAAAGGTGTGGAAGTGCTTCCTTCATGCTGTGCCCAATGTAATTCTTAGGAGAGCTAAACTCTTCATTTATATTATTGTCGCCCCCCCTCGCCCCCCCCCCCGTCCCAAGAAAGGAATCAGAATAAACATCACAGAATGCATAGCTGTCATCCTAACTTTTCTGCTTTTCCTTTTCATTCCTGATGTGGGATTTTTTTCTTGTTCTCATTCCACTTCTGCCTTAAACCTTGGAAGGTGAACAGCTAGGCTTTCTCAGCTAACTTTCTCAAATTATCTTGGAGAACTTGTAGGTTTTTCCCTTCACATCCTAATTAAGGGTATATCAGTGTCCCATTGGGACTGAAGTAGTTAACGAACACCATCCGGCAGGTCACTTATAAACTATTAGCCCAGAGATTGAGGGCAAACTCTGGTGAATTCCCAAGGAAAGAATCAAATGAACCTGTTAATGAGTGGAGCATTAGGAGGAAGAAAAAAACAAGGCAGGATCTGAAGTCTTAAGGAAATGTAGGAAATAAATGTTTGTTTATCTAATGGTTTTACTGGTGTCAATGCACAGGACTCCCCTTCCATTTTAAAGCAGATGCAAACAACAGATTCAGTTGCAGATAAGCTTTGGGACTTGACTTTTATGTGAGACACTTGAAAACATACCTCAAAGGTGGGCAGAAAAGGGACCTGTAGCACATTCATTTCAAATAAAACCTGGAAGCAAAGTTTCATTATATTATCATCACTATCTGAAGCACCAAAATGAGCTTTAGTCCCAACTTACCCTGTTTAAGCCCCCTATACAATAAATCAGATTCTCTGTCCCTGAAAAGTTTAGTTTAAAGTCTTTGCTGCAGTTTTTAAAAATCAGCACTACAACCTGAAAAGAAGCTCCTGGGACATTGCCAGCCTGTAAGAAGTTTTGCAAGAGCCTGGTATGGTGAAATTTTAATAGAAGATCCACAGATTTCCATTGTCAGTTTGCCTGTCAGTGAAACTCTCAAGGCTAAAAATAATCAACCCAGCCCTAGGAAAAAAACAAACAAACAAAAACAGCAGCCCAAAACATAAACACCAAAATGCACTCAAAAATTCATGTGTTGTCTAAGAGCAGCCAGGCAGCTTTTTGTGTCTATGTTTGTGAGTGGGCTTGGCCCTCACTCTAAGTGGGCCTAAAATGTGGACAATATCTTTGACTTAGAATTCCCTGGATTTTCATAATATGCATTAAAGCCTGGCATATAGCACAGCTAAAGGCTGTACTGTAGTAACATAAAATGGCTCCAAAGCTGGAAAATGCTTGACCAGAATACAGCTGCATGATTAATGTTCTTTCACATGAGACTGAAAAAAACAGATGTTTAAAAAACAAACAAACATAAATCAACAAACCGTTAATTTAAAAAAAAATTTAGTTAGAATATGGAAGAAATCACTTAGAAAATATTTTATCACAGCTAGTACTACTGGAAAAGAAAGGATCCTAAGTTGTCCTAATGTTGCTTTCTGTTTATCTGCAGAAAACTTGTGAGAGGACATCCACCGGCATTCTGTGTCTTTGCTTTGTTAGAAGTTGACCAAAAGCACCACATACTGTTTTTTCAAGCCTTATGCAGCAATACAGATGGGATGACTTGCCTGAGAGTTGGAAGCTTTGCAGTGAGGCAGAAAGAAAGACTATAAAGGATATTTTCTTCTTTGTCTAATTCTGACACAGAGCAAGGGAAAAATTTTTTGATCCCTCACAATTGTCACACGTCATTGGTGCTAGCAAGCACATTTTGACTTTTCTAAAGCTACAGCATGACCCACAAAAAACCTGGTTTATTATTTTTGCCTAAACCAGAAGGTCCCCAGAGAAAAACTAACAAAGAAAGGCATAGAGGTCCCTGGTATTCTTCTGATTTGAAGCAAGTGAGCATCTAAACTGTACAATTGGTGTTTCCTCTAATTCTGGATTTATAGCCTCTTAGAGAAAAAGCACCCTGAAAGTTTTCAGTTTGGCCTTTATCCTCTCCTTCAGGTGGATGGCTTCCATGTTCTTGAGTCTGTTGAAATGTATTGTCCATATCCTGCTTCTCAAAAGAGCTTCCTGCATCCCTTGTGGTGTCTATCAGTAGAGGGCTGACAGGCCTTGAAGGTGTCTCATCACCTTTCAGCCATCCTGGGGGTGAATCGGTGACAAAGATGGAAATACAACACATAGGAGGGCCCCACAATTGCTGTTCCTTACTAGGCACTTAGGAAGGGATGCACTTCATGTGGATCAAGCAGAAGGCTGTAAAACTGACATGCTACACACAGTCATGAAGGGTCTCTGAAAGTGAAGAAGAAAGATGACTGATTTCTGGGCTTTGTGCTGTCCCATGAGAAGTGAAATAACATGGAAGCTGGGATGGTATTCCTGCATGAGGACCTCTGTTCCCAAGAAATGACTCTGTGTCACTGCTGTTGAACAATTCCTTCTGTATCTTCCACAGGAACCTCCATTAACCCCAGGCAGCTTCACTAACTCTCAGAACCACTTCATAGGCAACATCTTTATAGCTGATAATTGCCCCATTTCTTTCCTCACCCATTGACATCACCAGAATATTTTCCACTTTTTTGAAGCCAAAGCTTCTTTTTTATTTTTGTTCATTTGTTTTTGCAGGGAACACTTTAACAGGAGCACTAAATATGTTACTGGACGAGGACAGCTATCCAGCAACCAAGAAGAGGGAACATTTGATGAAAAGAAGGAAAACAATAATATAATAAGAAGCACAGTAATAGGTTCCTAATGCCCCCTGGCTCCCCTTCTCAAAGCCTTACCTGAAGTACAGACAGTGCAGCACTGAAATCCCTGTACTGACTTTGGAAGAGATGAGTGATCCTCACTGGAGTCTTCTATTCTGTAGCCAGGGGATCTAAAACGTCTAGATATTTTTGGTCCTTTATCTCCTGACCTAACCCATGCCTCCAGTTTTTGAGCCAGAATTCCAGGTTTTGCTCAAACACAAGTCAACTGTCTTGACAGAAAAGTCAGTAGAAGTTTCTAGACATTAATCTCAACTGAATTGCTCCATATCTTCTTACAACACTTGCAGGACTATGCGAGTTGCAACACCAAAAAGTGAGAATTAGCCAGCTGGCCTCAACCAAGGTTCATCTGGCTTCTTTGTCTCACAGTGACCAGATCCAGCTGCCTCTGAGGAAAACTGGTTTCTACCATAGTCATGGTACCTACCATGAATAAGTTGCCCCCCCCAGTTTGATAGGCTACAGTGGAGGTTCAAGAGGATTTTCACTTCCTCATGTTGTCTTATTCCTATTTTTGTATTTTACCCACAATTCAAAACATCAAGGGAACTTTCAAAGCAACATTCTCTATTTCACAATGTCGTGGTAAATCAAACATATGTAGAACGAAAATCTAATAAAAAAACTATGAGAAGTTTTAATCAGAAGAGTATATTGAAATGTAGATAGTAAAACTGCTGTAACTAACTGCAGATGCTAAAGGAACTATAAAGCTGCAGTCAGCATGATTTGCCACATTACTTTGTTAGAGCAAAGACTGACTATGGTTTTACTATTTGACTTAATAAACTGGAAATTTTTTTTTATTATATAATGCACCAAGTTGCTGTAGTTTTACTGTGGTAAATACAATTCAACCATAGTTTAAAGAGAGGTATTTCCATTTGCTTTTTTTAATACACATAGTGAAGCTGGGAAAAGTACTCTGGTAACACTTCTGTGCCTTTCTTTTAATTTTCACTTAACTTTAACTTCTGTTTGAATATGTGATTTCAGTTTTCAACCATTTTGCATTTTGTTTGTGCTTTTCTTCAAACAGGACGTCATCCTCAATGATTTTTGCAGCACAAGTGGTTGATATTTGAGACAGAAAAGTGACATTTGGATTCCACTTTTAGACAGATATGAAGATTTCTGCATTTGAAATACTAGGTATCTTGCACAATTCTCATTCTGAAGCTTCTATATGAAAGTTATATATTGCTGTGTAATGGTCATTTGGTCCATCTGGAAATCACCATACTAAGAGGCAGAAGGATAGGCGTAAGGGTTGCCTGTTTTTCTTTACAGTGTTATATTTGTACACTCAGCTCTTTCCCTCTGTGCTGGCTTTTATACACCCACCCAGAAAGCAGCAGTGTGATATTCTCTAAGAATTATGTACTGGTGCCAGACTGACAGTCAAAGAAACCACAGAAGCAGAAAAATATGCAGATCTTACTTTCCTTCTCCCAGAGGCTAGGATGACACAGCTCCAGCATGGATGGGGAGAAAGCATGTTAATAAAAAAAAATCACATTAATCATCAAACTAATGTCAACTGACAGGGATTTTCTCCATGTGTCATTGTTAATTGTATTCTTACTGCTTTACATGTGAATATACATCTCAGTAGTCAGACCCTGCAGCCAAGGGCCCAGGACCTTGGTGCTCATTCAGGCTGGTGCATTTACATGAGCATTTAAAGGTTTCACTTTTACTGTATGCACACACACATGTGCTAAAACTGTAGGCTTTAGTAGCATGTGTTGGTTGTCCCTATTCTCCAAAAGCAATACGCAGCAGCTGCCCGTGGTCCAGATGCACCATGGACACAACACACCCCTTATCCCAGCTTCCCCAGCTCATGCCTTCTGTGGCATGGGAGATGGTCTGCTTGTGTTTGTTGCTCACATAAAACAGCCTGGCAAGGAAATCCTAGCACAAACAGCCAGACATCAAAACATGCCTTGAATTCAGACCTCATGCACTGCTCCAAATGCACTTGGACATAAGCTGAGGGTTGACTAACCTGTTTTCCTCACCAGTTCTCTCCCTAAAGCTGTCACTGCCAATTTTTTTCACTGGTCAAGAACATAAAGATTTGAAATACTTCCTTTTTTTTACTACTTTTTTATTATTATTTTTTAACAAAATTGTACATGGTAGGTGTGATTTACTGCCAGTGCAAGGCATGGCCAGAGGAGACTGACATAACTTTGTTTCCTTCAGTGGCAGTCAGAAGTTTTGGGTATAGGCAAATTCAAATCCAAATATCACGCTCCTGCAATAAAGGAAGATAAAACACTGCAACAACCATTCCCCTCACACCTTCCTGCTGAAATGCTTGGGAAACTGATCTTTGGACCAAACCCTATAAATTTAACTTTGCATCCTGCATGTTACCTGTGATACCTGGTCACCCAATCTGCTCCCCAAGCAAATGAATCCTGTGGCTTTGGATGTCATAGCACCAAGTCAGGCTGACAACTGAGAAGTGTAACACCACCAGCAGCAGAAGTAAAATTGGTATAGCAGAGCCAATAAACATTTAGTCATACTCTGTCCATCTTTCTAATTTTTGCTTCCTTCCTCAATTGTTCTCCCCTTACAGCCCGGAAAGAACTGGCAACTATTTTAGGTGTCCCATCATTATCGCTGAGCTGCAATCCCTGCTAAACAAACTATTTCCAATGCATTGCCAAGTAAACCCTGAGCTGGTCTTTGACTTCATCATCTGAAATATGACCACAAATATAATGAGTCTGTAAACTGCTTTTGGCAATTATGCTGCTGCTGGAATGAAAGGACGTTGTCATTAGCATGCAGCTTATGAACCCCAGCTTGCTGGTCCTGGCAGGCAGCCAGCCTGGGAAACTGAGCCAGCCTTAAAGCTGACAAAGGTTCAATGGGATAATTAGGCACTTTTTTGTTTGAGTTTGTTGATATAAATGTGGTAGAGATTAGCCTTTTCCCCTTCAGCTCTGGGTAATGGTCAGGGCTAACAGGTGTCAGGCTAATGGTGGTGCGGGAAATTAATACTTGGTTTCCTGGTACCTTCCTTTGTTGTTTTTCCCTGCAGAGGAATTCCTCCAAATCTTCTGGCACTTTGCAAGCTCCTTCCCTTCCTCCCTCTTTCTCCGTTTGTATTTATCTTTGCCCGAAACATTTTATCAAGAAGAGCACACCCTCCAGTTACATACAAAATAGCTGGGATGTGCTGAATGGAAAATAAATTACCATCCATCAAATTGGTCAATCAGCCTTAGGCTGAGGAATAAAGCTTAAATTTTAAAACAGCAATGAGCCAGATCTTTTTTTGAAGTTTGGGGGAAATCTCTGGGGAAGTGAGCCAAAGCAGAATAAAGGACACCCAGAACACCACACAGCTCTGAGAAAACTACAGTACCACTTATAAAAGTGTTTAGGTCACTTAAACATCTGGTTATCTTAAACAACTTGGGACAGTGTTCTTTGCACTCAGGAAGAATTGAAAATGCCAGATCATCTAACAGCTCTCTGTAAGTCCTTAAAGCAGAGTATATCTGTACTTAATGTCAAAGTAAGCGAGACAGCAAGAGACAACATGAGCGTGCCCCTGTGCACACTAGCTAACCAATAGCACATGCAGAAAGCAGGCTTTCATACTCATTTTACTCATATACACTGACTTTTATCTCAGAGGTTGCCAAAGCACTGTAAAGGGACAGCTAAGGCCCTATACCAAAATTGCTTTGCCTATCTGCAAAATGTAGCTACTTCTGGGGAGAGACCTGCTAACTTGTGCATCAAACACACATGGCAGCTTAGCTGGCAGGGGAAAAAAACATATGAAAGGATAAATTCCTGGTAATGTGCCATTGTTTAGGCAGGACATGGTGGTAGGTAGCCTTTCAATTAGAAGGAAACAGCAGGGAGGACAAAACTCCCACTCTGCTAAGACATGGGGCAGAGAGCAGCACCATCTGCTGAACCTCATGGTGGTCTCAGCAATCATGCAGCCTTTCTCTCCCCTTCTTTCCCTCTGCTTTTTCTTTTTTCCCATTAGCATTCCCTTTTCCCAAGAACTGTAACCCTTGCCTTCCCAGTCTCCCAACCTATCCTCCAGTTCCACAATCTGCACCCACTTTCTGGAATACAAAAGGCACTTGATTTTCTCCTTCCCTTCTCACACCAGTCTGATTCTCTCCTAACCCATGTTGTACCTCATCACTGCTGTGCTTCCAAGAGCAGCCAGTCCACTAGTCAGCTCCTAGACATGAAAATCATTCTTTTTCCCTGTTTCCCATGGAGTAGCTTAGGCCAAGGTATGGCTATTCAAGAGACAATCTCTGCATTCCTCCCTTGCTTTCACACCAGGAAAACATGGCAATGATGCTGCAGGGGTGCTGTCACTCAGCTTCTTCATTTAGCAGAGAAGGTCACCTTCCCAATGGTGTTGTTCCCTCTGATTTACTGCAGGCAGAGAGGTACATGTGTAAGCTGGGAAGGATGAGGATTGATGCAGTCCAGCTTCTGTCCTACCTACCTGCAGCAGAGAGAGAAAGGGCTCATCCTTTACAAAGCCTCTC
Organism: Myrmophylax atrothorax; assembly: GCA_026770055.1. Classification (NCBI taxonomy): domain Eukaryota; kingdom Metazoa; phylum Chordata; class Aves; order Passeriformes; family Thamnophilidae; genus Myrmophylax; species Myrmophylax atrothorax. The sequence continues at coordinate 17,714,225 of JAOXXN010000446.1, read as the reverse complement.
TACAATACAGAGAAAGTGGAAAGAGTCACTAAAATGTTGTATCACCACTTTCAATAAAGGCATTTCTTGAAAATTCACTAAACCTAATTTGGGCCAATAGTGCAGCCTTGAAAGCCATGGAACTCAGCCCATGCCATGCATTTCCCAGATTTACACACCCATACCCAGGGTATCATGGCCTAGGCTCTTCCTAAACTACCAGGATGCAAGTCTGAGATGGCCATATCCATCCACAGTGTGGTCACAGCAGATTAAACCTGCCCTTAAGTCAATTTACAAGGCATGGAAAGAAGAAGCTAAGAGATATCATGCTACTTGCTTTGCCCCTAAGACCTCTGTGAAGGAAAGAGAGCTAATACAAGAGTCCCTCCTTCAGTAGCTGAAAGATCCACTGCTTGGAATTTGCGAGCCAGCAAATGTTTCAATGGGAGATAAACTGCAAGCTTTAAATGATGTGAAAAAGTCACTTGGAACAGATTTCTATGGGTTGTGGCAAATTCTCCACTTGCTGGAGTCTCGAACTGAAGAGCCAATCCATTTCCCATTTGAAATTTCCAACTGAAAACAATTTGCTGGGCTAAATGCCAGAATCCCTGCATGAAATCTACAGCTTTTGTAATAAAATAGGTCAGACTAGGTAATCACAAGGGTTTAGTGCAGCCTGAAAGTGTATTAATTTATCTATTCCAGAAAACAGCAATGAAAACGTGCCTACAAAGTCCTGCTGCATGCTAGAGGTATAGCCGAGCTTGTCTATCATAGCAGCATTCAAATGGCCTCAGCTTCGGGCTCATCACCTGAGCAAGAAAGACAAAAAAAAACACATAAAAAACCCTGATAATTAACTTCCCTTTGGTACATTGCCAAGGACTGCAAAATAGAGGCAGCACTCATCTCACAGAGACTATGACAGACCCTTTCCTTGGCTTCTCTTAGTGTGAATGGGCTAATAATGAATTTGACATAAAATTCAAATGGAGAGGGGTGATATTTCATCCTAGCAAAGTCTGACATCAAGATAAGATGACATAGCCTGCCCTACCAACAGTAAAACAACCCCCAAATCCCCAAACTTTTGTTTGATTAAACTAAAATCCCTGCAAAGCACACTTACATTTTTTTCTGTATGTGGAGTAGTTCAAACTTTTCAAGGCACAAATCTAATTTATTGACTAAGAAGCATGTGATGCCAAGCCATCTGTATGATAATCCTTCCCTCCAGGCAACTGCCCGTGGTGAAACTGGTGATCCAGCACTCAGAGTGGCTGCTTTAATGCCTAGGTTGGTCCAAACAGTCTCTGGTTTTGTTTTGGGAAAGGAGCAAGTAGAGCTCTGCAGGCTTCCCTGTCCAAGGCAGCAAAAGTGGTGAGGAAAATTGAGCATGGAAAAAACCTTTGCCAAAGGACACCCAGAAAAGGGCAGTGGGGCAATACTTTGAAACAGAAGACACAGGTAACTGAGTAAGTAGGATATAAGGAGATTCACTGCTTATTCCTAGAGGATAACAGCACAAGCGCATTGGCAGGGTGACACTTCCATAATCAAAGCCAATGAGTGGATGAATTATGGTAATAGCACAGACATAATTTGATATGAGGCTGTACCACAGAGGATCCTATCAACCTGCCAGCACTGCAGGTGAAGGCTGAGAGTTCACACTCTGACATTAATACACATGTAACCATGACACACAAAGTCTTCCTATAAGAGAAATAGCTCTTGCCCCCTTTCAGTGTATTCTTCATGTGCTGCACATGAATCCTTTGCTTAAGTTAGTGTCCTGAACAAAGGAGTCTTGAATTACTACCTTCCATAAGGTCCTCGAGTGCTTTAGTACTTAGAGTATAATTTTAAATGTCAGAACCAACAGAGAGACTTAGAGAGGTACATGCAATACAGTAATTTGTAGACACAACTGAGGATCTCCACTAAATAGAGAAGGGAGAGGAAAAAAATAGTTAGAAGCCCAAACCAAAGATTTAAACTCTCATTTCTACTAATTGAAGATGAAAAAAAAAAGGAAAAAAACCTACCTAGATCATCACTAAAAAGTGGATTCCAGTGAGGGAAAATAAAAACATTGAGACCCAAAATTCAAAATACTGCTGAAAGGTGGAATCTGGACATGGGAGAGGTCAAAGAGGATTCAGGTCTTGCCCTG
>JAOXXN010000446.1:17650524-17711177 GCA_026770055.1 Myrmophylax atrothorax | reverse complement strand
TTTGCATTAAAAAGTTGATTCCAGGGGTGAAAAATAAAAACATTCAGACCCAAATTTCAAAACACTACTGAAATGTGGAATCTGGAGATGGGAGAGGTCAAAGGGGATTCAGGTCTTGCCCTGGAAAAGTTTGTTGCCACAGACAGAAAGACAAAAAAAAAGGAAAAACAAAAACAAAAAAAAACAAAAAAAAAGAAAAAAAAAGAAAGAAAAAAGTGAATGTTTGCTATTTCTCCTAAAACAGTGTCTTTAAGAGACCTTTTAGAAGCAGGGTATGGGGAAGTGTGGGATAGGATTTCACAGCTTTTGGCAGCTGTCTTTTGCCTTCTTTCTCCACACACAGTGAAGGCAGGTTTCTTTCTAAAAGTATTGGCTAATTCCATGGGGAACAAGGCTGCCTCAGGAGTAAAACATTTCTGTTGAACTCCCATTTACACCAGTTCTGCACTGAGGTATGTCCAGTTGACTTCACTGGCATCTAACCTCACCTGTAATGATATCAAAAAATCAACCAAATAAAATAGCCCCATGTAAAAAAAAAAAGACAAAACACCCCCTCCCCCCCAAAAAAAATCAAACAACCCCCCCACAAAACAACAAAACCAAACAAAAACACATATAAAAAACTCAAAAAACCAAAAGCAAACAAAACCAAACCAACACAACAGAAAAACAGCCTTGCAAAATCCTTTGTATCTTCCCTGATCTGACCTAGCAACTGAGGTTTTTGATTCTCAGTATGCAAGACGAGACATTCACTTGAGTGAGGATCCAAGGTACCTTCCTACTAAGCCCTTATATATCCCATAAAAATTGTCTCTCTTTTAGCCACTTCACAGTCCATGAGGTTTTTCCCTTCCACTACACTAGAAAAAGTACTTTACTTTGTTTCACAGAAATCTCCTTACCGCAGTCACGAGTGAGTAGTTCACCATCAAGGAAGGGTTAAAAATGTTTCCAGATGAGTTCCCATGTGGATAACAGTTGAGAAAAATCTATTACAGGATTCTGAATACAGGATACACTATAACAGTAAATTAACCATCCCCCACAAAATTTAATGTTGTTACAAGTGTATTGCAATACACACGTCAATCAGGTAAACACAAAGGCTCAAGAAAAGAAGGAATAATTGCTGCTGGGACTGAGGTGGGGCTAATGATGACTAATGCACTTGTTATGGAACATTCTTCAGTTAATTCCCCTGGGGAGGCAGTGAATCCTGTTATCTAATCTTACACACATATGCCTAACCTGCACTTATTTTCAAAAAGTATGTTAGGCACTTTCTATGTATAAAGGAAACCGAAACATGTATGATTTTCTGTGAGAAAGACAGTTAAGTTATTTCTGTCTGAAGATGGCAGACATCCCAGAAGGTGAGAAGGAAACTCAGATAGGTTATAATAAACAAATGTGTCTAGAAGTGACAAACAAGGTGAATTTGGAATAGGTCACAATCATATTCAAGACAGGAAAAGATGCTTTGCTCCTTGAAGAAAACATGAGAGAGCAGATTTTCAGTTATACCAGGAATAAAGACTAACAGTATTCTCCATAAAAAATTCTAAAAAGTGATTTACAGTGTGATCACAAAAAAATGCTTATCATAATTCTTTGAGAGAAAAGTGCTGTTCAGGCAGAATATTCTCTGAAGAAATCTTGGAAATTGTTACAGTTCGTTTGAGAATATATTGCCTAATAATAGTTTCTTCTTCCCTCGTGCTCCTTTCAGTTGCAGTGATTCATGATGAATTCATACTAAATGATGAAATCATCCAACAATCTCTGAATAATGATTAAAGATGTCAGTACTGTTTATTGTTCTGGCTTGAATGCAAGAAGGACCTGAAAACATAAACAATAAAAGCCTCAATATTTCATAAGTACTGTTTTCTGCAGCAAAAGATATATACAGGCGAAAAATATTGGAACCAGAAGGGTAAAAGGCTGTAAATAATAAAATATCATAGATAAAATATTTGTATTGTCGAGAAATTACCCTTTATTGCAGCTGCATGTACTAACATTTGAAAGGTAATATATATATAGCTGTAGGCATAGAGTCTTTATCTTGTATAAGATTTTAGCCAAGCAAGACCAGGAAACTCACTGAATGCTGTTACCATTTGAGCGAGTAATGACAGGTTGGATCAGATCTGGGTAAATCAAATCCAAATGTCACATAATTGGTGAAAAATTATTGTCATTGCTTATATTATGGAAAAAGTGCATCTGTTTAAAATTGAATGGATATTAAAGCCATACCTGCATATTATCCAAGAGCCTGAATAGTTAGCTCTGGTTTTGTTTATTCCTGACGTGTGTCTTTTCCTGTGAGCAGGATTTTTATTAGCTGGAAAATATCTACCCTGCAGAGTTGTCCTTGTAGAAGTTCATCCGTAAAAGTTTGGGATCTGTAGTTCTAGTTTAGAGTTCCCCCCCAAACAAATATCGAATTACCTTGATGTTAGCAGGAGATGAACACTAGAAAGACTCAAATAGTGGCAGGTCATATATTGCCATTTGGCTGTAACATTTTGGATCTCCTTGCTCATGTCTAGAAAGCCACGGAAACCTGTACCGCATTTCTTCGCTCTCTCCTTCTTCAGTGAACTGCCAAAACAGAGAGTCAAGAAGGATGAAAGCAGGTGCGGAGCCCAGGCATGCATCCAATGTTCATCCTATACAGGTATTTGGGATCCAGCTCTTCAAGAGCTTTTGCTTGCAATCGGTGCTCAAACTGCTTCTCACATTAGTAACAGACAGTGTTTCAGGTGGCCACACTGTTCCTACCAGCTTTGGCTTTATTAGTAACAATAACCATACACTCAAGCATAAGCAGAATATCTGTGCATGTGAGAGTGTGGGATCTAAAAAGTCTTAGACTCCAAGGGTAAGAAGGTTTATAAAATAATGTGCATGGACAAGAAAAACACAAAATCCAAATGCCATCAAAAAAAAGAAAAGAAAGAAAAAGGAACCACAGAGACAAATTCAGTTTTCATTTTTTCACAGTAAAGCATAAAATATGGAGGAACCCCTCCCTCTCTTTTCTTCATTAAGATCAGTTGAAACCTGTGCTTAAAAGACCCTCAGTATTTAATGCAGAAATGAGATACTCATTAAATGTTTGTTCTTTAAAAACTCTCACTCTGTAAAGGGAATTCAATCTGGTTCTCCTTAGATCCCCCAGTTAAAAGGCCTTATGGTGGGTTTCTCATAAGCAACCTCTTAACTATTTCGGCTTGCTGAAAGTCTAATGTGGAAAAAAGCACATTTATTTGAAAAACAAATCTTGAAAGTTTAGCCATTAGCCTCAACACCAATAAAATCTTCTGATTCAGTCTGGAGTCTCTCAGGGGTAAACGTACAGGTGCTAAGTGCTGAACAGCTGCAGCAAGTGATGAATTTAGGGAATGGTATGAAGTTTAAAAACCAAGATGGCCAAATGAGATACATTTTACAATCAAAGTCCAAGCTTATGTTAAAATTAGAATGCCTTTATACATGCTTTTGTTTTTCCCCTGGGCCTTTTAAAATCAGTATGGCAGCTAATGCAGAGCTAACAGTCAAAGTATTGAGTACTTCTGGCAAGTTCTGGCTCAGTGAAAAGCCGAAGCAGAAAACATTTGTGGATTATTATTATTATTTTTAATGTGTGTGGTAGAATGAAAGGCACAAGATTAAGGTTCATACCCTACTCATTTACATAAAAGTCTCTTCATCCTACTCTGACAGCCCTGGAAAGCTACACAGCAACTGTAAACAAAATCTGCACATTTTTTCTAAAAGCTTTTGCCTTGCCAGAATCTTAAATGTTAATCACTTTCTTATCCTGTAAATAAGAAATCATTGGATTCAGTTAAGTGTATCTATGCTAGCGCAGAGTTAACCACAAAATCATACAGAAATAATCTGACTTCTTGAACTGAACATTTTGGCTGTAAACATTACATTATCACATTTTAAAGTCCAGCTTGCGAGTCAGTCCATCCATCCATCCAGAAGCCCTCCACAAGGAGCTCAGTGCATGCCTGCATGGCACTCAGAGCCACTCTCCCCATCTGCGCTGACCTGCATGAGGGGTTGCTTTCTGCTCATCTCTCATGCCTCTGGAAATGAGTAAAGTGTCCTCAGCAGTCCTTTGCATTAAGCAGTTTTTTAAGTTGGAGCCATGATGCAGACACATGGTTTTGTGCAGGACAGCACTGCATGGGTGGGAGTGCAAGGAGCCTTACCACACCACCAGGTGGGGAAGAGAAGAATCCTGCACTTGGATGTGCTGGGAGAGTGAAAATTCACTCAAAACCAAGCCATGATGTTTTGTTAGAAAATCAAGCTAAGAGTAAGTCTTTCTGAGATGTCTCTTGAGTAGGCAGAGCAACCTACATTTGTCTATTTGTTGAATAACATCCTCACAGTAGTGCAAATGGGAAACCTTATACCTTTTTCCCCTATTTAAGCACCTACATGTCAGCCTTACCCTGAAATTTCCTCTAAGATGTGTGTGGTCCCTGGAAACACCATGACCTGGTGCAGTTGACAGAAGTGTTCCTTCCAGAGAGGCAGGAATCAGGCCAGTCTTGAAGTAAAACCCATGTACTAAAAACATCAGTCTTCCTTTAAAAATTATCAATATAAATATACATATTGGACCAACTACTACTTACAAGAAAAATTAAACAGTTCATTTAATGAATTAGTGATTTTCTCTTCCATCATTAAGTCATTTCTAGAAAGAATAAAAAACTCCAAGGCCAACCGTATATTTATCATGTTCAGTGCAAAATAAATCCCATACCAGGTCTTCTATCCTGGCTTCCCAAGCTCTTGTACATGCTTTATAAACACTATTAATCATGTAGAACCTGTCAGCAGTGTTAGCAGAGCACATAATATATTTGGAACATTTGCAGCATAACAGCTTTCAATGTAAAGGTCACCATCTCCACATTAACTCCATCAAAATAATTGGGTAATTTTCCTTTAAAAACACACAATACAGTTTCTCCCAGAGATCCCATGTGGCAGCTGACTCTGACATCTGTGAAAGAAAGCATGGAGCTGCATGTATAGTATCACAAAGCTGCATGAAAGATCAAAAGAACGTATTTGCTTATGTTAGCTCCCAAACACAGGAATGTCAAACCCAGAAAATACACCAATGCATCCAAGTCAAGCCCATGCAAGCAAAGCATTTTTTGCAGGAATGATGTAGCCCTTCTCCATTGGCAAGTGGGATCCAGCTGGTCTCTACTGCACCTGAGGAGTTACTGTGGCAGAACAAAGCGCCCTTCCTTCCTGGGAGTGACTGTGGATCTCCTCTGCTGGGCATGGGAGCCAAGACTGACCTCCTCTGAAGGCCTGCCAGCACTACTAATCAACTAGTGAAGAAGCTGTCAGCATGTCTTGCTCACCTCTCCTGCAGCCCCTTCAGCTCTGTCTGTCCCATGACCCAGGATTACATGTCTTTCTTCTGCTCCTCCCTACAAAATCTCGCCTCCAACTAAGCTGATGAGCAGCCACAGGTACACAGCCTATTCATAAATAAAATGGTAAGGGATGGAAGACAAAGAGAAGGGATCATCTGTCTTCTCCACCTTTGCCAGCACATATCTTTCAGGCCCAGGCACGTGCACATAGGAAAACCTTGTTCTGAAAGTAATGTCAGCTGTCTGATCACAGTGAGTATCTTGTTCACCTTTCTGTCACACCTTTGGATTCATTTGAATTTGTTGCAGCAAGGTCTGGATCTCGTATTATATACAATGGGAAAGTCCTCGAGACTTTAAAGAGATAAATCCAAACCATCAGTGTGCTGGGGATTTTCATAGTTTAGTCAGTGGTGCTGGCTTCTACTGCAATTGCAACCAAACCTGGATTGGCTGCAAATACTTCATATTGACAGGTCTAAAAAGCAGCTCTTAAGGTTACTTTCAGGATTTGAATTTCATGTCAATCCAACTCCAATGCGTCATGGGTCCAATTTGAAAGTAAAAGAGAGTTCAATTTTGAACAAGTCCTTAGGCACAACATAACTCTTGCAGTAGCAAAGATTCACAGCCTCTTCTCTTTGTGATGTCTTCCCGCCTCTGCTGCTCAGCCAGAGGCATTCCAGGAGCAGCCATGACGCACCATCCAATGCAGACTAGGGCAGAAAGGAGTCAAAAATCCCTCTGATGAAGGTGGTGTGCTGAGGGAGGATGTAACCTTGGTCTGTCCTGGAACTCTCTGAGCTACAGCTCCCTGCGTTTGGTATCACCTCATCAAGGTGGCACCCGTTCAGCATGCTCTTTACAGTGTCTGTGCTTCAGGTGGCACTGCAGCACTCATCTCTGATAGTCTGACTGACAACAGTGGACAGATGGGCTCTGTCAGACCAGTCAGTGACTGTGAGCACCCTCAGGAGAGAGAAGTCTGCACATTCAACATCATTTATGAAGGTTTAGCAAGGACATTGCACACAAATACACACACGTTCCATGGCCATTTTTACAGAACGAGAATTGTTCCAAGTCAGAATAAGATGAAATACAATTGTGACATTTTAGTGACTGGAATCCATTCCCTTTTTTGCAGACCTGCTAGACAAACATAACAACAAAACTTTCCACAGATTTGTTAGGAATGCTTTTATAAAAATATGCTGCTTCAGAACTTACTGCTTGATGATTTGTTACTGTGATACACTGACATAGCCCTAACACATATTTTATGGTAGAGAAACTGGAAGTTCTTTGAATATCCAAGATTTACTTATTTTGGTTCAAGATTATTACATATGAGAAGTGTAGGAAGAAATTATTGCATCATATATCCCCCATTTTTATTTTAAATCATAGCAGAAAAGAAAAATAAAACAGCAAGGAGACTTGGACCTTAAATCTGACTCCAAGAAGCAGAGTTTTCCTTCCCATGAATCATTAGAACATTATTAGCATAATAAAAAAAATCCTCCAAAAAGTACAAAGCAGCCATAACAAACCAGAAGCTAACTATTTCTTCTCCTTCATGTATAATCACATTTCAAAACAGGATTTCACATAATCATGATTCCCTTTGCCCAAACACTACCTTGTCAACTAGACTATGCCATTAAGTGCCACATCCAATCACTTCTTGAACACCTCCAGGGATGGTGACTCCACCAGCTCCTTGAGAAGTTCATTACAATGTTTAACAACCTTTTCTGTGAAGAAATTCCTTCTGATGTCCAGTCTAAACCTCCCCTGATGTAGCTTGAGGCTATGTCCTCTCATTCTGTCACTTCTTGCCTGGGAGAAGAAACTGACTGCCACCTTTCCACAATGTTCTTTCAGGCAGTTGTAGAGAGAGATAAGGTCATCCCTGAGCCTCCCTTTCTCTGGGATAAAAGTGCCCAGCTCCCTCAACTGTTCCTCACAGGACTTACGCTCTAGGCCCTTCCCCAGCTCTGTTGCTCTTCTCTGTATGTGCTCCAGCATCACAATGTCTTTTTTTTTGCATTGCAGGGCCCAGAATTGAACACAGGATTTTAGGTGCAGCCTCATCAGTGCTGAGTAAAGGGGGACAATCACTGCCCTAGTCCTGCTGGCCATGGTATTGCTGACACAGGACAGGATGCCATTGGCCTTCTTGACCACTTGACCACACTACTGGCTCATGTTCAGCCACTGTTGACCAGTACTCCCAGCTCTTTTTACACTGAGCCACTTTCCAGACACTGTCCCCAGCCTGTAGCACTGCATGGGGTTGCTGTGGCAGATTTGCAGATGGAAAGCCACAAAAGACCACCACACAGAATGAGCAGTATCATCAGCAAAGGAACATACAAGCAGTTTTATGTAACAGCTAAGACCATTGTTGCAAACATCAAGATTCCTCCAAATGAGATAAACTGGGAATAAACAGAGGCCTCTCCGTATTGCACACTTCTTGTCAGAAGACATAAGTGCTTTATGAAGTTATTCATATAACTTCTATTATTTTGAGTAGTCAACCGTCAACTTGATAAATTAATTCCAACCATTGCATCAGTTTTGAACTTTCCCAGATTTGTTACCCTGGAGTCTGGAGGATGACTCTAGTCATTTGGAGCCTCCTCTAGTGAAGCACTTTCACGTGCTAGTTTCTTCAAGCAGTGGTGTGAGCCCCAGGTATCTCCTTCGCAATCAGACAGCCATCTTCCTCTAGCTTTAAAATAACTCCCTTCATGATGACTTTTGAGAGGCTGCGCCAACATGCAACATGCACCCCCTGGAGCCAAGTTAGCATATGTTTTACCATAGGGTAGAACCATGGAGAAATATATCTTCCACTATTTGTGCTCTGAACTGAAAGGTTTATGGCACAGTGAACATAAAACTGTCCAAATGAGCTGATGGTAGAGAGGAGAGTCAAAACATCCATCCCATCAGCACTACTGATAGAATCTTCACGGAATTATAAGTTATAAAATCCCTTAAATCTGTCCAAATGGTGGACTGGAAAATTCATCAAGTCCTATGTACCCAAGGAAATAACCAGAAATAGATTTTTCATCAGCACTGAAATCTCATCCAAAGGCATTTTTCCATTTTCTGGTGTCCTCATCCCTAGGTAAGGTCACCATGTCCTCCTTGGTGCTGCATTTTTTTTCACTTCCTAGCAATGGGCTAGGCCAAGTAGCTCTTGTGCTGGCCTTACATGGCGTGGTGGGAGAAAAACTATTTTAGTTCACAGCCATTTGATTAACTGCTGTCACTTTTAATGAGTGCTAATAGCTTAGATTTTGAAGAGGAAATATCTGCCTAGTATAACTGGCCTTTGGCCACCAGTTTGTTTTCAAACAGTGTTGGCTTGCTTTGACCATTAGCCAAATCCAAATCCCAGACAGAGGGAGGGATGAACCCCTCCATTTTAATGTTCAAACCTTGTATTGTCCATGGAACACTTTTTAAGCCATAAAATTATTCCTACAAAGGGAACCAGATGGGGAAAGAAGAGCACAGTTTAACACATAGGGAAGAAGGTGGCAGGAGCAACATGTTCAGGAGATTTCCTTCAAAACGGCAGATGACAGCTGCTGCTCACACTACCAGTGACACAGCAAAGTTTGCTATTTGGCCTCCCTATCAGTCTTTACTGAGCAGAAATGCAAAGCCAAGACAGGAGTACAAAACCCTGGGCCTACAAAAGGAAATGGCAACTATTCCCTCCCAACATCCAACCATCTAAGGGAGGGTCTCAGCTTCAGGCTCTCCCATTACCTCAGTGCATTACCTCAAATGATGAAGCTCCATTACCTTTCCCAGCTTTCCCACCTGCACAGAAGAGGAACATTTCCACCCCTGCGTGAGCTGCTTAGAGGTGAAGGGCTCAAAAACCTGACTGAGCCCCCACAACTGCTGTTGCGCTCCTCTGGCACAAAGCAGAAAGGAGAACACTGAAGCTGGGACTGCAGGACGGGCTAGCACTTCTGATAAATACAATAAAAGCCGCCCCAGCAATCAGTAAACAGTGGTATAATTAGCAAATGTTTTTCTATTTACTTCCTTTAATATGCAATAGGGGGAAATGAAATAAAATGTCAAGGACTTCATCAAACAGATGGTTCTGCACTTATTATTTTTCTCCGCCGTATTGTTTGCGTCAACTAAAGAAGAAACTCCTTTACGAAGTGTGACTCATGGATTCCTGGGAAGCTGCATTATCAGCAGGGGGAGGACAGCAGGGGAGGTCAGGAAAGGGGAGGGAAGAGGACTCAGCTCATGAGCTTTTATTAGGAGCATTATTATGTCTCATTAATTAATCTGACCGCCGCTTTAGTGACGTCTCGGTCTCATTTCACAGGAAAAAATTACTCTGGATTGCCAAGTTAAATAGACAATTACAGGAAGACCAAATTATGCCTACATTGCATTCCCTCAGGGCACTAGGCCAAGTTCATGTCAAATCCATAATAACTAGACTACCCTCACTAAAAACAGCTCCTGTGGACAAACGTCATGAACCATTTGTAATCTACACAGAGGATGTATTGATCTTCCTTGGGCTTCCTTTCTCATAAACTCATAATAGCAAAGACAGGATTTTCTAAGTATCTATCTTTCTGCAGCACATATGCAGAACATAAGCTGTGTTAACTCCAATAAAGCCTAATTAAAGCATAACCATTAGCTGTTTAATTTCCTTTTCCTATCCCAAGGGGGAACTGCTTAAAGAGCAGGAGAAGCTTAGTACATTTCACAGAAACTAAAAAAACCTTGTATTTTTCCTTAAGACAGACACACAGATAAAACCCAGGAAAGGTCTCTCATCCCACCAGTTTTCCAGATCTGCTTAGACTACAGAAGAGCTGTGAGTTCCCTGCAAAAAGAAGGAACATGAACAAATGTGTCTGAGAGAATGCAATGCCTTAAAAAACAGTCAGCATGAGAAGTACTTATACCTTCAAATCTCACTATCATAATTCCTTGTCCCACCTGCAACCGCCAGCTCTTGGTCTATTCTTTCTCTCTTCCCCTCACGTGCAGGTCTGCCCTTTTCTTCTCTCCCCCATCTGATGGCTCCCAGCTGGAGGAGCCACATTGTCCCCAGTCCTTGTATGTTGTACAATCAGTCCCTTCAGCTCTGCTGTTTTGGAGCCCCTTTTCAACCACAGGTTTCCTTACTCAAGGCAATGAGTGCCAGGGGCTCAAGAAAAACTGGCATTGATTGATCCAGAGCACAACCACGAAAGCACAAACCTGCCTCCTTCCTCCCAGTCTCAGTTTTGCTTAGCATTTCTCTCAGGCCAATTGTAATGTGCTTATTTTTGTAGGGTTTTTTTCTGTTATTCCCTAGCTTAGTCTTCATGTATGAGGAACAGACCTGGATGTCACTGCACTCCCCTCACCTGCTCCAGGAACCCACTTGCCCTGTGGCCCCATTCACCACAGGAGATCTGGGTCCTTCTCCCTCCTGTGGCACATTTCTCCTTGCCAAAAGATGCACAGCCTCTCATTCCCTTTTCCTAAAAAGTGGAGGTGAACTGAGCTCCATGTGGCTTCAGCACCACCTAAACCTGACAGGTCACCACGACCAACAGCCTGCCTACCACTGACAGCTGCAGATAAAGTCACCTGCGACGCAAATCCCAGCAGTTTCCAACTCAGCAATAACGCTTTCTTCTTTCCTTAGATACAGCTACATATCACTAAGCACAGCAGGGACTATTCCCTTCTGCTCCACGCTCTGATATATATACACACACATTGGTCCATGCTCCTGTCACCTCCTTCCCTCTCCAAAGAGGTTTTTTTTATGTTTTGTGGGAGGGTGGGATTGGTGTCTTTTTTTGTGGGGTGGGGTGAGGGAGGCTTGTTTTCAGGGGGTGGTTTTGGTTTTGGTGTTTTTTCTTTTTTTTTGTAAAACAGTGAGACCAGCTTAACCTCATGAACAGTGTTCAGATCAAGCCCCCACAAAACAGGTAAATATGAATGTATCTGTCAGCCTGGTGTAAATTTTAGCATGGTGCTGCACATCCCTTCTGTTGTTCTTAGTAAGGAAGGATAACGCTCTAGACACACAGTTCATGTTGGTCACAACTGGCTATACAGAAAAGAACAACCAACCTCTTTGAAATGCCTTCTAAACTACTGTGAGGATCCTGGAAGGGGCTTTGTTTTCTCTTTCTTGCCTTAATCTGTACAAGTGAGCAATGACTGTTACTAAATCTCTGTTCCTTCTTCAGGCTGTAATGCTCTCTCCCTCTCTCTCTACTGCACCAGTTTAGGATTTTTCATGACCCAAGTGACAAAGCAGATTGCTTTGCAGCATGGCCTCCAGCCAAAACGGTGACATTTTTAACAGCGAGGTGAAATGGCAACTTTTTAAATTACCATGATGTTTTTGTTTTGGAGCAAGGAAAATTGTTTTTCATTCTTTAACAAGTGGGTTTTACGCCTTATGAGTGGTTGCTTGGTCTTGAGTAGAAATTTAACAATTTAACAAAGCCAGTGACAAGATATTTCACATTTTTCTCTGATATGCATTAAATGTTTTGTCAGTTTCTCACAATCCTGTTAATATTTAATTTTAAATACTACTGCTGGATCTTCAAATAACACCACTGAGCAGTGCAAGAAGGCCCTCAGCACCTTATGCTGTATTTTGAGCAGCATATTTTCTTTTTACTTTTAAAAATTGAAAATACATTAAAAAGGAAAATTCTAATTAAAAATGAAAACTCCGAACTCAGTCTTTGTGATGGAAGCTGATCTGAAAACACTGCACACTGATAAAAGCTTTGCTGTTCTGAAATAGCAATAGGAAGAGATGGAAGCATGAGCTTCTTGTTTGGTTCTCAGCTCCATCTGCAAGTGAAGACAGCCTGAACCATGTTGCACTCTATTTTGATGGCTTTTGCCACTGTAATCTTGACATTTTTTATTATTGTTTCATTTTAATTTTTTTTATATGGAATCCACCCATTCAGCAGTCAGTTCCCTACAAAATAACTGAGGGATTATCAGCAAAAGGAGATCTTCCAATTGTGTGAGACAAATTTTGAGCCTAGAAGAGAAATTGCACATAGCTCTGCTTTTTGATTGCTAATGCAAATATAAATTTATAGTCATGCTTTGAAAAAAATGTCATCTGACATCAACATCCACAGAAAAACAGAGGAGTCACAAATGCTCATAAAGGCTAACCTTCAAGTTGTAAAGTCAGAATCTTCTATTTTATACCAAAAATAAAATAAACCTGCATTGTCTACTTCAGCAGTAGCTTAGGCTACCAACCAAAAGATGTCTGTAACTTTAGAGGGAATGAAAAGCCTACAGCAGTTAGAGCACCAAGAGTTTCTCAAAGCTTCTACCTTCTCTTGGTTTCACCTTTGAAAAGATTTGGAAGCAAGGAGGAAAGGTTTGTGTGTTTAGGAAGGCACACATTAACCTTTTTATCCTTTTTTAAAGGCATCTACACCATTTGCTAATGAAGGTGCAGAGAAATGCAACAAGTCCCGATTCTTTAGGAAAGTAAAACCCACCCTGCACAATGTCACATGCAGTAGTAGAGCTCTTTTTCTGCAGGTGGGGACATCCGTCTCATCTTCTACTCTGGTCAGATAACCTCCAGTCCCTGCGTTATTTATAATGCACTGCCCAGTGGAGAACATGTTTATAAGAAGGGGAGCTGCCAAGCTTCACAAGCCAACAGCGTAATCTGCTGGTGCAGGTTTTCTCCAAAGAGCCTTCCCTCTCTTTATGGTCCCCCTGCCAGTAAGTGGTGCTAGGGAGAAGGTGTTTACAGGCAGAGGTGCTGCAGCACTTCACCTCCTCTGGCAGCATTACGCAGTTGTAAAAGTCATCATGTAACATCTCACTTCTCCAAAGCAGGAGATGTCACGCAGCATGATGATGATGCTGTGTGGTGTGTACTCCTTCAGCAGGCCAGGAAGAACATCTGTCACCAATATTTCTGCTTCAGCTCCACCTGCACCTGGTTTTTCTTTCTGCAAGTTCCTGTGTTATTTTTCTTCCACATACTCAGACACCCTGCAGTGATTTTGCTATCTTACACATATTGCCATGGTCAAAGTGTTTGTCCAACAGATGCAAGAAAAAGCAAAGAAATTAGCACCAAGTAAAAACACTTTTTCCAGAACAGAAAACGTATGCTTTTGTAGCTCCCAAGATACTTTATGCATTGTATGTCTTGATGCTTTCTCTTTTACAAGGGGATAGCAGGAAAGACTCCACTTCTGGCCCATTAGAAAAAGCTGTGCTCCAGCGTGGTAAGATAGAATGAATACACGTTTGTTCCAAATGCTGTCAGATAAATCTTACTACTGTAGACAGGAAGAAATCACACTGCAAATAATTTGAACACAGGGAATCTGTAAGAAGATAGCAGAGTCAGGATGAGATATCAGATTGGGCTTGTGATGCCTAGCGCGTAGAGGACTTCTCTTTTTCTTCCATCTCCTTGAATTTTGGTATAAAATAAGATTTGAAAAACGCTGCTTCCCTTGGAATTGCTAAGATGTTAGAGGAAGAAAGTATTGTATTTTGTTCACTCAGTCCCTGCTTGTTTAACCCACAAGAGCACATAGCAAAGTTAATGCTTTATCATTCACGTCCCTTATCATGCTCCGAAAGCACGTATTGTGTGTGAGTCATAATTAGTTTGTTTATGTAATACTAAAAGGAAAACAAACAGCCCCATATCTCCCTGTCACACTAACAATAAGCTGACACATACTTAATCAAAAGGGAGGATGCTGAATTAATTCAAAGAAGTTGACTTTCAAGAGCGACAATTGGAAAGTTCTTCCAGAGGAGTTAGTCACTCAGGCAGAGTTCAGACACACACATGATGAAATTTGTCACATTCATTCCAGAGTTAATCATTTCCTATAAATTATTAGTATGCTTTAATGCATTTCCAGACTTTGTCATTAAGCAGATGATTAATGAAAGACTGATACATCTAAATATTAAGAGGCACAGACAGAAGAAGTCCACAGGGAAACTTGCTCACACTTCTGACACTAAGCCAAGAGCACCTTCCTGTGCCCTGGCAAAGCCTTCACCAGTGGAAATGTTTAGGGAGAAGATGACAGCCAGTTAACCAGTTGCTGAGAAACAAAATGACGAATAGTACCATTTGTCAAAGAAACCCATTTTCACAGCTGGGCCTTTGTTAAAGCATTACAGGCAGAGGTTGCCGGAGCAGGAAAACAAAGTAATTGCTGTCCCTTTGTCTGCTCTGCACGTGCTCAGGATGGGACTGGCTGTTCCGTTCAGCTTCAGGTATTCCAGAAATCCTACATCATCCACTAAAGCAATACAGGACATTTGGGTAGACTAAGAAACATGATATGCTGGATACCCATGCTGGTCCATGATGACTACTTTTTTGCACTTGATCTACAATATGCCTTCCTCTAAGGCACAAAGACATTTACAGGCAGAGGATATGCAGGCACCCCACACAGAGACATCTAAGTTCAGCATTAAATATGGGAAAGAACAAACATCCCTTCACTTTACATTCTATATTTTGTCCTCTTTTAAGGCTTATACCTGTTACTTCCTTGTCCAACAGAGTAATTTGTTACACAGCATCAGATAAAGGTAGGTTCCTAAAGAAATACATGGAAAAAGGATGAATATTTAGAAGTCTGATGGAAGTACCTTTGATTTATTATATTAATAATACACAAGACTTCCCTTGCAGGTAACAGGAAACAAAAAAGGGGTGGTGGCTTTATAGCTTGGCTAGTCACTCACGTGTCTCCTGAATTAGGTGAGTAATAAAATAGTTATGAAATGCATTTGGATCAAGTCACACTGCATGTGCCCGACAGTCTTTCGAAGTTTCATGCTCATGGCTCCTCAATTCTGCTTCCTTTCAGACAATCTGGTTTTTCCTACCAATTCACCCAACAGAGTTCTGCTTGTGTTTACAGCACCACAACCAAAAACATGCATGGACTGAGTCAGAAATGATCCATAGAATATTCTTAGGCTCACACTAGCCAAGTCTTTGAGGAAAAAGTTTAATGTCAGATGATTAGTTATGTTAGTTTCATGCCTCTGAGCAATTAACTACTCATATGTGCAGAAGTAGAAAAGAAAAAAAAAGAAAGCAAGTCTTGACTTAAATCTCTCTCTCTTGGAGTAGGTAAAGATAAAAATTAGTGGAAGAATCATGTGATGTCATGAGTATTGGATGCTGGTGCTTTTATTTGAGAGGTCAACACATTTTTGAGAGGATTAAATATAATTATGTGCAGGTTTAAAGGTAAACCGGCAGGAGAAATGAACCCAACACAAAAGAGATTATAAGTCAGAGTTTTAATTTAATAACAATATTACAATAGATGCAATGGCATAAAGAGAAAAAAATGGTTTTAACCCATGAAATCCCAGAAGTATAACCCAGCACCCCGGGGCACAAGCACAAAGGGGTTAGTTAGACCCTGGGCTGAACCCTATGTGGTTCCCCCAAGTCCAAAGCAAAAGTCCAAAGTGGAAAACCTGTTGGTGCAGCTGACAGTTGCAATCTGGTGCAGAGTGGTGGTCGCAGGCTGGTTGAAAGTGGTAGTCTCCTCCTGTCGAGGTTGTGGTCCTCCTCTCGATCTCACAAGTGACCCCTGAAGTCTTCTTACCCCATGATATGTACCCCCAGGTCCATTGGGAGCACCCAGTCCCTCCCCCAGGGCAGGAAGTCACACAATGGGTGATTAACTCTGTGAGTCATGGGGTATTTTGGAACCATTGCTGGCCCATTAGCAGACATGACACCTCAGGCTGGGTGTGGAGGTGCTAATGACTCCCTGGAGGGGAGTTATCACAGCTCTTATCTCACAGGTGGCTTTCACACCCAGCTCACAACCTGAGGGGTCAGATGTGCCCTGGGCAGCTGCTGCAAATGGTCCATTGTTCTTGGGAAATGAATAGAGGGGGTAGAATATATAGCTTTGATCACCCCCACACAGTGATAAACTGGTCCCCCCTGCTGAACTAGAACAGTTTAATAAGCAGTCTTTTCCAGCTCGAAAAGCAATAGCAGCTACAGAATGTTAATTCACACTATTTGACTTTTTCAGCCTACCAGGGAGGCTTCCCCAGGGAAGACAGAAGGGGGTTTGTGTCAGCATTCAGGCTGTTAGTCCAGTTTCAAGAGAATTAGTTTATCACCAAAAGGACACATTGACTTTTGGTCAGTAATCTGACAATTCATGCCCAAAGAAGGCTGTTCTAGAATTCCCTGTGCAAACAACTCTTCTTGTAGCCGTCTGCTGACAAAACCAGGTATATCACCATGTGCCTGGCCACCATTCAGAAAAAGTCAGGGTGTCCTCCTAGGGGTTATGGCTCTTCACTGCAGAAGTTCAAGTGTTTCCAAAAATAAGCCTTAATTTACTCACATGGTAATTTGAAATAGTATTTAAAAGAACACTGCAAATTTTCAGCTAACTAAAATGAAAACCTTGACCTAAATCTGTTTATGAAATTGTTACTAAAAAGAGAGTAAAAGCAAATTCAAAAAAGTTTTAGTATGTAACAACTCCCCTATCATCTGCATCACGAGTGAGTGTTTTGATATCTGAAGTCTCCATGGTCATTTGTCACATGAGGACTACAGTTCAACTTTCATATTCATCAGAGGAACGAGAGCATCGGCCACCAATTCCCACAGCCCCAGCTGTTTTGCTTGCAGCTTCCTCTGCACACTGTGTCCTTGCTGCCTGGCTCCTTGGGTGCTTGTAATGACGCTTGGGTTTGAGTGTGGGCTGATGGCACTGGGATGTCCTTCACGTTGCCATGATTGGTACCCACCTGCAGCCTCCATTGCAGCAGGGTCGTGAGCCCGGTGCTGGGCAGCTGAACAGCTTGGCTGACACACATGACTGATGGTACCCCAGGTCTCATCTTTGCCTGAGACGACCATGAATGACCTGGTCTCTACATAAGGCAGAGTCCTTTTTCCCTCCAGAAACTCCTCTGTCTTCATCTGTGCTGCCTTTTGGGATCTCCAGGTGCTATTAGTCTGCTCCTGATGCAGATCAGAGTATTCATAGGCGTAGACAGTACAGAGCCAATTATCTCATCCGTACACACACTTCTCTGACTGTGCCTCTTGCCAGCATGTACCCATGGCAGCACCAAAGCCAGGCATGGTGCCTGAAATGACCCAAGACATGCCAGAAGAGGATGTCCAAGCCACATGCAATCACAAGCAACAAGCACCACGTGGTCCAAGCCTCCCCAGTGAAAACTCCCCTTGGTTTCACATGCTTGTGCAGGCCAGCCTGCTTTGGCATCCTGTCCAACAGCCCAGGTCCTGAGTCTGTCTCCCATGTCTTTGCTACCAAGTCATTGTAAAGCAGAGAAAACAGTATTTATAGCCCTGCCCAGTGCCAAAATCACTTATCAGAGTGTTCTTTCAGTGGTGGATGTCATCATTTACACAGCAGCCAGGGAAGTTCATCCTCTCAGTGCAAATATTTATACGAGAAGACTATGGCAAATGTCTCCATTCTTGACACTTCCCTATATTTACATCCTTAAATAAAACTCCTCAATAACTCCCTAAAATGAGCCATACCAAACACACAGCTGGACTCTAAGTTAATGTCACTAGTAATCCTTCTCCTCTGAAGCAAATCCTCAACATCCATTAAAACCACTTAAACCATCCATTAAGACCAGCCTTCAAAGCCTGCCCTCAAACACCCTGACCCCCCTAGCTCATCATGGCTCGTGTGGTCCTCCCCCTCTCAACCAGCAGAAATCACTTTTAAGACAAGCTTCAAACCCTGGCATACAATTCCAACAGTTCCCTACTGATCCCGTTACTCTTGTACACACCCCAGCATCACCGCTGGGCTGCATTTCGGGCAGATGCTCTTTCACTTCTTCCACAGCCTACTCTGACTAGTCATTTCAGAAAGTACTCAGACAAGACAGAAGATGGAGAAAGAATATTGGAGCAGGGTCATGTAACAGAATATAAAGTAGGATAAACAAGTTACAAAGCTACCCAAAGCAATGCCTCTTTCAACCATAAATAATACACGATAGCCTGTCATGAAATACAAAATCGTTAGTAACAGAGCTGTATTTATCACCTCCAAAGTTTCCCATTTGCTGTCTCTATGGCAAAAAACCCCCAGCCAAAACAGTATATAAAGAGAATTCAAGGAGATGATTTGAGAAAAAATAACCCCTTGGAATCATGGGAAAAAAGTCATACAGAGACTAGCAAAACAAAGGTGTCCCCTAGGTGAAGCTCTGCTAACCAGCCTGTGACCACACACACATACACCCCTGCACAGAAGATACGTCTGAGACTGTAAAAAGCCCACAGCTCTGAGAAGTAAGGGAACAGCAGCAAGATCATAGTAAAAGCTTTGGAAGAAACCAGAGGACCATAAGGTATCATCAGAACAAGTGTAACACCAGACTGGTTGCTCTTGATTCAAGGAAGTAGTTCCCATAGAACTTCCCATGAGTCAGACTGGTTTCTGTGCTTGGTCACCAGACAGTGAGAGTTAACACTTGAAAAGAGGAAGGAAGGGGATTGTTTTGTTGTGTATTGATATACAGCACAAACGCAAGCTTGACTGAAGAGGTATGAAATGTATTACCACATCTGTATGGCAAGAATTCATTTATGATCTGTCCTTGCCTCCTTGCACTAAACAGCTACTGTTGCTTAAAGTGGTCCACATACATTTGGAGTCTCCTTTCTCATATGGATCACTCAAGAAAAAGTATAGAGTGAAGTACTGGAAAAGAGAAAAATTTGGGACAGGTTCAGATATTTATTTTAAAAGGTGATTTTTAGGAAAAAATACAAATTATTGAAGCCTAAACATTTTCTTTTTTGCATATGCATATCAGTTTCAAATACAATTTTGGCAACAAAAGCTTCTTATTTCCAGGAGGCATACAGCAAGTCAAAGAAAAAGAATTGAATTTTGGAGCATTAACCTGGGACAGGAGTGTTCCCTTTTAAACTTCACCTCAATGAGAAACTGCTAGTGAAGAATAAAAGCAGCATTTTAAGATATTCTCATGCATGGTGGGAGAAAAGCAGGGAAGGGTCAGGTTTGAGACCTTGCAAGTGCAAGTTGTTCTTATGGTACTGTTGGCAGTCCTTAGAAAGGGTTGGTAGAGAAGACATGAGATCTGCGAGCATTTATCTCTTTCCTATCTCCCTCTCTCTTTTCTTTTTATTCTCAAGAAAGTGTGATGAAAAGTTACAGCTTTCTTCCCTGGGGTGGAAAAGGAACATGTTTTGAAATCTCAAAATTTTGTAGGATAAGAAAAGTGGTCTCTGCCCAGTTCAAAGGAAAAACCACAGAACCTACAAGATCTGCATACATACACTCAGAAATATGATTCTACCTAGAGCTTATTATTGCTACTATAAATGAATTGTTCAGCCACTGCTGAATTTATGTACCTCACTTGGCTTGATGACTTTGGCAGTTTTTCCCATATTCCTAGCAATAAGAATTGTCTGGTGAATTTCTTTTTTTGCATGGTTAATTTAATACAACTGAAATATTTTCCTGTGATCATTCTTTGTCATAGATACTTGTCAGACTTCAAAGAAATAGTCAGACTACTATATTTGCAATTTTTCCTCCCATATCCCCTGTCCTGGTTCAGCAATTGGTATTTTCCATTCTCAAACTTTTTTCCTATTCTTTATT
Source organism: Myrmophylax atrothorax (assembly GCA_026770055.1). Taxonomy (NCBI): domain Eukaryota; kingdom Metazoa; phylum Chordata; class Aves; order Passeriformes; family Thamnophilidae; genus Myrmophylax; species Myrmophylax atrothorax. Next base: position 17,690,998 of record JAOXXN010000446.1, on the reverse strand, counting down.
GAAAGTTTCTATAATATTATTTTAATTTCTCTTTTATAAAAAAGGAAAATCCACAATAAAATCTTTCACCTTTCCCTTCCCAAGAGAAATAGTCTAAAATAGTAATATATTTTTTATGTAGTGTCCTGAATTAAAAGTATTTTGGACTCAGAAATTTGGTTGGTAGTATTTGATTCCTGCAGCTGTTTTCTTAGCTGCAAAGGAAAGAAGAAAGTTTCTACATTGATCACTGAGAAGACTGAGACCCTGATGGTGGAATCTGAATAAAATCAGATGAAATCTCTTTGCTACAAGACACAAATCATACCACCACAGATCCACAAGGGCATCCATGGCCTGACCCATCCTCACTGACATTAAATCAAAGCCAGCAAAGTCCACATGGATCTTTCCAGGAGACCTCCCCACCAGTATCCTGCTACCTGGGGTCAGATCAAAACACTCAGAGAGCCCTGGGCATGGTATCACACCACCCTCGCATCTTCTCTGCAGCCTGTGCCAAGTGATGTGCTGTCCACACCCTTCAGCTGGGCAGGTCCACAGGGAACAAACTCCCTTTCCGTGCAAAACCATGGGATGGAGCATCCCTGTAGATGTAAAGCAGGCACTGACTGCTCCTACCTACACAGTTCCCTAGAGGCAAGAGATGGGAGCCTTCCTTATAGCCTCACTGACAAGCCAGTCTGATTTGCCATGGGTGGCCAATGGATGGGGGACACTTGCTCCTCTAGGATTAGCTGCCATTACCTTCTGCTTCGTGGTCTATGCTGGGAAGAGGGTGGCTGCCCACCTCCTGGGTACGCAGTGAGCTTGGCTCAGTTCGTCAACAGGAATACCACTTAGAGCAATTCTTTGAAGTAGGACCTTTCTCTGTCCTTTTCAGCTGAAGATGATGGTCTCTTGGGTCTCATGGAAGACTAACTTGCCAGGGCAGGTAGGGTCAGATGGTGGTTCAGAAGAAGCAAAATGAAAGAGATTAAAATACAAGGCTCTTGGGTTCGCATCTAATTTCTCTTTCCCCATCCCAACTTGTAGTACTGACTAGCATGTTAGAGGTTAATGTAGGGTTGTTTCCTTGGCACAGAGCAAAAAGAGCTGCTAAGACAGGGTGCATTCAAGAATAGGAAAGCTGCTTTATGGCTCCCAGATGCACACACATACTAAGACTTTTCCAACATAAGTTTATGAACCTGTAGTTCAAACACAAGTAACTACAACTAGTGCAAAGGTACCTGGGGTCTCTGTTTGCCACAATTTGTGTGTGCACAGTATATACATAACCCCCATTCAAATGCAAAGCATATAGTCATCTTCCCTGCTCTACCAATACAAACTTATTCAAGATTATAACCCAAATAAATGACATACAGCGTGAGCTCTGTAATTCTCCACAAAGAGCCAACCTCCAGCTCTGTAGGTCTGCAGCTGTATGTAACCTACTTTGCTTGGCAGAGGAGGTCTTTTGGTGCGCCACCTGTGCAAAGAACTACCACTATTTCCAGTGCTTTTCTGGTAACTGACCATGCCTAATCTGCTTCATTACTACTTGCTGGGGGAAATGATATTTCTAATTAAAATGTTTAGTAGAGCTATTCTTACCAGAAGTTTTTGGCTTACTGTGGAGCTGCAAAGAGAGCAGAGGAAAAAACAAATGCCCCTGCAGGTACATATCTTGTGGTTGTCTTTGGCAAAAAAAGAAAAGTCAACCATGACAATCTGTTCCTCAGCACAGACCAAGTTCATGGCTGCTTTCAATACTGACTTCACAAATAACGTTTCTGTAAAAGTTACAGCCTTTGGGTTGAAGTGTAGCCAGTCAAGTAGATAACCAACACACAGAGAAAACACAGAGATACACAGAAATCTCTGCCCATGGCACAGAGGTTGGAACTAGGTGATCTTTAAGGTCACTTTCAGACCAAACCATTATACTGTTCCATGTTCTATGAAATACCAATGACGTCTTTGTTGAAAGCTGGAAAAGGGAAGTCTTGCCTAAAAAAAGTAAAAAAAAAATAAAAATATCCATCAATAATGAAATCAACCCTTGGGCCAGTATGCAGAGTGGAACATCCCTTGAAAAAGAGACTCAATAAGTAAGGACACTGTGTTCAAAGTACCCAATAACTGTATGTATATGTATGGCTTGGCTTCGTGAACGAAGATTTGGGAAGGGCTCTACTCATGTGGGTGTGCCCTTCAATCCTGCGCAGTGGATTTTTCAGGTGAGGCACAGCGTGTGCAGAACTGGCCCTACCCTTTAACTCCTAAGGTTCATCTGCCACGGCCAAGCAAGATTGTATGGTGACAGGGAAGTCCTCAGGACTAGAACCTACAGCTCCCAGTATTCCCAAGAGGTCTCCCATCCAAGTACTAACCTGCTTAACTTCCGAGATCTGATGGCATCAGGGATTTATTTAACTAAATACCCAATAACTAGAGCAAAACAACGACATTTTTAAACAATGCTGCTGCTCATCCATGCATCTACAATAAAAAGGAAGGAAAGAAAAAGGAGATTTGAGTAAGAGCAAAAATGGAGAGAAAAAGAAAAAGGTGTTGCTTGCCTCTTTCTGCAAGGTGTATATGTAAACATAGCAGAAGAAGGGATGAGCCTTGGCTTACAGTGTCATAGATAAAAAATAATTGACAGGAAAGGTGATGATGATTAAGAGATTGATTGATTGATTGATTAATTGATTGATTGATTGATTGATGGAGGCAGCAGGAAGACATGGCATATATCCAAGTCAAATCACACCATTGTCTCAATAGCACAAGTGAGATTACACGGTCTGTATCAGGCCAAAGTAAGAAACCAGTATATTTTTCATTGCAGCCTTCTGCTTTTTTGTAAAGATCTGACAGTATTGAAATCTAGACTGACATAACACACTGCAGACTTTCTTTTTCTAAAGGGAGGAAACAGAAGACTTAATGCAAACATACAGATTCTCTTCTGCTTAGCACAGCTTCTGTAAACTCCCATGTCCTTTTCAATGTTTTGAAAACAGGGGATAGGGCAGAGATCACTACTATTCTCATGGGGAGTAGCATGGTCCCAGCCTGCAGCTCAGGTTTGCTTGATTGCACCCATGAGAGAACCCTTGAAGGCAACTCCCTCCAGGTTGGGAAGGCATGGAGCAGCAGCATGAGAATAAGGTGATACCAAGGGACTGGGGGGCCAGCATGGGGCTGTGTCATCACCCAGCTTAGCTTGTGGCCCGAGGGGGTTCACCAAGGTCAGAAGTTCTGCAAGATAAGTAAAAAATAATTTCTACATAATTAAAGGACCTATCCCTCAGACAATTCTTGCATGCTATTTAAAACTCTTAATCAAGGAAGAAAAACAGGAGACTCAATGCACAGAAATACATCCCCCCACCTGGAAATTATACTATAAAAAGGAAGTAACTTAAAATAGGAGTTGGGCTGCAAAGATATTCAACATCCAGGTTCCCAGGCTCTGTGTGGATCCAGAGGCTGGACTGTAATAGTCAGTCTATTTCAGTAGCACCCCGAGCCTTGAAACAAGACAGGCCATTGTGAAATAGCTTGACAGGGATCACTCAACATTTAACAGCAGAACAGGAGCAGTACCTACATTTTGGGACTTCCCAGTCCCATCTTGTTCTGGTGATACAGAGGCCAGAGCACCCATGGCCAGTCAGCTGTCCATTTTGTGCTGTTCAGTGACTATTCACAGCACTGGGGCAGTTTCTGCCACAGATCTCTAGCTGTGCACTGCTTGACTGCTTTGTCACCTGTGCAAAAAGGGAGAATATGTGACCAGAATTTAGCAGGCAGTTTTGCCAGTGCTCCTTGTGTTATGATGGAGCCAGAGGGTGAATTGTGGTCAAGAGTGCTTCTTTTCCATTTGCATGCCCTTCTTCTTCCCCTCAGTCAAAACTGACTGCATAACTGTAGGGATGTAAAAGGCCTCCCTGCCCTTCATGGTAGTTTCTTCTATTACTACTCTGTGGATTTTGATGAAGAAGTTATCTCTGTCTTCAGTATTTCAAGAGGTGAAAAGCTGGCTGACACCAGATCTGCAAAAACAAAAAGATGGCCTGTGACTGAAGTCATACCAATCTTCCAGGCAGGTTGGACTCTTTGAGTCCATTTCCATAAAGAAACAAGAATCTGGAATGAAGCAGATTATCACCGGAAGCATGAGAAAGAAAGGGAATAAACACACAGTTGAGCTCAGCTCTTGTAAGCCATCATATTACATGCTTGTGGATAGAGGGAGCAGTTTGATTGAAAAAATGTTTCTCAGGAAATTTTCTACCAAAAAAACCCGACTCATTAATGGAGGCTAACCCTGGGAAACAGCTCAAAAAGTCTGCAGCTAAACCTCAGCGCAAAGAGACATCATGGCAATATGGGTATTTGTCCATTGCATGATTGCACATCACATATCCCACTTCAGTGTTTACTGAAATCATATTTGTAGATCTTGAGACATCAGAAGGACAAAGGCTTGCTATATCACATCACTAACAGTTTTGTTAAGAAGGTAAAAAAAGGTATTTTGTGCCTGATAAAAAAAAAAATGTGTGGTTTGAGAAATTGAGATGAAGGAAGTTCTACCAAAAAGACTGAATACTGAATCGAGGGAGCAAATAGCAACATGAACTTCACGTGTTTCAAAAAAGTGGTTAAAAAATAGGTGAGTTAGGTAGGGAATCCTTTAATTTTCCATCTGTGTGTTGTTTTAACTCCAAGTTGTCTTCCTTTCTGTGGTCTCTAGTCTCAGAGGTGCAGCAAACAAACCTCAAAAAACCCCATAATATTTCTCTGTATCTTCTTTTTTTCTCCCTTGGCCGCCTCTATTACTGGAAAAAAATATAGTAAGTTCTGTTTGAGGTGGCCTGGTCATGTTGACAAGCTGGTCTTTAACCAGAAGTCACAGAAGAATTATAATAAAAACCATATGGGACTATTTCAGGAAAGTATGTGAGCTGCTGGGGTGAAGGATCTACTGCATACAGAGAAATTGGTGTATCCCTCCTGTATTCCTCCATAATGGCACATGTGCCACAAATAATCTTCCAGTGTTTGGTACTGAAGTTTGCTGGCTTGGAATATTTATTTACATTCAGCTCTTGCCTATATAACAAAAAATTTTACCACCTCTCACCTCAACCTTAGTGAGAACATACCCTGCCTTCATTTACCCAGCTCTCAGAGGTAGTTTCTCCTGGATAAACACAGTAAGAAATAGCAAGCAGAGATCTCACATAGCCTCAAGGCTACAAATGGATCGTTATTCACACAATGCTTTTCTCCCTAAACCCCACACATTGTCAAGGTTATTTATAAGACTTTGCCCAGCAGTAGCAGTTAGCAATATAAACAGCCAGTAAATTTCAGGGGTGCACTGAATGCAAAGATAATTCTGGTTTTGCACTTTCACTGGGTATTTGGGGAGGTTTTGTCTATGAACTTGGAGCCTTGTGGGGCCTTCAAAGCCAAAATAATAAAATTCACACTGTTGAACATTATGCGTTGAGTTGAGAAGTTGCAGCATCATGTTTGAAATGGTGGGTGGCTTTTTAGCAGACACCCTTTGCTGCCCAAAGGAGGTCAGACTCCAAATTAAAAATCACCTCGTGTTTTTGTGAAGTTATGGCTTTGTTAAGAGATTTCTCAAAGGTGTTGCTGAAATGCTTAAGCTGCCCTCGGTGCTTTTGAAAACCTCTTCTGCTTTATGAACCAGTCTGCAGGTCCAGTCCCTCTGCACTGCTCAGGCAGTGGCGCCCTGGTGAAGTATTTAAGACTCAAAGCAGTGCCAGAAGCTCCAGTGTCTGCATCCACACTTGCTTCTGGGTACACTGGCAGGCTGAGACAGCTTTGCACCATGTGTGGCCAGCTACCAGAAGACTTCAGCACAGCCACTCTTAAAGGACATGTTGAAATAAAGTCTAGAACCAGCTTCAAGATCTCTTTTCTCCATGTTTCCTAGGACTTCCTAAGGGTCAGCTGCAAATGCCCTAGTGCTTTGTTTCCTCTCTTCCCCCAGCTCTTTAATGGGAGAGAGTCATTTTTATTTGAACACTTGGCCTTCTTTGCAGAAGAAACAAAGTCAGCACACTGCCCTAAAAGCTGACTACATGAGCAGATAGGATGCAGGATCAAGAGTCTGAAGGCTGCAGCTTTCATACCAGCCCTTCCAAGTATTACCTGCAGAAAGTATCTTTACCACTCATTTCCATGCCAAATATGTGGACTGCAAGCACTTTGGCTTAAGGATAACACCTCCTTACATTTTTAGACAACATCAGCCTTGGCAAAACTCTTACTTTAGGGAAATCTAACCACAGCAGGAAAAAACAACCATTAGACAAAGTCCCAGAATAATCAGTATCAGCTTCTCAATAGACAAGCAATTTTCAACTGAAGACATTGAGAGCTAAAACCAGTGAAGATAATGAAGTTCCCCTGCAACTCAGCAACTTGAGTTTTCCTTACTATTTTCACCAAGTCTCTAACCCATCAATTAAAGTTTGCTAATTATATAGCAATGCAGCACTGACACTAAGTTAAAGTATTCCAGCTGTATAAACAAATACTTGGGCAAAAGCTTTTGATTTAGGCAATAGTTTTAATTGCTACTATAGGGCTATTTAAAGAAGGTACTCTCTCTGCTAATAGGTAAAAAGCCCAAGCTGATGGATCTGTCATCATTCCTGATTGGTGGATTCCAGCATCACTGCTCCATCCCACACAGTCAGCTCTCACTAGCACCTTGGGACAGCATCTCCCTGAAGAAAGGCCCATGCCTGAGTCAGGAAATAAACAAGTTTTGCCCTGACTCTGTCACCCAAGCACACAGATACTGCAGTCAAGTCAGTTGGTCCTTGTAACCAAAAAAAATGAATTGGAAATTATGTTGCCTGACATTTTTCTGAATACTCCAAAGGGTGCTGTGTTAACTCACCACCTTGTTCCTCAAAAATCTGTGATGTTGATTCAAAAGGATGTAACAAGCAAGGCTCAAAACAGGAAACTAGAGAAAAAGAGCATGATGGTGATAATGAGACCAGGCAGCAAAACAAGAAACAAGCATGTTTTCAAACCATCATTTACTCATGTCAAGTTTTTACTATTAACTTGGATTCACCTTCCTTCCCAGATCTCAAGTCTTCCCTTACTTCATGGCAGCAAGTAGTCAGGGTTGGTATAGAGTTATACAAAAAAACTGTGGAAGTAATTTGCTCAAGAGTAGAAGTTGCAAGAAAGTGAATGGGAAGGCTACAACTGGTCCAGGCCAGGACACAGCAAGAAGCACAGCTATGCTAGTTCTCAGCAGAGGAAAGTTAGCAGAGCAGGGCCTGTAGAAACACAGCAACAGATAATGCTTTATTGGGACAGATTGCAATGGTACTATCTATTGCATGGAGTACACAATTATATGCTTGTTTTTCCTCATTAAATTTCTGGGCTTCATTTGAAGGGTGAGCAGAGGAGAAATAAAAATAAAATTAAAAAAATAAGGAAAAAAAAAGCAAACAAAAAAATCAAACAGAACAAACAAAAAAACCCAAACCCAATTTCCTGGAAGAATGATAAAGTAAATTCACTTCAAAATATTTTTTAATGGTTTCCTACACATTGAAATTGAGAAAGTACAGAGTAAGACAACTGCAAGATCTTAAATTCTTGCTATTTAGGACATACATAGCTACACTCCTCCATAATAGGTGGTGATCAGATTGTAGCTAAAATAAGAGTATAGACACATGGAAACCCTTTAAAGCTGTTGATGTTAAATGCCTCTGTAAGATGACAGGAACATTGAAAATATGTGAGTAATATGTAGTCGAGCTGCTCACAGAATTTTCACAGATGGACTGAGAATCTTTAAAACAAACATGAGTATGTTTGATGAGAGTGAGCTTTAAGAAATATTTGGCTGCATGACATTGGTAGGCAGCTGGGAAAAGCATAGATTGGCCATTAGAAATCCTTCAAGACCTGCTGTCAAATAGGTGTTACAGGTGGTTGACCTCTTTCAAAAACAGGTCAGTTTTGAGGGGTGCAAGTGTTTGGAAATCAGAAGATAAATTGATTCTACCTGCATTCAGAAACACAAGGAGGGATGTTCTTCCAAATGAGATACACATCTATGTTTTGTTAGAAACCCAAATCTACTGAGAAGAGAGGTCTTTCTCGTTGAGTTCCCAAAACTGTTTTTCAGCTTGAACAGAGCATATAAGCCAAAGTAAAAAAACAAAACAACAAACAAACACTCCCTCCCATCCCCCCAAAAAAACCAAACAAACAAACCCACCAAAACCCCCCAAACCAAAGCAGTTGAATGTAAGTCTTGCAAGATTTTGCTCAATAAATATGAAAATAGATTACCCAAAATAAGATTGTGCTTGCTGATATCTGGCCTGGATATCAGCCTGGTGTCTGTGCTGCAGCAGGATAGGCTTTGAAACACAGGTGAAATCCAGTGAACCTGGGTTTGAGGTTGCCCTTAGTGACAGGTAGTGGTCTGAACGGCTTGTAGTTATTTTATTGGCCCATCCCTAAACTAATTGCTCTGGGATTTGCAGTAGGGTAAATTTTAACTGGATGCCCTTAGTTGGAACAGCATACTGCGTTGTAATTTGGTTACTTAGCAGTTTTCACCAAGAGTGAGCAACATGTTCTAGGAAGAAAAACAGATAAATCTAATTTAAGTACCTTCACTATTTTGTCAGGAAAAGGATAGGTCACAGTTGTTTGGGAAAAAAAGGTCCAAGTCCAGTCTTTGCCCAGTCATGCACAATCATCACAGAAGTTTGTTCATCACTGTCAGCAGGACAGACAATATTGAAATAAGTGCATGATGACATCTACTTTTGTTAAAAATAGCAAAATGAAAGAAAGAAACAAACAAACTCCCCAAATTAACCAGCAGCAGGAGCCTATTTATTTTAAATATCATGATATTGGCCCCTTTAAGCAGAATGGATTTGAGCCTCTGGGAGTCTCTGGGATGAATCTCCCAGGCTCTTGCAGCAAAAAGGTCTCTCTGTCACTTGTTCTCTCCTTTTCCCTCCATGTGCAGTCTCACACTTGCCCCAGGTGGCTGAGCTCCAAGGCACCATCACTAGCCAATTGCCTGTGCTATATTCTCCTGGGTGGAATAAAGATCCCTTTAAAAGTAATTGTGTTTCAGTTAGGAGGGAGGCAGAGGGGTGTGCTAGACGCAACACGAGGGTAGAGAGCTCTAGCTAGGGAGAATAGCTGGCCTAGTCTGTTTGTTTGCCTCTTTAAAGGGCTGCTTTAGGGTCTGACTCCAAGTTCAGGATTTTCCACACTGAACCTGATTTGAACCTGAATCGGAGCCCAAGTTTCCTTTGGACATAAATCAGCTTAGGGACAAGATCTATCCAAAGACACATGTGAGCAGCTCCTATTGAAGTTAAAGGCTGATGTGTGCGTGCATATGTCTGTGTAACTGTAGCAAGGTCATGACTACGTGCCTATTTTATAAACTTTGGGTACTTCTTTGATGTGTTTTTTGCCTTTCATTGTCTTTGTACTCAATAGTGATTCTTGTTTCTCAGTGTTTGGAAAGAACAACTCTTCTCCTGACACTAGCTGTTGTTCACAGAATATATCATTTGTAAGTCTTTCAGGATTTCAATCTCAGTCAAATATTTAAAATAAAGTTCTGGAAATGAGAAAGTCAGGGTTATGTCCTTCTGCCTGGCATGCACATGCTGTCTTGCTGGGGCTGATTGGAGAGAGCCAAAACTGTTCCAGGATGTCCTGCAAGACTGTAAACTTGGAATCATCTTCCCTGCACCTTCTACAGTGCTCTGTGCCGCCTCTGGTCTCTATGGAACTGCACACATTCATGTGTTAACCTGAAGCAGGTAGAGGTTTTTAGTTTAAAAGAAAGCCAATAAAAGCATTCCCCTTCAGCAGACCCACCTCCCTAAGATTTTATTATTCTGAGGTGTCATTTTCTCTATGTGGAAAGAAGGCATCTAGATTTCTTTAGGAGAAGTCTAAAAAGTTCATTTAACCTGCAGGTATTACAAAGCAGGAAATAAAAAGTCACTGGGGGAGTTGTATAGCACAAGCATGGAGCACGTGGGAAGTTTCTATGAGAATTTTTTTCCTGTCAAAGGAGACCGCTCAAGAAAAGAAAGCCAGTTTAAAGTGAGAGTGGCAGCCTCACACCTTGAATAAAGCAAAGATCCTAAACAAATACACATTTCTTTAAGCATCAAATGGAAAGCTGCATATCACAGGCATGCCATCAAGTGAGCAGTGTTGTTAAACACGTAAGAGATGGTTGATCTATTCTGATCCCTCTCTACAAAGGGCCATTGCTGTCTCTACTGAGACCTGTTTCCATGGCAGATGTGACTTAGAAAGTGATGGAGTTTGCTCTCTGGTTAAGATAACCTTAAATACTTAACAACTGCCTTTGTATACTGCATTCAAGAGACTTTTTTGTTTGTTTTGCTTCTGGAAACTATAGCAAAAGTCAGTTCAACATCAAGTATAGACTTTCTGCGTTTGTGGAAAATAAGCTAATAGCTCCAAGAACAGCACAGTATGAAGTGGATCTCCATACCTTCCAGCTCTCAGGGAGAAGAGAAAAAAACATTGGATCAAATTTATCTTTGGCATAAGCGGGTGCAATTCCCAGAGGGATTTGCACCCGCTTATGCCAGGATTGAGTATGGCTCATGGAACTTGCAGGGTGGTCATGTAATTAAATTATATGGTGGTTCAGCGTATTTCTACAATGCCAAATGATGCAATATTTTTCTGAAAAGGACAGCTGTGTGTTATTTAAAACAAACTAGGCTACTACCTTCATTACCATTTTGCCCTCAAGATTCAGTAGATTTTTAAACCTTTATTGAGGCATCTTAAGCTTTTGTCTTTAGACAGGACCAATGACAGTCTGAATTATATGCTGCTTCCTTCTTATTAGAAGCTGCTTATAAAAAAAATACTGCCACTGTGGTCTACAGTTCAATGAAGCCCATTGTAAACTCCCCAGTATAACATAAACCTCCCTAAAACACATAAAATTATTGGCTTCCAAGACCAGTCTCACTGAAAGAAAGCTCTGTACTTAGTCTTTGCTTAAAACGCAGGTATTTGGTAGGATGGAATTCAAACTCCCAACTCAATTTTAAAAGGTTAGGTCCAAGGAAAGTTGACACAGACCATGTAATTTTAATTAAAGAAAGATTTTACTTCTTTATGGCCAACAGGGGCATTGTAACATTGACATATTGATGCTAAATAATTATGAGTCCATAAATAATTCAGTATATAAAAATGTATGGCTTGTGCCAGGTAGTGAAGGGAAATAGCATGGAAATAGCTGACATGCCAGGTTACTACTACAATGCCAGGGGATAGGCAGGTAATGTGATCTAACAGCTATCAAAACAGTGAACACCACAGGCTACACTACTCACAGAGACAACTTGAAAGTGGAAAGCCAAGTGCTGTCCAGTTTTGTCACCTCAGTATTTTAGCCCCACTGTCATAGCTGAGGATAAACCTTTAGGAATGGTACCATGGAGAAAAGCAGTAGGGAAATCACATGCAGAAAGAGAAATATTAAAGAGCAAATTGGTGATGAATTTAAGATGACCTTTTTTTATTATTATTCCAGGAACTAGGAAAATACCACAAACTTATTTCCATGGATAACCATCCACCTTTAGGACTGAATTCAGTTCAGATGTGCTCCTGACCCTTTGGTATTCACTCTCCATGAACTTTCAGAAGTCAAATATTCGCTGGCATGTATAAAGAGGGAAAATACATTTTAACCTCTTGCTTTAGAGTATTCATGCCAGCATGGACATACTTGAAGAAAGACAGTATTTAAACATTTATTTTTTTATTGTAAAGTTTGATAAGGAGTCTTAATGCTTTGGACAAAATGAAACATATCACACAAGATTGTGACAGGAATCATACCCATGGGGTTTTCCAAATGTGTTTCTGCTCTGTGCAATTAGCTGTGATAACACTTGAAACTGTCCATGGATGCTGTGAGAACAATATGCAATGAGCATGAGGATGACAAGGAATCAGAGGCCTCAGGCAGGTACAATCAAGCAATCTGCCTAAAGTTTCACAAAGAGAGTTGCGCACAAATGAACACTGCATTGAAATGTTCCTCACTTATTTAACATACCAACCATGTGACCAGTTTTCATAAGAATACTCATCATCTGCAAAAGCTCCGTGACTTAATAAAAGAAAAAAAGATTTTTCTATTTTGTTTTCCAAAACTGTCCTTCCAGGTTAATCTGCTATTGTTGTGCTTCTTTCCCTTTGGAAAGGCTCAGTGGCTCCAGGTACCTCTTTTGATTATGAAAGTTATATTGATTATGAGTTATATTGACCAAAATGGAGACAATTGAACACCTGTCCTCAATGAGGAATTGAGCAACACAGTTCAAACAACATTATCTAATAGGAAACACCTTACGTTGGATAAAATTTGTTAGTTTTATCCAAAGACAACAGTGGCACCAGGAGACTTTATCAAGTCAGGGTTTTCTGGAAGAACAAGTGCTGAACAGGAACAAACAGGAACTACTCTTGCATCTGCCAGAATTAAGACTACCTCAATCCAAGAAAACCCTTGCAGCCAGCGTACTGTATGATTTTAGTAATTTACCCCTGAAGATTTAGTTTTCCATGCTCAGGTTTGGTTCATTGCCCTTCTCACACCTACCCTTAGATCTTTGTACATGCTCCAAGCTGCTCTTGTGAGTCAAGTCATGTTTGATTTTTATTAGTAAATTAAAACTGAAAAAATAAAGAAACCTTTTCCCTCAAGGAAATAGTCTTCAAATATCTGTGTCTGCACATATGGTGCCAGACAAAGACATAGGCAGTCCTACACACACTGCTGGAGGGCCAAGGGACTGCGAGTGAGAGAGCTGGGTTTACCTCCAGGTTCTGACACACTGACTGTCAGAATGCAGGGAGCTACCACTGCCAGATCCTGGCAACTGCAAGTGGGGATATGAGTAGCAGGAGAGCAAAATAAAGCCCAGGGACACTTTCAAATTCCAGGGTCAGGTTGCTGAGGATGTTGTTTTGTCTTGATCTTACGCAATTCTTGTCACATCTCCGCTGCAGGTGCAGCCTTTTTTCATCCTCAAAAATTGAGAAATTTCCTTTCCCATGGTTTGGGAAAAGAATAGGCTTGACTCCAACCAGAATAGCACCTCCCACTGAAGGATTTCTTCCCTCTCATTCCTTTACTCTCCACCTGGTGACAGCTGCCTTGGGGACGCTGTTGTAAGAACCAATGTTACAGGCAGACCTGACAGCTTGTTAATGCAGTTTTCCCTACTCATAACCTTCATTCCTTCTTTTTTTAAAAAAAGCAGAATATACCCAGATCCCTGACATGGATCCTTAGTCTCTATTTGCAGATGGAAACCACACTTCAGTTTTGGAGAAACAGAAGACTTCAATGTCTACTTGGCTTCACAGGGCTAAGGAGTGGCCTAAACACAGGGTATGCAGCCCTGACTCTTCATCTTGACTTACAAGAGCTTACAGTGGTCACTTATCACCACATTTATTTCAGAGGGAAGCTTTGCCAAGGCCTCAGCACTGGCCAAATTCTATTCCATCCAAACCAATTAGATTTTGGGGATGATTTCAAACTCAAGAGGACCAGAATAAATGCAGGTCAGAGGGCACAAGTTCTCAGTTCACTGCAAATAAGACATAAGTCACCCACCACAAACTCACATGCACAACAAGCATTGGGAATTCTAAAAAAATTACCACTCTAATTTTTTCTGAATCCTGCCAGATGATAGAAAACCAAGAGAAAAATGCAACTTGAAAAAGTATCTCATGAGAAAAGGGCCTATGTCATCTAATAATAAGAGAGGATAAAAATGTGCAGAAAGGAGGCAGAAAAATTCATAACAATGCACAGGCTCAGAAGAAATGGTGGCAAAGCTCAAAACAAAGAAATCTAAGCATAACAAAAACAAACTGGATACCACAGTCCACATCTTACTGTTACAAAACAAGACTGGGCTGACAGGCACCACTGATTTCTGGGTGGCTTTTCCATCGGTTCTAGGATACATTTCCCTGATGGAGCAGAGGCACCACTATGGGAAGCCAATATGTGGTCACTACAGCCTTGGTGGAGCCATTTTTGACAAACACATAGGTTAGTGCACACTTCTTAACTGGCCAGTATTGAGATCTAGAGCTTTTACCTTCTTTTATATGACCTTTCCTACAGAAGCTCCGTGTCGCTCCAAAAATAAAATCACAAAAAACCCCAATGCTCTTTCCATGGCTGACAGCCTGATACACTCAGTCCAAAAGAAAGAGCAATGTGTGCCTGCACAGATGGTCTACTTTCCAAGACGCCTTTGTGTTTTGTCAAATTAACACCTGGAGAATGAGAAGGAGGAGTTTCATCCCCAGACATAATGGGGCATCCCCCAAGTTTCCTTTTCACCTCTTTTGCAGAGGTGGTTCCCAGGGGAAGGAGAGAGTGAGTTGAGGTACACTTGCTGTGTGTGGCCTAGCTCCTATTCCCAACTTCTTGGCTTCTTAATTACCCTTCTTCTAAAGGGCCACACTTTAGCTAAAGGATACTGTGCACTTAGTTATGCCTCATCCTAATGAGTGCTAATAAAAAGCATTTAGTTGACTAACGCAACATAAAACTCTGTCCCTATTTCATTGCATCTGCTTAATATGAACCTCGTTTGATATCAAATTACTGCATGCTCAGCCAAGTTCTTGTATTTGTGGTAACAGGGCTGCGAGGCGGGAATATCAAGAGCTGCAATATGGAAATTCCTCACTAATATTCTCTGCAGGGCTGTGCAATTACTTAATTCATTTAGCTGAGCCAGTCTGATGGCTCAGCCAACTGCTTCACAACACCAAGCCCAGTGCTAGGCAACTGGCTTCCCCACGGGCTAGTCCTGCCGGATCACTTTTCCTGGGACCCAGCTAGTAACAGTTGCTTGGAGGATTTCAAAGGGGATCACAGATAGTGTTACCAAATGAATGGGCATGTAGTAGTGAACATGAAATCCTGCTTCTTCCCAGTCAATCAAATGGCAGCCAGAGGATGCCCTGTGAGACAACAACCACAAAGAAACAGTGTGCCTGGGTTTTAACCTCCTTCTGCTCATGTCAGGGAACACCAGTGTGTGGACAAGTGTCTGTGTTTAAAAATATTCCCTCCTGCAGTTTTGGAGAAAACTGCTCTAAAACTCCACACTGTCCCCTCCTCCCCACAGCCACTTGATTCAGCTGGCTCCTGAAGAAATTAAAGTTCTCCATACTGCACATCAGATCTTTCAGGGAAATTTTAAAAAATGTAAACAGTGATGATTCCCAGCTTCCATGAACAATCATTTACCAGAACCACTTTCACGCACATTCTTCACAGCTTTAATCAAACCTCAGACAGTAATGTTTTAGGGGAAAGGATTTAGTCACTCTATTTGAATCAGCAGAAGGAATAGTATTAAAAAAGAATGCTAAGTGTTACTAATCACACACCATGAGTGTTAAAACAACTGAAAAACATCCTATCATCATGATTTTAAATTTGTAGACAGCTTTGGCAAGTCCAAATACTGAAATTTTTTATCCAGTCCTGGTTTACACTTGTAAAAAAGTTACTGAAAAAAATAGAGAGTGTGTAAAAAACCCCAACACAACCAACAAATGTGATTCAGCAGCTTCAGAAGCTGCTTTATAGTGTAATTTAAAGAGCTTGATTTTCTTAGAAATGAGATTATAGAATATGTATGTCTTCATGGGAAGAAAGTGACATGAAATAGCATATATAAAAAAATATGATGAACAGCATTTAAAAAATTACCCATGACACTAAAGTCAGGCTGACATGCGGTATACTGTGATGGGCAGAGGCTAACAAGCAAAGCAATAGCTCTGCTAGTATCATTTTCAAAACAGATGTCTCTCTCAGAGATATGGTTTCATCAAATAAATTATCGAGCTCAGGGGAAGATGTGGATGGAAGGCAATGAGCTGCAGCAGGTCAGACTATGAATGGTATTGGATGGGGTATGGTACAAGTGCAGAGACTGGCAAAAAAGAAAAAAACAACTGAGGAATCCCACTGGTGAGAGAAATCTGCCCAGGTCATGTGAGAAACACAGCTGGGAAAACTCCTGTTGTGCAGAGACTCCCTCCACAGTGGGCATTGCTCTTGAAACAAGACAGCTTGTCCCTACATACCTCTATCTAAATGGTCTTATTTTCACCATGACTTCCCAGCGTTACAGGCACCCTTGCAGACAATGCACACGTGCTAACACAAGGACAAAGCAACTGGAAAACATTGAAAATATTCTTGCATGTATTTTCCTACAAGAGGAAAAACCACATAGAGGGCCAGGAAACCTGCATTGTTTCTAGGTTCTCCAGGGCCAGCAGATGTCCCGAGGGCTGAGGAGAAAAGCATTTGTGGGAAAGGTCAGTGCCTCCATTACACACCGAGGCTGCTGTCTCCACACCACGTCCACCTCCCTGGAAGGCACGGGGGAGGTGGATCATGGGCACAGGGCAGCAAAGTAGCACCGGAAAACTAGATACACCTACAACAGCACACTAATACATCTCAGTGTCTGTAGTTAGTAGGAAACAACGACCCCCATCTCTTCCTACTCCGGAGGACTTCTGCAGGTGGCTTTTGTGGTACCAAAGCAGGAGCAATACAATCAGCTGCTACCTTCATCACTGTTGTCTTATGTACAGGTTTGCCATTTGCATGGTTTTTATACTGCTGCTCCTCACAAAATGCTTGGAAAACAAGAATGGGCCCAACTTTGGTAAATATAAAAAGCTGTTTTGCACAAGATTTCATTACTTTCCATAGTCCCCTCCTCCCACTTTCTCTCAAAAAAAACCCCAAAACAATCAAAGATAGATAAGTTGAGGAAAATTTTAATCCTCATTTGCATGTAAAAAATTCATTTCCCCTGCATGACATTTTCCTCCTATCCCCATCTGCTTTCCTGCTGTGCAACCCGCAGTTTGTCACCAGCAACATGATAAACCCAAAATTCAGTAGCAACCTATGGGGCTTACCAGGAGTCATCCTTTAGCATCTCTTGTCTGGTTTAGCTTTAGTCAGAGGTTTCAATAGATTTCTGGAAAAACACTTTGTCAGATTTGACTTAAAAGTGGAGATGTTTCATGGGAAGCACATAGTTTGTGGGAAGAACTCAGTCCCTGTTTATCCATGGATGCATCTAACCATGGCCAAACTTTGGACTGAAATGGAAATCCTACTCCTCCCAAAATAACCTCATTTTTGATTCAAGTAAAATGAAAAAAAACATACTTTACTCTTAGTTTTGCCAGTCTTCAGATTAAAGCCAGGATATCTCTTCACTTGCAAGAGACACCACAAGACTTAAAAATATCAACCTTGCATCTGGCATCTAAAGTTACTTATACACCTGCTGAGATGGGACCACTGTTATGCCCAAAACTACTGCTGGTGGTCATCATCGTGACAGAGGAACTTCTCCAGCTGCACCCCTATGTGCCCAGCCCAGAATATCACAGTTTGGCTCTGCTGTTGAGTCCCTTGGGGAAGTCTGGTGGAAAAAGCATCTGGAAGTAACTTGCAAGGAGGAGCAGCATGACTCCAGGATGCCTGTGGCATAAACAGCTTGGAGTTGTATTGCATCTCCCCCAGCACCCCAGCAGCATTGCAGCTTTATTATCACAGACTTCACTGTCAACTTTAAGGTAAACTACCACCTCCTGATCAACCACCACTACTTTTTAAAATTCATTCTGCCAATGTACTCCATACCTTCTTTGAATAGCACAAGGCATCTTCTTGGCAAATTCCTAAGAAGTTCCCCTACTGTAATGTAAAATACCAGAATGAGCCAAGAGGGGGAAGAAAAAAATAAAAAAGGCAAGTCTAAGTTAGCAAGGCTTATGAACAGACAAGAAAGCAGATGGAAACCTGCGCAGACTTCCAGTAAGAGATTACCTCCCTGGGCTTGTGTTCAGCCTGCCAACTCCCAGCTTGCCAGTTATCATGGGTGTGGGGCACAGCAGTGGGATCAAAATCATAAACCAAGAAGGAAGGAGGTACCTGCAGTGGACTCAAAAGACAAAAATCTAGATGACTTCTGGACAGATGTGTGCTGAGAGCAAGAAAGTGTTCTGCTACACCTTCAAAGCACTTCTGAGTCCCTACCTCACCCTTGCCAACCCCAGAAGCCAGCAAGGCCTCCTGCGTTTGTAGAACTATGGACAGAGCAGGTAAAGAGAGTTAATTGGCTCTGACACACAGCAGCCAGTCAAGCCTTCATGACTACCCTTTTCAGCCTGGGTACAATGGTCCCATCCTGCCATCAGCTTGTACCATCTCTGGCACACAGACACTGAGCAGGGGTGATGCCTCCAGAGCACGGCAAAGCAGTGAGCATATGGAAGCATACAGTGTCCTCTAGAGGTGGAAAAAATGTCTCATAATTTGGTGACAGGGGAGGACAGAAGAACACTCAGTAACAGGATTGTTCTACCAGGCCAGGCGGAACTGCTCCAGACTGACAAAGGACAAGGATGAAGGAGCACTGCTGGGCAGGCGAGGGGCAGGCAGGCATGGGGTCACACCACCTGTTTCCTTCCCAGTGCCCCCAGCACAAAGGAAATGGTCAAAATTCACTCACTCAGATCCAAACCACATATATAAAATAGCTCCTCAAGGCTCCCAGATGTCAACTCCCAAATCTGGCAGCTTTGCTGTCCATCACACCTCTTCTACTCCTGGAAACGATTTATAGCCCTTTGAGTTGCCAAACATAATCAACTTGGTGCTGGGTGGTCACCCTGGGAGGGAGCCCCACGTGGTGGGTTTGCTGCTCGAACTGAACTCTTAGGTCAGGTAAGACAATCTTTTAGAGAATAAGGAGGAAAAAGTATATGCAATTTCTCTGTGAAGTTCTGGTTTGGGCTAGGAGTTATTTTGGTGTTTCTAAAGAAGAGGAGCCCATGAGTTTGAATACCCTGTAAGGCTTCCTACAGTCATGGAAAATGAGGCCCTTAAGTGCTCTAAAACAGGCTTTCAGGTTTTATCCTTATAAAACCAGGAAAGCCTCCTACATATCTTTCCAAAATAACTATGGTTTATATAAAGTGTTGATGTGAAAGAGAGAACAATATGTAATATCCCTGAAATAGGCTCAATACCCTTACCAAAGGCACTGTTTCTTGAGAGACAATGCTCATACAGAAGATCCAGTCCCTTCTGTCTGTACCACTGCAGTGTTGCTGCTGGTAAACACCAGTCACCACAGGAATGCAGTCACACAAAATCCTTGCACAAGGAAGAGCATACTGAGGAAAGGCAGAAACCAAGTACCTGGAGCAGTGCAGAGGCAAGGGTCTGCCAGACCTGCAGGAATCCTCACCAGATTGTTGCTGCACTCTCTTGTCCCTGCTGGAATCAGTAGTCAGCCTAAACTGAAAACTCTGTGCTAGCTTTTCCAATCAGGAGAATAAAATCAGATTTGCAAATGCTGTCTCTTTGCAAGCAGACACTGTTGTGTTCAAGTATGAAGGTCTGATGTGTGACAAAGCAAGAATCAAATGAATGAAAGACAAACCCACACACGCTGTCACACCATTGCCCTGAGGCTCTTACTTGCCTTTTCCCTTCTTATCCTCTCTGTTGCTCTCAGTGGCTGTAGGCTATTCCTATTCAAAATAGGTATCAGGGAGAGTATGTTGGCATTCACTTGCTCCAGGAGTCCCAGGAAAGCCTTTCTTGATCAGCCAGGTTTTATAGGTCCATCTTTTGAGCACCAAAATAATTACAGTGAATATTACTAAATTAAAGAGCATTCAGCAACAACCCTTAGGCCAAGGAGGAAGACAGCTGTTCCTATCACCACCCTTTTGGCTTGGCCTTAGACTAGTCCAGAATAAGTGGCAACACAAATCTGGGAAAGTCAACCACCACATAAAGACTTATTTATAAAATGATAATTTTTACAGAGCCACAGGTAGCAAACAGCTCTGCTTCATGGAGTGAGCACTCAGAAGTGCCAATATCCTACTGGTTTACCAACCATCAACTGAAAAACCTGATGTCCACAAGAGGACTGAAAGCCTCCAGGATATTTATAAAGGAATACCTAATCTCTGCAACCCAGTCCTGCAGCCCTAGTTGCTGAACCCCAAATTCTAGCCTAGAAGAAGAAGGATAATTAAACCAACAGAATTTTAATAGGTTTTTCAAGGAACTCTGATAAGTAGCCAAGCTTGACCATGTGTGGCACTGGCTGATCTGGTGATAGATGTCCCATAGCAGAAGGTTACACTCCCACTGAATCCCAAGCAGTTCCAGTAGGTCCGGTGGGGGTAAGACAACAGCTCTCCCTACTCAGGGATCATGACCAAGGTAGTCTGTAGGACCAGCTGTTGGCTCAGCACCCCGGGCACTACTATGGCATATGTTTTTAAGTAGCAAAATGTACCAAAAAGTGATAAAAAGTAGAATTTTGTGCTAATCCTGTGCAGTCAGGGTTTCTAAGCAAGAAAATATGAACAAAACACAGTTCCTCAGTTCACTCAAGATAGGCAAAGCTCCAGTTTTCGCTGGAAAAGTTTTCAAGTCAGGCGACCCAATGGTTCTCTCGGGCAGGGAGGAACATCCTTACTTGAAGAAGTAACTGGTTGGAAGCTGCACTGCTGCCGCGTGCCCAGAAGGTGACAGTGTTTGTTAAAAATTTAGTCACTGCGGCCCCTGAACAGCCGCGATTTCCACCTGAGCATGACCCAACGACTCCAGTATTTGAAAAGAATATTACTAAAAGAAAATAAAGTATCGGGAAATAATAATTATGTCGATTTTGTCAGTTTTCTGCTGTCCTCTTGAAGAATCTGTCTCTGCACAGAGCAGTAAGTGCTGCATACTGAAGCAAAACTCATTTTTGTGTTGTTGTTCATATGTCCTGATGTCCACAAAATCTTAAAAAGGTTTCCTTGGAGTAACCAACATTTCAGTAGATGGCTTTGTATCTATCCCTAGCATTTCACATTTCCAAGGACAGGTGGTAAAAAATCACAGCTTGTTTTCTTTGACCTTCCCTTGACTTTAGATTTTTGATATTTGTGTTACTGTTCATTCAAATTATTTACTTGATAAGCACTTCAAAGTTGGTGAAAAACAAACAGTGCAACAGTCTTCCCTGGAAAGCTGCTGTGTTTGACAAGCAAGCAAGGACTGTGCGAGTACACATGGGAATGTGTCTTTCAGGCCCCCAATCTAAAATTAAGCAAGCACATTGATCATGCAGCCATATAACACTGATCAGTGCAGTGGCAGCAGCATCCTGGTCAGTCAGGCTTTGCTCTGGCATGACTCACTACCTGAAATATCAAAAAACTAGGAAGCAGCCCAAACATGAGGGCTTGCCTGTTCTCAGATGATTTGCAGGGTCCTTGACCTTCTGAGGATAACCCACAGAGGGGGATTGTTTTCTTCTCTCCTGGATACATCCTCCCTCCCTGCAATTTTTGAAGATGTAGAGGTCACATACCTCTTCCTCCCCTCAGAGAAGCATTCATGCATTGCACAGAGTAACTCAAAGAGCAGGTTATGGTCCAGTAAGGAAGGCAAATAGACAAGGATTAGTGCACCAGAAACCCCCAGATTGGCCATGTTTGGAACACTTGGTGTTGATGTTAATTTTTAACTCTTTCACCTGCCTTAACAAGAACTAGGGATTTTGATAATTTTGTTTTAAGGACTTCATTAGTGTCAGTCAAAATGCTTTCTTTTCCTAGGAATCTGGTAAACTTGAAAAAATCCAAGAGAATATTAATGCTAGTACACATTTCTATGTTTTCAGACTTTCTTTTATTTGTCCACATCAGTGAATGTTTGTTTGATGGTAATAACCATTTCCTTTCTGTCCCTCCCCAGCACCTTATTATCACAAAGGTAAGTTAAGACTTTTTTGGGCTGTAAGTAACTTAATTTCCCTTTATAATAGCAGAATAAAATAGAAGATGTCCTAATCAAAGCCCATAAAATAAGCTAGATTATTATATTGTACTCTACCGTAAAGTACAACTTCTCCACTAAAAGCCAAACTTGATAAATAAGACTCCTGCTCCAAACTCTACAACCAGGAACAGATTCTCCAATGAAGGATGGAGGAGATGTTTGAACCTCAAGAATAGTGAAACAGAAACAGCAGCAACCAGCCATGCACTTATAGCATTAATCTTCTCCCAGCTGTTTTATTTAGGAACCACCTATTTCTATCTTGCGATCTATGTAATAAAATTCAGCTGCCTTCCCTCTCCAAATGGTTATACTTCTCTAACAAGCTTTTCTTGATTTTACTGAGAGTATGTATCTTCTTCCTTCTCCGTGGGAAGATGCTCTCATAGCACTGCAGGTGTTGGACAACTTTCATAGGAACAAAATGACCTCTTAACAGCCCTCCCACTAAAGCTCTATGGAAAAACATGTGTTCCTCACACTACTGTGTGTAACAGATACACTGTGAGACTTGTGTGAACAGCATTGGATGAGTTCTCTCTATACATGCACTGCCTGTTCTTACAAACATACCATGTAGCTAGAGGGATAACCTGCCTCCATTCAGTATTGGCAGTCTTTTCTACTCTAGGGGAACAGGACTCCATATGTTTCTCTTTTTCTCCCTGAAACAAAAATTATTTTCCTTATAATGGGATGAGCAACAAAACCTGAAAGCAGCACCCCACCTGAAAAGGAGTGTGTTATCATCAGAAACAAGGAAACAGTTCAAAATGGTTTCCTCCCTCAGGAGCAACTCCACCTTGAATAGACTACTTAAATACCTATCAGGTCAAAAGGACTTGGCAAGCATGAATGTGACATATCGTGCTGGGCTGTGGAAGCGCTGGGATAGATCTCTTGGGGTAAAGGTTGGTTGAAGATCTCTGAGATGGCTGTCTCCTTGAACACCACTATCCCTGCTCTCTCTCTAACTTGAGTTCATCCATAGCAAGGAGACAAATGAACTGACATTCTTCTCATACTAAAAACTTGCCATTCAAATGAGTCTGTAAGCTCATCTTGGGGCTTTCTGACCTAGGCAGACACTCTTCTGATTCTGGAGTTCAGTCTCTGAGACCTCTTGACACTTTCCATGCTTCCATGGAAAAAATGATTCAGACAGATGGGTTTAGGTGTGTGGGAACAACTCTAGGCTCCCCAGACATGGAGATTATAATCCTTCAGAAAGGAACTTTCAGCTTCATGAAGCAATCAGGAATACCACTTTTCATAGGTGATGTGGCAGGAAAGGGGCTGTGGCCCAAGGATGAAGAACCTCCAGTGGAGCAGATGTGGAGCAGGAGCCTTTGAAAAAGACCCAGCAAATCTGCCTGCTCACGGGGGCAGGGAGAAAATCTTGCTTACAACAAGATGTTCCTCTTTTGCAGAGGAAGGTGATGACAGCTGGGGTGAGGGAAGGGGAAAAAATGCAGGGCAGCACCCTGTGTGGCAAAAGGTTGCTCCCTTGCCTGCCTCAGCGAGTTTGCACTCGGAGCCTGCCAAACGGGTCACTTGTTCCAGCCAGCCCACAGTCTGGGAAGGGCTCACAGCACAGCCCACATGCCTGTGTCTCTTGGCAATTTCCATCCACCTCTGTTCTGTGCTGGCTCTAGGGACAAAAAAGCAGCTCTTTTCTTGAAGGGGTGGGCAGAGGACACAGAAATAAGTGGGGAAGGCAATGGCTACATCTGCCAGCTACTACTGCTTCTGAGCCAGGGCTGAGCATCTTCAAGAGACACATGAGAGGAGGGATGCTACTGCACCCCCTTTGTTCAATGTAGCTGCCTCTACAGGGTATCCCACATGCTTTGAATGGCTTCCCTGTCTCCAGTGTTAATTCCCTCCTCTTCAGGTGCCCATTCCATGTAGTTTCAGGGACGAAAAGAGAAACACAATAGATTAATGAACCAAAATGTCATTGCTGTTTATTAAGTTTTACCTGCTTGGAAACAAATCTACGCTGTACCTGTTCCTTTAATTAGTTGTCCTTCAGTTGGGAAAATGAGGGCTGTGAAGAGCTGATATGGTGCTAAATAATTATTTGGCAAATAGTGCTTGGGGTTGAACCAAGAATTTTTCATTGCTGTTAAAAGATACCTGCAAGGCACCAGGAAGAGCAGGACTAGGAGACCCGGGAGTGAGAGCCTGCACCAAAGGATGTGGAGGCAGGCTGCATGCAGCTGAGCCCTCCCTTCCCATTCTGGCAGTAAAGCCTGCAATGAGTGGGGAAACTGAGGCAAGAAGGAACACACTTGGCCCACAGAACATGAGGAGAGTCCAAGAGGAAGCGAATCAGGTTTCTTTGTTTTCTTGTTAAGCCAAGTCATAAAGAGAAGGAAGACTGCCCAAGCAAGATGCGGTATTGATGCAAGACCCCTCTTTTACCTGTTATCTCTCCCTATACACATGCATATACATGTCTTCCTTCAATTTAAGGAGAGAGCAGAAGACATATTTATTTCTGAGGGAGATGCCAGGCATCATGACTGTCTTTTTTTTTGCAAGGAAGATGTAATACCACATTACATTTGCCTTTCAGCTAGGTGGGTGGCTTTTGCCTTTATGTGCACCATACACAGCAAAGCCTTTTGCCACACACAGGGAAACACTGAACTTGAGGTAAAACCTTGTAGCAAAGTGCATGGCAGCAAGAGTGGCCCAATAAATAGACCCTTGAGTGAGAGGTGCGAGAAAAGAGCAGGCTGTGTAGGAAAATGTAGGTGTTTCATCATTTGAGAAAATGACACGTAAGGAACCCAGGGGTAAATCTGTTGTTGCTGGGCGGGCTTAATGGCTCCTTTCAATTGAGTCATGTATTCACAGAGTTTTGGAAACTGGAACAACTTCAGCTGCTGTGGGTTAACCCATCCATGCATCCATGGCCTCAGCATCGTGCAAACACCTAGTTTTATTTCCTGAGCGACTACAGGACAGTAATGTGAAACACTTCCCAGGAGAGAGCCAACCCAGTTTCTTGGCCCCAAAGCTCAGAGTATTTTAATTGAGCGCAGGAGATTTCAAGTGTGTACCTGTCCCAGACCTTTACCTCCTGGGACATTAACCAGGAGGTTATCAGCATCAACTGATGACTCCTATTTTGTACCTTCAGAGGACTTGTCCTCTGAGTGCTTTCCAGTCAGACACAAAGGATTCCCTGCAGAAGTGCAGTGAGCAGGAAAATATTGTGGAAAATACTGTTCCCCACCTCAGGGAGACACCCTGGCACACTCACAGGTGGTACTTGTGGGGTTGGTGACAAGGGCCTTGAGGGGCTTGCTGCAGCCTGACTCCATGTTTTGGATTTTCCCAGTTCCTTTGGAAGGGAGCCAAGATGCACTGGCAGGGAATGAGGTGTGAGATGCTCCCAGATGTCCCTTGTTGCTAGTCATTGAAGGGCTCGATGGTGGGACAAGCTATGTAGCACACCACCCCTACAGCCAGGTGCAGCCAGGCAGTATGTGCCAGGGCCAGCACAGCTGCAAAGACATCATGGGACCTATCTGCCCAACAGAAATGACACAGGCAGAGGAACTGACTCTGAGCTGTGACCATCTGACAGCACCGTTCCAGCAGGAGTGGTGGGACACATCCAATCTGGGGCTCACGGAGTCAGGCAATCTGACACACAGGTCTCCTGCAGATACACCTCCATCATCATACTGTACCTATCTGCTAATGCGTTATCTAGGCATGGGATTTATTTCTGGGCATGACTGATCGGCTTTTTAATTATTACTTAGAAATTTGTTCTTGCATGTTTGTACACCAGAAATAAACTCTTTTAATTGAAGCTTCCTGCTCTTGTAGGCTAAAACTGCGACACACAGCTCATCTCTTAGTGTTTGCCAGGCAATGAGTTGACATGTTTTGTAACAAGCAATAAAAGATGGAACAAGGAAGCCTCAAGCCAGGAAAGGAGGCAACTTACCCAGCCTGAAATTCACACTGTTCCCTATTTTGATTATGCATTCACTGCATTTTTTTTAAACTCATGCAGAAGGACCGATGGGGTAGGTTGATACTTAGAATCAAGTTCTACTTCTTAAAATAAAATAAATAGAGGGAGACACCATCTCCCTTTTGTATCAAAACCTTGGCTCATCTTTGTGGTTACATTGTTCTCCAGAATTCAAGCCAAGAAGAAATCTCATAGCATCCAGAATAAAGATTAAATTTAAAAAGCACAAGAACTGGCAGGTTAACCCCAGCAGAGCCTGCAGATGTGTACTTAGGCTGTGTAAATTTTAATTCCACTGCTTGACTGATACCCATGAGATGGTCATTCCTTCCAGCTCACTTATGATTTCACACAGGATGGTGCCCTCCATTAATATTGCAGTGTTCCTTTCAGGAGTTGGATGATGATTCACAGTACTTACTGTCTGGTAAATGTAGCCAACATCAGGACACACATATCAGGAATGGGCTAAACTCCACCAACAGAACATTCCTACCAAAAATCCCCTCTATAAGGAGGCAAGGGGAAGCGCCAAGGCATTTCTGCCGTCCCCCACTTTCAAAGGGGAATAAGTCAACAGCCTGTAAAGTTACACCATGACTGCCCTTGCTGATTAACCAGCCTCTGCATACTAAATCCCATCTTCTTTAACAGAAATAAAGATCATCTTGACTGCACTTTGCAGCTGGGATGACTCAGGGTCTGAGCAACATTCATACACATACTGAAACCTCTGCATGTCTGTCATGGCCATCAGGCTTCTGGAGCTGTGTCTTTGTGCCATGAACCTGGTTAATTTCATACATTTGGGGGTCTGGTGGCTTTTGCAAAGCAGATACTGAATAGAGAGTTAAGAGGAACAGTAGGAGGCAAATGTCACCTTCCCCTTGGTCCCATATATGACAGCCATACAGCTCAGAATTCCTCCTAGCATGATTAACTGATCAGTTGGTTGGGTGTCTCATGGTGCCCTAGTCCCAGGTCTGGCAGCCAGAGCTCACTGGTTTTTCACCCTGCTGCTTCACCAGCAAATCATTCCTGACCCCTCTATCTTTACATCTCATGTCTTTCAGCACCAATATATCCCATGCCTAAAAATCATCAGGAAATTCTTTGTGTGCTTTGCAGAAACAGATGAGTTTGTTTATACAGCTGAGTCCATGTGTGAAGATGAGGAATTAAATTATTCACTGCATGTCTCAGACCTTGATGACTAAATTGGGATTTATTTCTTTATCTTCCAGGGAGGAGGGGAAGCGAAGGCTAAGGCGGGGGAAAAGTCTAACAGAAAGAGGCCGTGCTGTGTCCCTCTGTTCCACTGCTGGGAGCCTCTTGGATTCTATAATTAACCACCTCTAGCAAGCAGAAGCGGGGTGGTACCCCGGGAATTACAACCTCACAAACCCTGTTATTAAATAGTCTTTCATGGTGCTACTTTGCTTACATCTCTCAGGGTTTGTTTACCTTTTTTAATAAAAAGGCACAATAACTCCCAGGCAATTCACACAAGATTTTAACATGTCTGTGTTAAAAATCAGCCTCTGGATTAAAAAACGCACAGGCTGCGTGTTGTGCTATGGTCGTCTTTGGGGTGCAGAT
The DNA here is from genome assembly GCA_026770055.1 of Myrmophylax atrothorax. NCBI lineage: Eukaryota > Metazoa > Chordata > Aves > Passeriformes > Thamnophilidae > Myrmophylax > Myrmophylax atrothorax. Next base: position 17,663,336 of record JAOXXN010000446.1, on the reverse strand, counting down.
AGAGACATCTTTATGCAGCTCATTTGGCAGAATGGAAAAGACTGAGAACCTTTAAAAACTGACTTCTGTAGGATATCTGAAGCTGAATATGCACAGATGGAAGTGTCTGCATCATCCTAATGCCCTCCGGATGCTTTTGCATATTAAATAGATGAATCCTTGAGGAGATCCCACTTGGTACAGTTAAACTAAGCAGTTTCCCACTCCTACTCTATTTCATCGCACTACTCAGAGTGAAATGGCCAGGGTACTAATACTGTGAGAGGAAAGGAGAAAACTCTGACACCAGGTAGCTCCTTGCTAACTGTATGGAGCACCTAAGATTTTGTACTAATCCTATAAGCTTGCTGTGCACTCTTCCCTTTCTCCATCTTTATGTAAGCAACGTATCAACTGCCAGAATGGGTTAAAGTTTATTCTTTAGCAGAAAGGCAAAGAGCCTGAAGATACATGCATTTAATTGTCTTACCTAGAAGTGGAGCAGTCCTTCAGGATTTGAATGATGCAATTACTTGAGAGAATGTTAAAAAAATTCCAAGACAATAGGAAGTTTCAGCTGACAGATATGAATTTTTAATATATTCTCCTTCCCCGAGTATTCCCTCCAACTGGAATTCAAAGAAACTATGTGAGAAAAAGAATAAAAAAGGTCAGAAAGAGAAGGAAAAAGCTGAGAAACACCTCAGGAAACCCAGAAGAGGACTGGGACAGTTGATGCCATTGCTGAGGACTGAGGTGAAGGCTTTAAAAAGGTCATCTCCTTTTCTCAGAGCTTTGTTTCTACCACCAGGCAACTAGTCACTGTAGCATCCTTTTGAAAAGTTAAGGTGCCTTGCCATAGTCAGCACCAGTGTCTGGGCTGTCCCCAAGTCCAGCCCTACAGCAGTAGAAGGGTCCAGGAACTGCATGCCTGCTACCACTTTTCCCAAGGCTAACCACAGGTTTCTTTCAAAGATTATCTGAGGGGACCAAGGAGAAACCCTCCTTTGGACAAAAATTCATGATGCACACTGCACTTGTTTATAGAAATACATGTCTCAGCATGGCAATCAGAGAAGCTAGGTGAATAGAGGTGTGTAAGAAAGAAGGAGAGAGAAAAGAGAGAAACTAAACTGAATTATTCATGTTTTCCTAGCTGAAGTACAATAGTCAGAAGAATATTTGTTTTCTTGCAACAATAACAGTAAAAATTTTCACAAATCCTCACTACAGTGGTGATAATTCTGGAGTGATGGTCTGGGGCAAACAGGAAAACAGACATATTAAAGATGCTTATTTGATTCTGGGTTGCTTCCAGCAAGTCCCTGCAATATACTATAAGAATGTCATTAGAAAATTTTACTCATTCATTTCTACAAGATTAAAGATACTCCCTCCTTGGTCTAGTCCAATCACAAATAGTTCCCACCCAAACCCATTTCATTTATTAATAAAACAAATAAAGCTGTCTATTTTCTGTTTTCTTCCCCATATACTGAGCATAAACCAGACCAGGTTCTCAAAGCTACAAAGTCACACTGACACACACATTGCTTCAAACAAGTCATAGAGTCATGAAGAGAAAACTAAAAGAAGAACGGAGATGAACTGGAAGGGGATGCCTGGGAAGATCTTATTAATAGGTTGCACAGCCGAGGGGAGTTTCATAGCTAAACTCTCTCCCAAAACCAGTTCCCCTTCAGATCCCACAGCAGTACCCAGTGCTCGTTTCAGTCTGGAATGTACTGACTTGTCCCAGAGATCATATTGAGGAGTTCCAAAACATTCATCACGCAAGAACAATCCAGACTGCACAATTAAACTCTATTATTTCCTATCAAACGCTTACTCTTTTCCCCTATAGAGAGCTGCTAAGTCCTGCTGTAAGATGTGGTACATGTTGTTTGCTAAATAGTGATTTTTTTTTCCTTAAGGAAAAGAATTAAAAGCATTTTTGTGTAAAGGACACAGGTTAACAATGTTGCCAAACTGATCAGAGAGTGCAGACTTTACAACAGGGACACTTCTAAGGATGGCATTTCTTAAAATACTAGCAGTACGTTACTGAGGGAGAGCCTTCAGCAGGAGCTACCATTCCCTTCAATCGCCAAAACATGCTCCAGTTCCCTGGTGTGTGTCATACCTGGCCTCTTACAATACACACTACTACAGTTGCCTGAGAAATGAGCAGTCTTGAACAATGAGGCATGTTTGTATGATTCATTCTTTTGTTCTGTTCCTCCACTTTCCCCCCCCTTGCATCCATCAGTGGTTACATCACTCTCCTTTCCTCAGGCAGTACATACCTCCCAGGCTAACACCTTTGAATATAAAGCACATCTTGAGTTAAACATTAGCTACACACTAACTGGGGCTTTGCTCTCCAGCTGGATAACTAACTTTAAAGTAAAAAATTTGCTACAGCTCAGATGAGAAAGCTATAAAAGAGCTGCTTCACAATCCTCTTGAAAGAAAGCATTCAGTATTGGGAACCATATTCTATTTTATCTATTTAGACTTGTCACTAGTAATTACTTGAAAGCTCTGTCAGATTCTAGTTTCAATGATGTAGTAACTGCTACAAGCATTTTGGAACAAGGGAGCAGAACATAAAGTTATTTTAGAGTAGGCACATATTTCCATAAAACCAATGCAGAACAGAATTCCAAGAAATATTTTCATGTGTTCCCTGACCAGCTCCCGAGATGACCCTTGATGTCATCTCCCATTCACACCAGGCTGAGATAGCTTGAGTACCAGAGTTGGAGCAGAGCACCTCACTGTTCCATCAGAAAGGCAGCATTTACTTCAAACATGGGCTGCCTTTAGAAGACTACCTACCACAGGTTGACGAAAAAGGCAGCTAAATGTAAAATCTGGAAGAAAGATATTTTATTATATTGCAGTGAAAGGTGAGTTCTGGCCCCTTGATTTCTGTGACCAAGCTTCAAAATCCTGCCCCAACCCAGCAGCAGCAAAAGGCAGGCTTTCCAAAGCTGTTACTTGCAAGTTTTAGAGCCTAAAAGGTAACCCTCCCTTAGGAGTGAAATAAAGGACATCAGTTCTAGGGAGATCTGTTTTTCCACACTTATTTGCAATGTTAAGATGACCTGGCAAATACTTGCTTGCACAGCCTAATTTTCTTCAAGGAGTCAATTCAAAAAACTGATGTTTTGGAAGCAGTTTTGAGGACAGTTACCTGATGGGAACTCAGCAGGGAAAACCAAGAAGATCTCTGGAAGTTGGGGATGGTAAATCCTGTCACTGAAAAAAGACAACACCTATCACTGGAGTGAGCTCTAACTACCACCACAACCTCAGAGCATTGCTGAAGATGCCTTGGTCTCCCTGACCACCTGACAGTCAGAAAATTTTAAAAAGAAAATCAGTTTATCCAGCAGAATCTGACCCTTCCTACGTCACATGGTTACAACACTAGGGAAAACATCAGTAAGCAGGCTATTTTCCTTTGCTATCAAGGTGAGCAGAGGTTGTCTGTCATTCCCCAGGTATCTTTTGAGACATGGCTGTGGGACACAGCCTTTCACCCTGTTTAGCACAGGGTCTATACTGTATGGTGTGATGTTGGAAAGTTCTCAGACTTGGAGAATAAGACTTGACTTGCACAAGGTATGTGCACTTGCAAACAGAGTGTGATTTCTGTGCCTAACTCCTGACAGAGGACTGGCTGATGTCAAGGTGGGCTTGGATATCACACTTCTGCAGACCCTTTGAAGCTCTGGCAACGAGTACCAATGCTTGCGATTACTGCGGCAAACTTTTTTCTGAGCCCAAATAGGACCGTGATCCACCAGAAACTTCCTGATGAAGTGCATCATGACTTTATTGTGTCAGACACATAGGGATGACTGAGACCATGCCTTTGTAAGTTGGCTGGTTTTGGCCACATTATATCCTGGAAATTCAAGATGAGCTTGTGCAGGGCTTCTGTCCAAAATCTGCTTCTGTGGCCATGAGAACAACAATCTCTATACCAAGCAGGGACAAAATCAAAGGAAAGATGGAGAGATTAAAAAACAAGACATAAAAGATCAATCCTGCCCCACTCTTTTCTTTCTCTTCTGTTTCAAAGCCTTTACCAAATGCAGTAGAGGGAGTTCAAACAGGCTGCCTTTCTGTCTTTGTTTCAGCTGTCCTCTCTCAACACTGATCTCAGCACTCACAAAAAGAGAAAAGTACATATGTCTGAGGTCCTGCAAGGCTGAGTGCAATGAACAAATGCTTTCTCACTCCTTCCCCATCTCCATCCTGCCACTCTCGCTTTGAGATGGCAATAGGCAGGTCTGGCACATGCAGCTGTTCTTGTGCAGCTTGGAGATGTGTAGAAGCACTGGGCAGTGACGTGCCATCAACACCATCCAAAGCCAAGCAAGAGAGAAAAACAGAGTGCTGAAGAGAAAAAGAAAATCTACTTCAACCTTTGCTACTCCTTAGCAGTGTCACAGCTGATGAGGACTTCCTGGGAGAATGGCCATGACTTTTACCAGTACCAATTGGAAAATGCTGCCATTCCCTTTCACATCATAGCAAATAAATGGGAAAATTATCCAGCTGATTTTTTAAAGCAAGTTCTACAAAACTCAGGATGAAATATTACACAGGTCAGACACAGAGGAATGCACAGGCACTGTTGATGATGGCTCTATTGCTGTATTTCTCAAAGAATGCCCAAGATCCACTCAAGCCAAGAGGGATGCTGAAGTGGTAGGTGCACGCTGAGATCATATAGCTGCTCTATAACAAGCAGAGAATCTGGTGAAAATCCTTTAAGATTGTTATACAGGCAGAATAGGGAAAGCCTTTTGCTCCATAACCTGTAACTCTGCTGCATTTGAGATGCTATGCTATTCTTCCAGTCTCCTCTTACAAAGCACTTTAGAGGCAAGAATGCAAGGAGGGAGAATAGCATGCAGGGAGTGAGAGGATTTTGTGCTATCCCAAGCAAACTGATTTTTCAAAGGACTACAAGGCTTGCTGTTTCACATTGCCTGTGGGTCACTCTCTCCTCAAGGAGGATAGTAACACACATCACAGAGGCTTTCAGCAATCAGTTAGGAGTGATATTGTCTCATGAGCTTTTTATACAGTTCATCAGTTCGGTAAGCACAGTTTGTGCCTTGCTACCTTCCCTCACCTAAACCAAGGCTGCTTGAATGGATCAAATCTGGAGGTTATGTAAAAGCTATTAAAATTTTTTTGTCAAATGAAAGGCACAGTGGGCTTTTTTATTATTGTTATTTCTTAAAGGTGGCAGTTACTTTGCCTTCTTTCACAACAAATCAAATGTTAGAAACTCCTGCACAGATGGTCATTTTTGATTCCTTTTTCTGTCCTAGAAATGGAACTTGTCCATCAAATTCTCATCTGCTCTCTTTGTTTCTGTGATTTTCATTTATATTCCCTGCAGTTCCCCTTCAATACAGGCATTTGCATGCCCTTTCAGATATTTTTTTCTTACATGTCCCTCTCTTTAATAGAAAGACAGTACTGCCCAGTTCCACACTCCCAAACAACACAGTTCTAGATGATCCTAAGAAACAAACTACTGGCAATTCTGGGTTTTCCCAGAGCTGTGATCCCAAACCAGAGGAGGAATCACATATCCCCAGTGCTCCAAGGCCTGTAGAGCTGTGAGCATCAGTCATTGCAGGTGGAGCAGATCAGACCTTGTTCTGCTGTCACCCAGCTCTCACCTGTCATGCTCCAGGACATCCTGGCCTTGGAAAGAAGAAATTCTACTTCCTAGGTTTGTTCACCATTCCCATGTACCTTTATGCTGGTCATTCCCTTGAGCTGCAGCACCTTGCCTGTTCCCTTTGTTTTGTGATGTTTTTCAGCAACTAAGTCACTGTTACTGCTGAGTTTGCAGGAAGAGTTTTCTTTGTGAAGAAAACCTGTCCTCTTACTATGGAAGGTGAGCCTAGGTTGCCCTTTAACCACAACTACACTGTTCTTCCTGCCCTTCCAATTACAACCAGGGCTCTTCAAAGACTTCTTGCACACTGGGGGATGCTAATTTTCTCTGTTTGATCCATCTACACATGTCGCTGGGGACCCCAGAGGGACTCCTTTGAGCTGGGTGTGTCCATCAGGGTATTCCTGTCCTCAGGTGTTGGCCACAGATGGTAGGACAGGGAGCAGGATGGACCAGTGAGTGCTTCGGTTTTGCTGTAAGCAAGGCCAGAAAAAACACCTTTTTTTGTGGGTGCCAGGTCTGATGTTGTATCTTAGGGCAAGGCTGGTGCAGCTCTGTTTTCTAGAGTAGTGCTGAAACAGGGAGTCTCCTGCTGTGTTCTGCGCTAGAGCTGAGGCTTCAACCCAAGGAAAGAGTGGTCAGTCAGATCTCGCAGAACAATCAAGCAAGGCCTGGGGAAAAAAAATGTATGCAAACCTAATGGTAGGAATTTTTACCTGAAGAGCAGCATAGATACTGCACACACTAACCTAAATACCAACCATGAAATAGGGCAATTTGCCCACTGGGTTTTGCTTAAATTAGGCTTTAGTACATTTTCCACCTAAAGTGACTAAGCAGGTGCTCATCTCCTTGGCTGATGACTTTTAAGCAGGTTGTTTAAATGATGGCAGCCAGGCAACAAGGGTACAGGAAGGGCTCCATAGTTCTTGGAAATCTGTGTGCAGGCCATCTTTCTGCAGCCTGGCACTGGGTGCCTTCACCAGAACAGTTTAGTGCCATGACGTGCTCCTAGTAAGTGAGAAGCTATGGTGTTCTTTAATTACAAACCCCATTTGCTACTTGTGCTTGCATGCATGACCTCTCTTTCTCAGCTGTGGGTATGAGTAGTGATTTAAAGGAAGCATTAAAAGAGATGGGAAAAAAGAAGCATGGAAAAGCCTGCAGCATGCCTATGGAGGCAGTAGAGCATTGAGATAAATTTATTTGATGGGTTCTGCAGCAGGGGCGAGACAGCACCTGGAATTTATGCGATCATTAAACTTTCATGTGCTGTGGCCCCATGAATCTAGAGCAGTGACACAAAGCCATCACCCCAGAAGCATCACTGCTGTTTATCAGATTCACAGATTTTCCCCAAAAGTGGATAATGGGACAGGGAAAGAAAATCACAGTTCAGACACTGACTCTTGTATGCTGTCCACAGCAATTTCAGGGAATAATTCAATTGTTCACAAACTGTTGCTCTTCATACAAAAAATCCCAAAACAAAAACAAACAAACAAAAACCCCCCAAAACTGATCAGGCTTGAAGGTTTTATTTAACCACTTTCAGAGTTCTCTGCAAGTTCCAGTACAAATCCACTGATGCCCAAGTATAGCCAGATACGGCATGGCACCAGCTGAGCTGAGAGCTGGAATGGGTCAGGATGGAAACCCCATTACAATTTGGTACTTCACTTTCAAGACAAACTCTGGTGAAAACCAGCCTGACCAGGGAAATATCTAACTTTGCCAAAGTGCCTTTGACAGTAAGGACTTCTTTTTATTCCAAATGGCTTATTTAAATGACCCACGACTGTTGTTTTATTTTACCCAAACCACATTAGAGATTAGAGTGTTAAGGGACAGAAGCCAGTTTTAGCAAATTCCTGAAAGCAGTGCACAGCCTTTTCTGGAAAGGAGATGGACAGAAACACATGATACATTTTGGCTCCATCTGGGTGTTCACCAAGGTGCTTTTGGAAGTAAGGAACCAAAGGCAGAAATCCTTTCTGGATCCTCAAAATAACTTTCACTATCATCTGTAAAATGGCGTGAACTGGAGAGAAACAAAAGGAAGTTAGTGGAAGGGAACAGTCTAAGCAAAAATCCAAAGGGGATCTAGAGAGAGTTGATGAGCAATCAGGTAGATCCAAAAGGACCGATAGTTGCCAGGGGAGGATCCTGAGAGGGTAACTGAAAAGCTCTGATATACAGCTGTCATCTGTATTTTTCTAGTATCTAATGAGTATAAAATACAAAATTAAGAGATCAGGCTTGACAATAGCTCTGTTTTTTGAGGTGATTCATATGTCAAGATCAGCTGATGTATGTGTGGTTCTGACAAAACACCTTTGTTAGCAGGCCAGGAATAAAAACTTCCCATGGTTGCATCCAATGTTAACCTCTGTGTCTCCTAGCATCTAAAGTTACATCAATGGAATAAATATTTAGGAAGCCTCTCCAGGTGGTTGCTGGGAAAAGCCTAGCTTATAGTTTAGGAACCTTCATTTCTACCAAGTTTTGTAATATACAAATGTGTCTCTGTTTGACTGCCTTGCCTGATGGTGTGAAGGCAAAAGGCCAAAATTTATAGGCTTACCACTTCATGCCCATTTCTACAGCATAGCATCAGGGTCATCTATCCCCAAGCACTGTCAGTGACTTGCGCTCCTGTGGGTGCTTTGATTCAGTTTTAGTTGCTACAAGCCAGATGTGGCAATGATAAGGATGAGAAGGCAGGAGTTTGCAACCTGGTTGTTCCCCAGCATGAGGGGGATACTAGGAACATATGTTCTCTCTGAAAAAGTCTGAGGGAAAGACATCTCACAGACAGGCTGCTTCTCTGCCTTGGTATTTGAAGCTGAAAGACAGGATGGTGTCAGTGAATGAAGAGATGTGAGTTGAATCGGTTGCATGGGCAAACATTAAAGGTCTGGTTCTGATCAGGATTTTAAACTAGGAGGACCTCAAAAAGCAGAAAGTTCAGCATCATACATTTGCAGTTTAACAATTTGGCTGTAGCCTGTTAACTTGCCATATAACTGCTGATGATTTGTTCATTATATTAGCTTAATTGCTGTAAGCCTACTGTGTCTGAATCAATCAAAGTTAAAACAATAGAATTATGTTTTTACATAATCACTTTTGACTAGAAAGCAGGCTGTGCAGAAGGAGATTCCACATGATGTTCTCAGATATCTTTTCAAAGGAATAATAATTAATTCTGCACTACTTCTTCTGAAGGGATAGAAGAAGATGGGAAAAGATAATGGGCGGCGACGGTTGCATAATCCCTGCCCATTTGGTTTGCTGCAGTACACTGACAATGAACAATTTGAAGTACAACGCTACTGTGAGCCCTAGCCCAAGAAAAAGCTTAACACAAGCATCAGGACTAAATGCATATCTCCATTTTCTGTAGAGGGGCTGCATCATTTTTATCCTGATTCACAATGACAACTCAGACCCATTTACAATGGTTCTGTGAGGCTGAGTGCCAGTAAGCAGATTGTTTTGGAAAATATGTTTGAGTGCAAAATGAGGACCATTTGCCACGCACAGCAAACCAGAGCTAAGTAATCAGCTCAGCATGCCTGAACCCAGGTTTTCAATCCAGGCTAGCCCCCTTAACAAACTGACATTTATTCCCAGTTCTAACAATGGGTTAATCTAAACTGAAGGTCCTCATAAAGAAGTTTCCCTTTTCCTTGCTTGCCCTTCCTCTCCCTGTGAAATTTTCCCTGCAATATACAGAAGTCTTATCACTTCTGCTGAGATGAAAACAGACGGGAGAGTATCTTCCTTTGTATTTACAGGGACATGCCATGTTCATCCTCTCCCTCCATCTGAGGTCATTCTAAGAAGTGGAAGGATATTTGTAAGGATATAGCAGCATACATGGAGGAGCATGTCACATGCTAACTATATGTTAAGTTTAGTGGAAAATCAAAGTATTTTGAAAATCCTCTGCTTTGGAAGATTTCTAAACTTTTTGGATTTCTAAGCAGAACAAGGTATGCTCTTATTTGGGGAAAATGATAATTTAACAAGGGAAACAAAGACATTCGATCAACAAAAAATAGATTCTGTCCTGAGCTTTGTTCCAGTCCAGGACTGGTTGTATGCAAGATGTCAGAGAAGGTCTGGGGGACTCTCCTAGCCAAAATAAGCTAAAACTTGTATTTTCAGGTTGATTCCAGGCAGAAAGCAGTGGTTATAAGTCAGTTGTTTGACTGTATGTCTTAGATACCAATATGAAACAAAAACTAAGTGATTCTCCTAAGCCTTGAATAAAGCTGAGGTGGGGTGAAAGTCCCCGAGTGAGCTGTTTCCTCCTTTTTCAAAGTTACTTCACTCCTTTCCAGTTGTGTTGCCATCCTTCCTGTCTTATCACATGATATTGTACCAACACAGCAAGGGACTGCCTTAGCCATACAATGAGCAAAACTTTAGAACAAACACACACATTACTCACCCAAATACCTGCCATTAATTCTAATGCAAGCCAATTATATTCTTAGATAGCTGTTTCATGAATCATGGAGAAAAACTAGTTGTTTCAAAATATATGGAAAAATCTTGTGAATATACATTGTGTAATATTGCAGTACTTGCCTATCTGTTCTTGTTTATGATTTACCCTTCATGCAGAACCTGGAAAATGAAATGTCTGTATTTTATCCTGTAGAAGGCTCCTCTACTTTAAAAAAACTTACCATAGAAACATGAAACTAATTTTAAGAAATGAATTCATTTTAGAGGGGCTGGAAATACTCTCAGCATCTCTAAAGACTCTTGTTGAAAAGGACTACCACTGCCTGACTATGCCACGTTCAAATAAAAAATTGCTGTGATTTCAAAGGACTTCAGAAAATTGGATCTAATGCCTTTAGTGACTGGGTAAGGAAACCTAAATAGAAAAGTTTGATTTGAGAGCCATCTTGAAGTTTTGCATTATTCTAGCAGAAGAATAAACATAGAGAAGCAGCAAGGGCGACTTTGTTGCAGTCAAGAGCAATGCATGTAGAAGCTCAGGCAAGCTGAACATTAGGGCTACCAGATCTACGTATTACAAAACCTCAATGAGTGCATCAATAGCAAGCACCAGCACATCTCCAAGGACTCAACAAAAGAACCCTGAGATTAGCTCAGTTGGTTACAGCATAGTGCTAACAACACCAGGGTCATGGTTTTGATCCCTGTATGGGCCATTCACTTTGGACACGATTATCCTTGTGGATATGTATGTATATATATATATTCTGTGAAACGGGAGCCTGATTCTGTGCCTTTGACTTTGTTTTCTCAACCTCCATTTTAAGGACAGGAAATATGAGGAAAGGATTTGCTTAAGCTTAGTTAGGAGGTACCTAACCTAACTTGAGGAAGAGAGGAAATTGCTCTGCGTATCTCCCATGCAGTCTTAAAACATTCATAAATTCCTCACAACACTGAAGACATGCTGATGTCCTACAGAGAACCAGAATGCTGAGAACCCCATATTAGACCAGGCCCAAGATGGTTCCCCTCTACAGGGGAGTGAAGCACTCTGCAGAGGTACCAGTCCGTGTCCTTTTAGGAGGGCTTTACCACTTCAGCAGTGGCACTGTGTGAGTGTTGTACCTTGCACTTGACACCCATGCTGAAAGCTGGGGTCTCAAGATATCACAGCAATGCAAATAATTCTCACAGCATTGCAGGTGAAACAAAGAGGAGGTCTTGCAATAGGAAGGGTGTTGCCAGGTGTTTTGTCAGAAGGAGCTATTTTTCTTGAACCCCATAAAGCCAACTGAGTTTGGGGAAGACGATCTTGCCACATCATTATAAATGCTCCTGTGGACGTTTATGGATTTGCAACATCATGATTAAAAGAAGGGTAGACACACACCTATCTCATGCAAATTTTTTAATTCAGTGTGTTTCCCTTGTAGTCTACCTGCTATGAATTTATTCATAAGCCCCAGCCCATATATACTTGCTAGATTTTGCCAGTCCTGATGCAAAAACAAAATACACGTTTCCACCAGAGCTACTACTCTCTCAGTCAGAGAGAGTAGTAAGCAAGAACTTGTTACAAGTACAGAAAATGCTCTGAAGAAAAACTGAAGTCATTTTGGATTTGAGTATTGGTACAGCTAGTTTATACCATTAAAATAGCAGCAAAAGATGGAATATCTTTCAACACAAGAAATTAATTAATTTAATATCTAATATCTGATGTTACTGAAGTGTAGATAGAGCTCTGGTGACCTCTGCATAGTTTTCTTCCATTGTTTTCCCTGTATGTCGCTATCAATTTAATAATAACAGCCACACCAGAGAAAACTGTTTCTGACTGAGGACTTCTGCCACTGGCCCTATATGGAAAGAACATGAAGAAATTAACTAGGGAGGGCCATGGCTAAGGAAAACGAGCCATATTCCTGTTTTGTTTTCTCTTTCCTCTTTCTCAAAATCTTAATGGGGCTCATCTCCTTATGGACCATCCTAAGAGTATGGGAACCACAAACATGAAAGTGCATCTTGTCCTTTGATGAGTGGGAAGAGAACTAAGATGTCTCAGGGAGGAGTAACTGCACCAGTGAATCCAACAGCAAACCTCAATATTAATCTAAATTAAGTCACTCACATCAGCTTTCAGGTATTTTAAAATGAATATATGCTCTGTGCCTGCAGAGTCGCAAGGATTGAAAGAGTCTGGAGTGAAATGACTCTCAACACACTGCTGCAAGTCAGGAGAATGGAATGGTATGCCAGACCCATGCATGGCTTGGATTCAACCTGGATTATGACACTGGAAATTTGCTTTGCTAACCTCTTAAAACCGAAAAACAGCCTTTCAAGTTCTGAGATGTCACAACACCTTCAAGACAAGAGTAAGCTTAGAAACAGCCTCAACAATCTGGGAATATTACTATCAAACTAAAAGGAAGCAAAATTGATGTCTCAAGTTGGCAGACGATACAGAAAGTCCTAGTTTGCTCTGTCCTTTGACATATTTTCAGCTTTTGGAACATAAAACATTAACAGTGATTAATGTACAGTTGGCACAGGCCAAGATAACTTGTCATAATTCAATACATGGCTATTAAGATATTCTCCAGGGACAAGAGGATTGAAGACAGCTGGCTTT
>JAOXXN010000446.1:17624676-17638855 GCA_026770055.1 Myrmophylax atrothorax | reverse complement strand
ATGTGTCTCTGTTTTCCAACAGAAGAACAAGGCTGTTACTGATGTTAAATGCAGCATCTTATTTACTTTGCTGAATTTAACATCAGTAAAAACTTTCTGGTTTTGCAAGGAATGGACAGGCAGGTAGCCCAAGAATGACTTTGTCTTTCCCAGTGGAAGTCTCACTCAGGTATGTGGGAGGGATAGTACTTTTTTTCACTGACCGCACACAATTTCTTCCATTATCTTATTCTTACAGTAAAATGGGCTGTGCCAAACTCACAGGACTTCACATACATTGCTGGTAAAGAAGTATCATCCCTGTTCTGGCAGTCAGCTCAGGGGACAGCAGGCCAAACAGCTTTGCATCCTGAAGAGGCGTAATCTATGTGAAGAATGGAACAGATTTGTGGCTTAGGTATGGGGTTAAGATGCAAGAGGATTGAATTTATTTCCTGACCATTGATATTGCCTGTGCCTTGCAGCAATTCCTTTACTCTTGGTGTGCTCCAGCTCTCTGTCAATAGGAAGCTGCCCTGGCACCTGCAAGTCACAGGGGTTATTCAGAGGCAAAGTCATTGTGTTTTGAGTGCCAGAGAAAAACAGAGGCAGGAATAACTTCTGAAGCTTCCACTTGTTTTAGTGCTTACTAGTTTACACCCAAATGTAGTGAGCATTATTCGCAGTAGGAGCTAGGTAGGCAATAGATGGAAGAAATACATCTTTTCATCTGTGAAGTACACATCAGAAATTCCTTAAGCAGCCAGATCCTAAATTAGCTGAAAATTTGGCCAAATGCGGATTTTTGGATGAAAATTCCCAAACATTGGGCTGTTTGCCTCTAGGGTTATATATCTGGCAGATGTCACACATAATCTATTTTGTGAAACACACAGCAAAATCAGGGAATGTTATATTAGGGCTAAGCACAACCAGATCACAAAGGAATGTACTGTCTCCAGAATGGTAATGAAAGATTAGCTCTTCAATTCAGCCTCTGAATTTTGAGGAATCTTTTCTTTTGTTTTTAGGTTAAACTAAGGGCAGAATAAGTTGTAAAGCATGCAAATGAGGCACTGCCATGAGAAAATAATGCTTTGTTTCACTACAATGAGAAATCTCATTTACATAAAATGAGAAATAATTAAATTGCAGCTGAACTGTGTGCCCTATCAACTTAATTGAATCTGAGCTACACATTTATGGTTGATTTACTGAAGCTGGTTCCTGGAAAGCATTTGTTATTAGTCATTTTTTCAGCAAAAAGATGAATCAACATTTCTCAACTGAGCAAGAGAAATAACTCCTGAAATAAACTCCTGCTGAGCACCACAGATCAATACAAACAGCAGTGATATGCCCATAGAGCTGTGGAGAGTTTAGTCAACAGGGAGTTTCAAACACTGGTGAAGAATATTGAGAAATATTGGTAGACAGCTACAGCTCTCCCCTCTGACTCTTTTAGCAGCTCAGGCTATATTACTTCATCACGTAGCTATCTTCCTTCCTAACTACATGAATAAACAACATTAAGCTTATTAAGAGCCATTTGTCTTTCATGACTGCAGTTTCCCCATCAAGAGTGTCCATCCAGCTAATTTCTCTTCAGAATATGTTCCAGACTTTTCTGGGGCTAAAGGCTGAGTTTCTCTTCTTGTTTACTTTTAAATTTCCATATTCCCTCATTGGATGGCTTACTTTTATTCCTGTTGAATTACAAAAGTTGATGTCTAGGAAAAAAAAAAAGACCATTAACAAATTGCCTTTCACATTTTTCTTAGAGAAGAGTAGTGGAGTGAAAACACTACTTCCTTACTGTAAGGCACGTCCCTAGAGTTTTACAGTATTTTACAGGATCTTCTGAAATCCCTCCAACTAAGTGCAGACACCTTGACTACAGAGAATTTCCAACTGTGACCTGATCTCACCTCTTTTTCTACATGTGTCTCTTTCAAAGTACCTGACCTTTAAGGGAAGGTTTCCAATATGTTCACCTACATGGTAACAAGGCACCTGGCCTTCTCCAGCTGCTTGTGAATAGATCTTTTTTCATTTATTGATCTGAGTAGCTCTGCTGATCCTTTCAATATCCCAATTTCCAACCAGCTACACCTGGAAAATTGCCTTTTCCCTGTCTTCTCTTGACACAAGAATTCTTCTTTCATTAGTCACAACATTTCATCAACAAATCCTGATGAAAAATACTCAGACTATGAGTTGTGTATGATCCAGCCCTACTAACAACATCTGATGTGCATCAGTCATCTGGGTCACATGGTGTTGTTTCAAAGCTATGATGAAACTGTAAATTTAGGACTCACCACACTGATTGGCTTAGGAGTGACTGCAGAAGGTTTATCCTAAAAAGGATGAAATCAGTGATCTCATGCTTTATTTCAGCAAGCCTCACCAGCTGTGAACACCCTGTTTGTTCCAACCTTGTACTGTGCCCCTTCCAACACATCTTTGGAAATATGTGCCACAACCTCCCACTCATAGACCTCTGCTTCAGGTGTCACCTCCTCTTCTAGCAGGTCAGGGCAAGAGCTAAGACTGAAAGAGCAGAAAGAGCAACGTCTACTACTCAGTACCTGCCTAAGGAATTAAGGGAATAACAGATTTGTAGTTTTGTGTTTGTTCCTGCACTACCACCTTCTTGGCACAGCTCAAATGTGTGTTTGGGACTCAGACAACAGAATGGAAAGATTAGTGGTGTGCTATCATCACTGTACAATAAATGCTTAGTCCCCAAAAGACAATGCAAAGAACTATATCTGATGTGCCTGAAGTACTCAAAACTTGAGTATCCTATTAGAACTACAGAGGGTGCATGGTCAGAGTGGGAAATAGATCGTATTCCTGTGATTACCAAAAGCCAAAATGTCTTGATTGCAAGAGTAATATTTCCAGAAGTTCAGTGTTATACAAAACCAGTTAAAATCACCATCTAAGAGCCCAAATATAAGTCTCACATCCATCAACAGATATCTGCATCCTGCTGAATAAATCTAGACAAACCCTCTGGGGGTTTGACTTCATACAAGTGGCAAATCTAGCTCCACACAAAGATTAATGTCAGAAACAGGCTAGTACTTATGAACCTTGGCTTCTAGTCTTAGGTTTAATTCATCATCTAGAAAACATATAAACAACAGGTTTATATGTGACCAGAGGCATTTTTTGTGGCAAGTGCTCAGAGGAAATTTTTCATTCCATGAATTCAGGAGCAAGTTTAGCAATTATGCATGAATTTGAATTCATTTTACTGAATTATTTACTCAAAAATATGTTTACTTGTTTCCCTTTAAATATATGTCTTTTATATTTCCTTAGTGAAACATTCAAAATTTTCAAACTGAAATAAATTTTATTCTAATGTCCCCCCCTTCTTTTTAGTTAAAACAAGAAGAAAATATTTTTAAAAGACATTTTACTTTTTCAAATTGCACTGTATAAGGATTCTCCAATCTTTGCCCTCCTAACACTACCAAGAAACACTTTAGATCCTAAAGTTCCAGGAGAAAAGGGGAGACAGCTCAGCCCAGTTCTGATTGCTCCTTCCAGAGTCATCAACTCTATCACTAGCAAACTTCCTGGCAAAAGAGAGCTCAAAGCATGTGAAAACTATACTGTGAGAAGTCAAAGGGAACAACAAAAGAAAAAGTATTGGGGGTAGTGCAGAAGTCCAGTTCCCTACTGTTTGTCCTTTGTCATACATCTCTCCCTGGGGGAAGAAAGAAATAAAAAAACATATGTTCCATAATACTTAGTAAGCAGAATCCCAGAATATGTACAGGACCATCCCCAAGAGTCACACCATGTGCCTAAGAATATTATCCTAATGCTTCTCAAACTCTCTCAGTCTTGGTGCTGTGACTACTACTCTGGGGAACCTGTTCCAGTGCCCAGCCAACATCTGGGTACTGACACAATACAGGCCATGGCTTTGAAGAATAGGCATTTTAGGTGTTGCCAACTGCAAACAAAATATGGCAAAGTGTCCAAGAGCTATTTTGCTTCATTAGTTCTTCCTTGGATTCCATTTCTCATGAAACAATTATTCTAGGGAAAAACATTTGTGACAGCTATATATTTTACTTTATGTATTTAATAATGAGCTTGATTCAGAATTGAAAGTGAAAAGCCAAGGAGGAGAACTGGTAGGCAGCACTATCCCTTAAGCCTAATTTCCTATACCAACATATTACTTTAAAAGCCAATGGAAGAGTAAGGATGAATAAATTTGAGGCTGAAAGGAGCAAAAGGGAAAACAAACAGAAAAATACAGGGTTGTAAGAAACAAGGATTGAAGATTGTAACATTTCTTCTCCTCTGGAAAATATTAGTTTATTGGTGATAGCTTGATGCAAAGTAAGATTTCTTTTCTGAGTTTTTCAAAGGAAGATGGCTAGAAGATTACTTTTTCAGAAGCTGGTGTGTATGACAGATAAAGTACACTTGCAGTTTCTCTACCTGATCTAATTTCAAGGAGACCACAGCCTTGGGAGAAGGAAAACTTACTTGGGTTATCCCCTGATTGCTGTTCTCCCTTTCCTGAAACACACTTTTCACATAGAGGACCTATTTGTTCTTTGGAAACATGATGTTTGCTGCTTGTTGCTTGATGTTTGCTGCATTAGTCTCAAGGCTTTTTGTGTAGGATGACTCTGCCTTAAACCCTTCAGCCAGCCTTTCCCAGGAACCAAATGCAGTGCATGCACAAAGCAAATCTGCCTTTAGCTGGGACTGCCCTCACTAGCCACACCAAGGCCTGAACCCAAAAAGACCTTCTCCAGGCTAAGACAAGCTCACAGCCTTTATCTTTGACATGTCTTTCAAGCAATATCTAAAAGATATGCCTCTTGTTGTGCGTATCTGCTGCACTACAGAGGAGGTAGAAAAGGGATCGATAGTCAGGAAGAAAAACATTTTATCACCAGGAAAGAACAGATACATCTTTCTGTCTATGTAATGACTTGGTGGGTCTTTAAAATTACTCAATGTTAAGATGCTCCTGATCTTAATAGTTTTGGGGAGGTATTTTGCTTAGCTCTTTGTACACAATTATGAAAACCCACTCTGAAGATCAAAGATAATCTCTTTAGGGGAGACCTCACCTCCATCTGTACTTGTGCATTATCAGCAGTGCATTGACAGAGAATTGTTTCTCTAGTTTAATTGTACCTCCTTGTAGTCCCCAAGGAAATGCTTCAGGAGCATCAATGCTGCAGCTAAGTAGAAGTCTTTTTTTCCTACCAGCTTTTTGAAGGTATCTGAAGAAGGTAGCACCATTTTCTTCTCTACTGGCAGCAGCAAAGATGCCATTTTAACCTTTAAAGTAAGTCTTGGATGACATATTAGCCACTTAAACTCCTGAGAAGAAATTATCTTGGCATGTGTGTATTGTCCATCCTCCTCCTGCTAGTTACTAACTGATTGATGAGAAATCTGTTTTGCTTTTCAGGGCTCAGCATCATCTCTTTCCAATGTTTTCTAGATAACTACCAGCTACAATCAGATAAGATTTACCAGACAGGCCACTTGGGTTACTGTGATCTTCCACAGGATGTTCCTTGGTTACAAACAGGAACCTTCAGAGAGGCAATTGGCCTTGGCCAGACCTTGTCCAAGCACTACTTTTATCTTCATACTTCCATCACTTTTGGGAGGGGGTCATGGAGAAGAACACAGGCAGGGAGAAGAGACTGGATGGGTTCACAGAGCAATTCTGGTTATGGAGCCTCATGCTTCTCATTACAGTGGTGCCACAAACCTTACAGGGGTCCCTATTCAGGTCCCCACCAATACTGGCTCTTGCTTATGGCACAGTCTGTCATCTCACAAAAGCTCAAGGTATTTTTATCTTTCTAGATCAAAGGCACATTGGAGGTTCACTGACAGCAGATGACAGTAGAGCCCCTGCCACCAGGCTCCCAGGTGGGAGGTGCAGTGCCAGCAGTTCTGGGAACAGGTACCTCACCAGGGGCTGAAGCTTGCTCAAAATCCACCCTCTTGGCACAAACTACTTTCATCTTTTCTTACTCTATTATAATATTTGGAAAAAGGATTGTAGAGGGTCACCTTAATATATGGAACAGCAACAGGCAACCAAAAAAGAAAACAGAGCTTTTTGATATTTCGATCCAAACAGTGAATGCTCTGGGCATTTTTGCATCATGAGTTTTTCAAGCAGTAATTTGAATTACTTGGTTAGGCAATGTGTTATTCCAACCATGTGTTTCTCAAGGAGAAGATTGCAATTAAGCCCAAATAAATAAATTTTAAAGGAATTTTATTGCTCTGGGAACCTGATTTATTTGGAATAGAGGCTGCTAGAAAATAGTTGTTTTAAATTGGAAATAATAAAATTAATTTGAGCACATGACCTTCCAATACAAATATTGTTTCTATAGGAGATGGAAACCACCATTTTCAAAATATTGGCCTCCATTTTCTGAACAGTGCTTTTTTTTTAGTATAATCATGTCTAAAGATAGGCAGGAGAGTTTTCTTCTCTAACTTGGAGGTAATCCTCCATTTATTCCCACTCCTTAGCTGCATAACCTGCACGTGGACACAAAAGGACCAACCTGTCAACCCACAAATGAATGTGCTGGGAGAAGAGAACTGTATTCACACTAAAGTCTGCTTTGCAGTGAGGTCATAGTTTTGTAGGAAAGGCAAAACATCCCACATGTTAACAGAGCTCTACCTGTCATCTCTCTTGGTTCACCTAGTTCGTTCAGCCCAGCTCCAGCCAAAAAACATAAATGAGTAAGTTAATGTAGCAAAGACTGGGCAAGATAAATCATCCATCCATTCACCCACTCATCATTCACACATTTTTAAGGATGAGTGAATGGAATAAACTTATCTTCTTCTGCCACTTGATTAAGCAAAATAAACACTGTATACTGCCTTAATGGAAAGAAAATACAACTTTCTTTTGGAATCAACCCTATGAGATATGAACAACTGTTAAGCTAAAAACACCAATCATGTTGCACTCATCTGAATGAAAATGTGACTCATTTCTCCCCTGTTTATGCTGCTACCAACCACATCCTCAAGCCCTGCCATCCTGCTGTCAGGATCCAGGTGTCATGAATCCTCCCAGCATGACACTGGTGACACCTCTCCAGCTGAGCAATGGAACCTGAGTAACCTCAGAGCCTTCACAGTTCTGGGAAATTTTGGAAGATGTGGGTCTGACATGCCATCCACTTGCTGAACAAAATCTCTGTGAGTTATCACATTTGAACTTCCCTTTCCAGTGCAATTGCTCCACTGCAAGGACAGGCAGCAGCTCAACGACCACCACTACTGCCAGAAGGAAACCTATCACCATCTCTGTTCTTGTTTTGCGTCTAAATGGTGTATATGGCGGCATCTCAGCACTCAAGAGCAGATCAGAATTCACCCTATGTGTGCCTTGCAATCTCTCTCCTGGAGTACTGGCATAAATCAAGATCAGTTCAAATGAACTCAGTAAATTCATAGTGCTGAAGCTAAAGTGAGCAAAGAGGCATAAGCTGCTGTGCTTGTGTACTGCCAACTTGAGTGTAGTCCAAGCTTCAGCTCATGCATTCATGCCTGCTATGGAAACACAGGCCAGAACCTCCAAATCATGGTAGCAGGTCCTCCTTTTGTCACTCATACAATTTCACTTGCCAGAGGTATAAGACATTATTCTCCTTGCAACCACGTCTGAATTCAAAGTTCATGCTGTACACCCTGGAGCAGTCTGCACAGGCAGAGAACACCAGAGAGTAGTATAATCACTAAAGCTTTGCACAGAGAAACAAGGTCATGGATGACTATCATATTTTCCTCTTAACCATCCTTTCATCCAGTCAGAAACACTGAGCTACAGTCTGTCCCTACAACTTGCTTCATGTAATCAGCCATACCAATGTTTTAGAACTAGCAACTTCATTCTTCTCTCACTGGATTGTGGTGAAAAGAAAGCAAACTAAAAAAGCAATCCAAAAGATGGAATTATGTGTACAGTGTATAGGGCTCAAAAAAAGAATAAAGAGAAAATTTTATTGTAAACTGGGTTGTTCAGCTAGTTACACACCATATTATTCTGGTGGAAATATTTTCAAAAATAAATTGGTGTGAAAGCATGATTAGGCTCTGGAAGAGCAGAGTTATGCAGAAGATTCCAGGGTGGACTTGGCACCTACAATACAAAGTGAATGGGACTTCAGTACCTACAGGCTTTTTTGACCTCTCTGGACATGAAGTTCCCTCATAAAATAGAAATGTCAGAACTTATTTGTGTTTTCAAACGGCTGCAGGAAATGTGCCCTTGCCTGGTCTGATGGTTTATTTAAATCAGTATGCTCTTTTCAACAGCAAAATGATCATCTTTCACAGCTAGAGCTGTGAGAACTAATTAATAGCCTTGCTTTCCAATGTGAAAAGAACTATGTATGTCAGTACAAGGTTAGGCATGATCATTTTAATATATTGCCGAGAGCACTTGGTTCTCAGGTCTGAATGACCAATTGTTTATAAAACAACCTTAGTCTGTGGAAGAAGCAGGGCAGGTAGTCAGAAGCCCCAGCTACAAACACCACTACTGCCTGGCTAAGCTTTTGTACTCCCCTGTGTGCCTCCACATCCACAAGGAAAGCCCTGTCAGTGCTTCCCTAAAGCTGGAATGGGAAATAATCAGAATGGTTACAGCAGGGAAGAAGATAGAGCAGTGGTCACTTCTGAGGAACTGACCTGCAACCAGGTCGAGCACAGGACAGGCACATGTGGCTGGTGGATGTTGGACAGCCAGGAGTCCTCCCACCACAGCCCCCAGTCAGAACAGAGGCAGTGCTGAAGTTAGTATGTTAATATTTGAAATGCAATGTCACTTCAAAATTCCTCCACAAGAAGGTCAAATTAACTTATAGCTCTGGGGAAATCCTTGCTTTTTAATTTCAAGGATGCCTAAGGAACAGAGGAAACAGAGCTGAATAAATAGTAAAGCATTTATACTCAATTAAACACAATATTCTAACCTTTTCTTTTAGGTTTTTTGTTCTAAAGGCATGGCTGTAGATAAGATTTCTGGCTCTGAACATCACTTTATCTCCTTTAATCTCAACAGAAAACTGTCATCTTTCTACTGTAGGCTTTCTACTACAGCATAGCCAAGAGTTTCTCCAGGATATATCCACAGCTGTATTGCTCTTCTTCACAAACCAAGGCTATTATTCATTCTTTCCCCACTCAAAAATCTTGCCACTTCTGTAAGATAATTGAATAAAAAGTAGCAACACTGTATTTGCACAAACATTTTCTCTTAATTCCACATCTATGAGCATTGGCTCAGTTGGGGAAAGCAAAAAAATCCCATCCTAAGCTTTCCTCCTCTCCTTGCCCCCTGCCAGTGGAAGGAGTCAGGATGAAAGACATTTGAATGTAAAGAGTAACTGCAAAGGCAGAGAGGAAAGCCATTTCCCCTGCCCAGGTCAGGCCAAGAACTCATGGTCTAAAACTTCAGGGAGAGAGAAAAAAACCTCTAAAGATAAACCCAATGCAGCATTAAAAGTATGGCAGCAGGAGGCTGCATTAGAATTCTAGAATAGCCTTTGTGTTTTTCAAGGACGATCTTAAAATACCATTTCCAGGTCGTGGCAGGATGTGACATTTTGGAGTCCCTTCCACCTCCTTTCTTACAATTTTTGTAACACTGCACTGAAATCAGTCAGCACAGGCTAAGAATCAGGCCTAGAAAGCGAAAATAACATTGCCCTAACTTCTCTAGATATACTTTGTAAAACTTCAGCCTAAGGCTTCACTTCAGGCTTTGTAGTCTCTGTTACATGTTCTCCACCCCTTGCCAAAGTCAAATTCTCACTCCAGCCTGAGGGCAGGTCCCACTTCTCTTTTATGCAAGCAAGAGAACAAGCCAGCTGCACCAGTGAGCCAGTAAAACCCACTTTACACATCCCATCACAATATCCACCTGCTAGCAATTTCATGCCAGAACTGATAGCCTACTATGACATTTTCCTAAACTAGAGTTTTCCTGCAGTAAAAATACTCCAGTGATGGCTCAGCATCACTTCCCTTCAGGTCAAAGTATCAGCCTCAACACTACTATACCATTTGATATTTCAAAACTGTTTAAAGCAATCTTCTGAAAGCTGAGTTCTAGAGAATTGTAGAGGTGATTCCTCTTTTAGACTGCACAACCCTGTAGCAGAGACACTCCCAGGTGTGTTTTTAGCTTGCTCTCTCTCTGACATCAACCATGGACCAGGTTTTGAACCCAAAAAGGAGAAGCAAATGTTGCAGCTATTCAAGAGCCTGAAGGAGAATTCTTCATCTCAACTTCCGCTCCCAGTCCTTCCTCCTCTTTCCCCTTAATTTAAAATAAACAAATAGAGGAAAGTCTGAAATAGTGAGTCCGTGCTAAACTGGGCAGTAATTTTGCTATTTCTGCTTCTTCTTCCTGAGAGATGATGAGTGCTTATCGATGGTAAGCCTCAGGAAAACTCAGCTGAGTTAATTTACTGATGTAGAAATCTGGTAGGTTCACACCACTGTTGCATAAAGAGATGCTTTACCTTACTTCATTACATCTGAATTCTACAGAAAGGAATGTTGCCTGTAGTTTAACTAACTGAAAGTTTATCTGTGCTCACACAGAAGTGTCCATGTAGTTCAGCCTTTCAACAACTGCTGAAGATGAAACAAGAGGCCCTGGATTTGGCCAGTGCTGATCAACCTACAGGATATGCTGCCTTCTAGCCCATGGGGCCCTTCTCTTCTAGTATCACTTCTCATGCTGGCCGCAAAAGTCACACAATACATATCACCTCCTATTTTGCTTGCTAAACACACATTGAGCAAGCTCAGGAAAATTCAGATATTTTGTTTCACATCTTTGTTACAAAATCACATTTGGTGCAGTCTTTCATACCTCTCCAGTGTAGTTCATGCTGAGACCTTCAGTCATTACTAGACAGCAAGATTATGACATGAGTTTAAAGACCCATCTAGGGAAATGTTGGCCATGCTTATGTGAAAACCATCATTGCCCACAGCTGAACTGCTAAGCAACACTTAATTTTTTAAAGATTGATTGTAGTAGTGGTTAAAGTGACTATGAATGAATTTGGTGTCTCACAACTACAGGCAGAAAAAACCCTCCATTGGTCAGCTCTTCCCCAATGCCATTGTCCTAAGAAGATGAGTGAAAAATGTCACAAAATTTTCCCCAGTTCAGCTGTTCCTTACTCTGCCTTGTATTATGTCTCCCTGTAACCCAGGAGTGCATTGCTACTAAGTCAGCCAAGTAATGCACTGGAACATACTTCAAGCCTTCAGAAAACCACAAAGGGTGTTGTAGAGAAGACAACTTGTTTTGCAGCAGCTTGGCTGTTCCATGGAGGAACCTGGGCCATTCAGGTGGCTTAACAAGAACTTCAGTGGCAGCAGCCCAGGCAATCATTTGTCTATTCTGGCAGCCTAAAGTACAAGAACTGGTTGTGACTTGGGATATTCACAAAAATGGTAAATTTCTGCTAATGAAAGAAAAGGATAATGCTTGATGCCTTGCCTTCTCTTACCCGTGAGTGACCATTTACACAGGAACAAAGATGGCACTCTGAAAGAACAGCTTCAAGAGCCATGAGAGCATATAGTATAATCAGGATTCTGTTTTTGATAGACCTTCAATGGGGAAAATAGTCTGGGTATTCTTTAAAAGGACATTGTTACAGTGCCAAGTGTTGGTATTTCTCTGGGATGCAATAAAAACCAAATACTCATATCTTACATAAATAATTTATGCAGACAGACAGATATCTACATGCATATACTCAACAGGGCTGTATTCTCTCATATACAGAAAGAGCTTCAGAGGCAGGCAGGATTTATCATTTGCAGAATGAATACTCTCAAGTTCATCACCTTTGTAAGCGCAAGCACAACAGCTGCAGATTCATTGGGCCTCTATAGAGGGACACAGATGTTCTTCCTTGACTGAGATATGGGGGACTGGAACAAAACATCTGATAGACTATGATCTCCAGCCAGCACACGATCACCTGCATGCCCAGAAACACTTTGCTATGTTGCAATCACTTAGTTTGAGCAAACACATGGCAGAAAGGTGCTGAAAGGGTTAATATAAGGGCTGCTGTGCCTTAAAAAAAGCAACTCGGTGTCTATTCTTCCTCAGCTCTCAGTAACTGTAGGGCTGTTGATCATACTGTGTTTTAAGACCCAGGGATTACAGAAAATAAAATCAATTTTTCTACTTGTCAAGTAACACTATTTGATCTAGAAATCCCTAAGAGACCACAAAAAAATTTTCCGTTCAAGCTTTCTCTCTATACTACATCGACATTACAAGAATGGTCTTATAGCACTTTTAGGTCCAAAAAGATAGCTATTTTCTGCTAACACTTTTGATTTTAAATAATGCAGGATTTTATATTTTAAGAAATATTGTAGCCCCTTCTTGCTGAGTGAAAAGTTGCACTTGCTCTATGAAAAAAGCAATAAAAGCAGGTAGGAAATTGTTTAGTTAGAGCTTCTTTCTGCTTGAAGGTCTCACTGGAAGTGTGAGATGGAATGGAAAAACCTTTACACTACTTACAGATAATGTCTCAATACAGGTAAAAAGCAAAATGGGCAATGAAAAATGGGCAATTTCTTACAGTTGAAATAATAGGCAGCAATAATAACTACCCACTGAAATATGCTCACTCATTCCAGGTAGGTCTGTGTATTACATATCAGTTCTGTAAGTACAACAGAAAAGGGCAAGGTACAGAACATGGTCAAATATATTTTTCAAGTATTCATTACATCAAGACCATTGGGAAGCATGAAGGGGTTATTGGAGAATATTTTGAAGGGTGAACACGTATCTTTCATATATTCTACTGTAAGGTAAAATTATATATCAAATACTAACAGGCTCTATTCAGTTCTAAGTCTGCTTCAGCTTCTATTTTCACTCTGTGCAGCTTTTGGCTGAGAGGTTTGTGTTAGCCAAGGCCAGGTCCTTCAAACTCTCAGGCCATGTCAGGCACACTCACAGTATCTTTCTTGTGTGCATTTGTGGTATCAGGACCTTTGGCTGCAAGCTCTGCGGTGAGGGCAGACCCACATGACGGCACAGACACAGCACTTGCTGACGCAGGGTCTTGTCAGTTCTGCGCAGTCTGTGCTCTGACACCACTACCACCAAACCCAAGAAGATTGCCTTCAACTGATTGAAGGCAGCAGGATTTAGCTGCAAAAAGGAGGCACACATTGTTTAGACAAATGGTTTGTCACATCTTTCATCAGACTAATAACTAGGCAAACACATATAGAGCACTACCCAAAGCAGGAACAGATGAGCAGCAAATTAATAACTGTCGCAAAACTGCAGAGTAAAAAAGAAAGCAGTAAGTCTTGGGAAACCTCTGCCTCCTCTATAGGGAATTAAAGGGGAGAAAAACATGACTCATCTTCATAAAACAGATAACTGGTATTCATTTCAGATGTATGTCTGGTTTGACTTTCCATCCTATATCATGCCTTTGCAGAAAGATCTATCACACACAGGTGCCACTTCACCCCTAGCTGATCCCAAGTATACAGGTGCCCTGAAATGTCGGACTTGCACAATGAATGTTGCTGATGTTGCCATTTTACTCTTTTGGTCATCTATGACCTATTTTTAAGCCTCTCCAATAGTCAGCACTTCCAGCACCTTCTACATGTGCTGTATTTTTAGAAAGTGCACTTTATACTTACACTTACATCTGTCATCAGGAGCTCTATGGCCAACATCTTATTTACGTTACTGTACTTTCACACATTGTCAGACTGGCATTTCAGCTGAAGTTTGATGCTAACGTTGGAGGTCATGTCTTTAGTAGCATTTGGACAAGCAGCCTTCTAATGCAGGCTCTGAGTACTAATCCCACCCAGCTCAAAGTGCACTGACTAGGGAAGGAGTCACTGCTACTCAGCCACCCTCACAGCACCAGAAGGACAGGTGAAGAAAATGACCAAGTGCTCTCTTTGAAACAGTGCGATGTGGTGGGAAGGGCTAGAGTGATATCATCTGAAAGAACTAGAATTCACCTTGGATAGCCTTTGAACAGTTAGTGAAGGAAAGACCAGACATAAAGATTTCTATTTAATTAAAAGCATATTTTAAAAAATCCCAGAGCAAAAAAAAAGCAAG
>JAOXXN010000446.1:17600533-17617998 GCA_026770055.1 Myrmophylax atrothorax | reverse complement strand
TGTTGACATTTTGGTCTGTGTTTTTGCTCATGCCACCTGTGAAAGATTTATTCTTTTTCTGCCAAGTTCTAAGGAACCAAAGCTGATAGAGTGAAGGCTTCACCCTTGAAGACAGAGTTTGCACAAACTGAAGTTATTTGGGTCTCTCCTATTTGCTGACAGCCTTTGGAGGAGAGCTGAGGAAAAGAGAGAGAGCTAGAAGGAAGTAAGAGGGCAGAGCCTGAGACCTCTACCTGGGTGGTGCTGGCCACACCTCCCTAGGTAGACGTCAACAGAAGGCTCAATAAAGGTGAGAGGACTCATGCTCTGGGTGTGATTTGTTTCTCAAAAGGGACAGTGGGGATGCCTGCTGTCTGCCAACACCTGGAAGATGTAGTCCCTGCCTTTGGGGGAGTGTCCTGAGCTGGTAAGACAACCTACATGTGTAATTCTTGGGTAAGCAAGGAGTATTTTCAAGTAAGGCTCCTGTTTTCGTCCTCTCTCTCCCTTCTCTTTGGGTTCCTGCTATTTGGTCACCTCTCTTAACAAAGATACTGTGTTTCTGAACTCCTAATGGTGCTCGGCCTCACTTTTTCCAGCAACTGTAGAACCCACCCTGTTACAGAAGGAATCTTTAAAGATCACCTAGTTCTAACCCCCCTACCATGGGGCAGAGACACCTTCCACTAGACAAGGTTGCTTCAAGCCCCACTCAACCTGGCCCTGAACACTGCCAGGGATGCGGCAACTACAACTTCTCTGGGCAACCTGCTCCAGTGCCCCACCACCCTCTTTCAGTAAAAATTTATTCCTAATATCTAATCCAAACTTACTGTCTTTCAGTTTAAAGCCATTCCCCGTGGTCCTATCACTACCTGCCCTGTAAAAGGCCCCTCTCCAGCTTTCTTGTAGACCCCATTAGGTATTGGAATGTTCTAGAAGGTCTCCCCAGACCTTCCTCTTCTCCTGTCCACTCCAACCCACCTGCCCTTGCTTACTACTAAATGCCATGACATTTTCATTGAGTGTTTTGAGTTGCCTACCAAATTTGGCAGCATCTAGCAGTCTGTGTCAGAGGAGATGGAGCAGAGCTTGGCATTGCAGGCAATGAGGGTGCCTGGAGGAGCCCTACAGTGGACACACTTGACCAATCAGCCTGCGAGCTGGGTGCACCCAGGCAAGTACATCACTACGCCTGTGAAGCAAACACACAACTGGTTTTCAGAAAAGCTTAAATGCCTGCTGGAGAGCTGAGAGGCTAGAGCTTGTAGTGTTAATGGCAGGCCTAAAAATACTCCTGCCTGGGAATCCAGAGTGCATGGCATAATCATCAGGACTCCTCATTTCCAATAGTCATAAGGTAGGTGTTTTATCTATAAAAAACACCTGATCTCATGAAAGTTTTCAAAGAAATCTTCTGGAAGTTTCAACTGTTATTGAAGTCCTTCAGATTAAGTTTCATACAGAATGTAAGAATAGAAATACATAAACAAGCACAGACCTTTTCCACGGAAATAGCACCTGCAGTGTCCTGTGATAAACGTTGTCCTTCAGCAGCCTGAGCTCCTCATTCAGTTAGTGCACAGACAACAAAAACTAGGACTGGGAATTGTAGAAATATAAGACAAAGCAAATTTTGGAAAGGTTAGGACAGGGCAGATAGAGTTTTGCATCCCAGCTTTCCCTGCAGCTGGTAACATTGCCTACTGCCAGCCAAGCACATCCTCCAGTGGATGGACCTTTCCCTCCCTGTAGCTCACTGGAGAGCAACTCTTGGTAGCATAACAAGGAGCTGAACATACTAAAACCATAGGATGTATGGTAGGGTTTGGCCTGCCATATCTATTTAAGCCATCAAGCAGCATTTTAGACACTGGGATTAGAAAACTCAGCCCTGTTTCCACTTCTGCCACTGATTTGCTGTCCAAAATTGGTGACTTGGTTTCCCCACTGGTGACATTTCTCTTCTTCCTTAAATGCCCTCAAGTGCTGATAAGAGCATGCAATGAGAGTTAGTATGCTGCTAACAGAAGGAAAGAAGGAGAGATTTAGTGGGGAAGAAAATCCAGCTGTTTCATGAGTGATTGTTGTTAACATCTCTGAAATCTAAAGCAGATCAGTCTCAGCGAATAGTCTACCTCAAAAAATACAAATTTATAATCATTTGGGCCTTAGGCAATGCAGGATGGAAAATTTGTAGCAGGAGCTGACAGAAAATGTCATGCTGCTCTGTGTAGGGAGGACAACTAAAAATAAAGTAATATCAAAGCTGAGACTAGTGTGTCATGCTCTTTGGACATTGTTTTGATCTTTCAGTGCACTGGAAGTAAGGCTTATAAATTATACATGTTATTGGGAACAGCATGCAAATACCACTAGACAGAAACAGGTTATTAGAGAGAAAGCAAGGAATAAAAATTTGAGACAGCAGGGGGAAGCAAGTAAAATCTGTTCTTGGCTACAACTGTGTATACAGAGAGGTTTTAATTGGAAGAAGTAGCTTTTTCTGTCAAATAGTGTGCTGTGTTGTCATTGACATCCCACCAACAAATACAAATGCATGAGTCAGTGCTCTGAAAAATATACAGGACAGATTAATGTGTCATTATCTTCTACAGACCTCCAAATCATGCAAGTAATCAGAGATGATGAGCTCTTGAAGCATTCCTCCCTAGAACCGCTTTCTTGGTCAGCCTTACACCCATGATTTTAGCACCAGGATCTTGTTTTGGAGGAGTCAAACTGGCAGAACTAAAATACACACTTATTTTTTAAATTATCAGAAACAATTTCAATAATTTCCTGCCTCAAAGAGGTGGAATCATGGCTAGATCTAGCAGATAACAAGGAAACACAACATAAAACAAAAACCAAGCAGTGACATTTTGGTACGTGCAAGTGCTGAGAATATTCATTTTGGACATCACAATTGGACAGCCCAAAGTGCTGATCTAACTCTACTTCCTGCCATTTCATGCAGCTAAAAATATTTAACAGTGACATGAAAAAAGACACATAAAATTGCGAGATATTCTTTATTTAAGAGCATTTTAATAAGTAGCCTAGCAATAAAGATTCCACATTCAAAAGAAAAAAAATAATTTTAGATGCCCTTGGCTTGAAGTGAAGTAACTGTATACTTGAAACAACATCAAGAACCCAAGCTGTAACACGTGGCCAAGTACAGAAGTTGTTAACTCATAATAAAAGTTTAAATCTAAAATAATAGACAATTGAAAAAAGAAACTAAATTTAGTACTAAATAAAGCGGATTGGGGGTTTCTGAGGATACTAAGAAAGCAAAACAATAAAGAAACAATGAAGCTGTCTCTAATAGGGAAGAAAATACAGTAGTAGTTAATAGATATTTTCCTGCTACAGAAATAGGTAAAAGAGCATCGGCTCATATCATGTGGTGATGAAATATGGTATCATATGGTGATGAAATACCTTGTGTTATAAAAATAAAGGGCGAAGGTTAATGAAAGCTAAAGTGGATTCAAGTTTTAAAAATAGTTGTCCGAAGAGTTGTTTAGATCACTGAAGCTGATTCTTTAAACCTTTCAATGTTGGGGAAGCTCCAGGAGAGGACAAGAAGATATATATTATACCAGAAGTGCACAGTTTTGACCAAGAGAAGAAGATGGCTGGTGTGGGACTTCATAACAGAGGTCATATAGTTTTTACCCTTCTGCAGTAGTTTGCCTTCTGGACCAAAGAATGACAACAATACCAAACCATGTGACACTCACCAAGTGACTCTCAGCCTGGACAGCCATCAGATCTCCAGCAGCATTAGTCAGTAAGGGACCATTTCCAAGGACAGGTGGGTTTTTGTAGGCTTCTGTACTAATCTGTCCTCACTCAGTGTTTACTACTTGTTGCCAGCTGCAGCACAAAGAAAATCATTCCTCATCCAGGTTTACAAAAGGCAGAGAGATCTAAAGACCAGTAAGAAAGGAGGACAGGCAGTGATGCTTGTTGACCTGAATTGCTGGTGAACTGAGAACAAGAGAACAGCTCCCGCTTTGAGAGAGGCAACTGAGCAGCTCTGTATCCCTGAAGAAGGAACTCGGGTCACACTCACCAGGGAATCAGCAACTAATAAAAAAGGCTTATGTTGACAGAACGTATCAATCCTCTGTGACTTACTGTGATCAGTATAATTAAAGCATGTAAACAGGGGAATATGAAGAAGCCAAACAACTTCTTGTTTGGCACTGTTGCAACTACTGCTGTGCTCCATTCTTGTATCCACATGCCTAGAAAGCAGCTGAGACACCGTAATGGGTTCAGTGAATAATGAAAACAGTTAAAGAAGGATGTGCACAACTCAGTCTGTTTCATTTATGGAAAAGAACATTACAAATGTTTTCTTCACAGTTTAATCACCAATTTTCACAACTGCCATAACTAATGGCTCTAGCATTCAGCAACCAAAAATATAGAGGAAATCAACTGATGGAAGTTGAAGCTAGAAAAATTTATCCTAGAAAAAAAGAAACAAACCACAAAGCAGGAGTGGAATGACTGATCATTTGGATTACGTATCTCACACATTGTGATGGATCTTCCCTCACCAGGAATCTTAAACCAAGAAAAAGGAAAAAAGTAATCATCTGAAAGATATGCTCCAGATCAACCCTGAAGTGGACTTTGTGTTATAGTTTATTCTGGGGAATTGTAATGACCTCTTCAACACCAGAGCTAATCACTTACATTCCAACATATTCTACAAGCAATTCAGCTTGTAACCCTGAATACTAAAAATGGAAATCAATATAGTTCCCCCAAATATATACTTTTAATCCATTTTGAGGCTTCTGTACTATCCTATGACCTCATAGGGATATATATTTGTACATCTGTTGTGTGAATTGCTGAAAGAGTAGTTTCCTGAAAGTACCAGATATCAGCGTTAAAATTCCATATTTGGCTCAATTCCATCTCAGCAACAATAGCTGAAAAGGCATGAAAAGAAAGAAATGAAAGAAAAATGTGTACCCACACGCATCATAAAAATGGTCTTTCTAGCCATCTTCGATAAGTTTGAGAGTAAGTGGGACAGATTTTTGAAAGCACAATAGGCTGCTCCATCTGAAGACAAGAGGCAGCTCTGTGCCTAAGGCTCTTCAGGACTGAGACTTCAGTTGGACTGTGCCACGAACATCAGCAGAGTTTGTCCCAGCACACTCCAAGCTGTCCTGTCCTGCTTCTCCATACCACTGTGCCATGAAGCTGGGTGCTTGTGACAGCTGTGCCATCCATTTCCCCAACTCTCACAGGTTTTAACTACTAAAACGACTGCTGGCCACTTTTCCATTGCTCCCAGTAAGAGTGTAACAGAGCACCTAATCTGCTAAATCCATTTTGAGCTCTGAAACCCTCACACTTTTCTTTGTGTTGGTAGATGAAATATAAAGAGGGAGACATCCCACTTTGATTATGGATCTTCCTAGGAAAGTAATTTTTAAGGAAAAAGATCTTTTGGTGACTGGGAAGCAGAGAAACAGCAAAGCATAGACCTGAAAGCCAGTCTATATCTTAACCTGTTTGCCATAAGCTGGTCACACTTAATTTACAATCCAGAAGACTGGGTCATCTCCTTTCCTCCAGAGGGAATCTAGTGTGCTGAAGCCTAACTGGCTGTATTGTGCTAGTCTGCCAAGCTCACATTCTGCTCTTCCAGTAAATCTCTTAGATTTGATACTCTAATTTCTTGGATTCCTGAAGGAGACCCTAAAGCTTACCTAAATCCAAAACACACTCAGTGCACTTCTGAGAGCTAAAGACAAGCTAGGCTGGGATTGAGGCATTGCCATTTCCTCAGCTCTGATGAGCTAAACACTTAAGGCCTCCAGGCAGCTGAACTCATCCTGTCACCCAAGAATCATTGCCCTGCCCCGAAGGTGAATAGCAGAACAACTTCTGCCTGTAGGTGGGAACCCTAACTTCAAGCTGGAATAAAGGAGCTGTGAGAGGATTTCAGAAGCCTCCTGCCAGTTGTATTGATCACTTCTAGCACTTCCCAAATAAGCCACTGACACTTTGTGTCTCTCTTTAGTCATCTTCCAAACACAACTGGAAGGTGCTGTGAGGTATAATGAATCAAAATGCATAATGCTGTTTGATGCACAAGTCTCCTAACTACAAAACACCCCTAGTCTTCCCCTGAACATTTACAAAATGCTATGTACCACTCAAAGACTCTCAGAGAGAAGTTATGACTAAACTCTGATCACTGACTGCCTCAATGACTATAGTGTCAATAAGTCATTCAAAATTAAGCGTGGAATACTCAAATGGAACTATCTTGGAAACAGCAGTCCTTTAGGACATCAACAGTAAAGCAGGTCATCATAAAAAGAAATTTTCATAGAAAAGGTTTTCCTACTTAAAAACTAGGATAACAAAAAGTTAGAGGTAAGTGGTCTAGCAGAGAAACGGAGAGAAATTTCCTGTTTTTTCCTGAAGAACCAGCATGAGATAAATAAAAAAAGCTCTGGGACAACCCATATGGCTACAGTCTGAGTTCTGAAGGGACTTAAGATGGCAAATTATTGTCTCTAATCTATGATATTCCTCAGTGTAACAATGAAAAGAGGAATTTGATTTTGGAGCCTGAGAAAATGTTGCAGATGTTTATCAAACCTTATCCATAATTGCTACTGATCATAGACTTGGTTATTCTAAGGAACAGGTAAATTAACTACTTTTCAGGAGGAAGAGGGCTCATCACCAGTCTGCTGTAGGCAGACCCATTCTGAGCAAGGTACAGTGCAATCAGAATCACTTAGCAATTTCAGCCAGGAAATGCCTAGATTTAAGTGTCTTGGTTTGAGCCGGCAAACTGCCAACCCCCCAAGTACAGAGAGAAAAGCCTCCCTCCGCCCGCCGAACAAAGGGGGGGGGGGGGGAAACTTCAAACTACGTTCATGCTAAAACTACATGTATTTTTACAGGGAGAAAGAGAAAAGTAGAAGAAAGTACAGTATTCACACAAATTAAAAACAGCAAGACACAATTTCTCACTTTCCAGCAAACACACAAATCCCACTATTTTCAACTACAAGATACTTCAAAGAATCCAATCCCCAGTGAGACAGACCCAAGCAGAAAGAGAAGAACCAAGAACAAACATTTTGCTTCCCCAAGACAACTGGTGAGCCGATGCTGGGCCTGGTCCTCCCCATCCCTCCTGGGACAGCAGGGTATGCCCTCCCAGGAGGAATGCTCTGAGGCGACTGCCTAAGCCACTCACACACTGGCTCTTATCCCTTTGGAAATGATGTCGTAATACGGTATAGAAAACAATACTATTGGCTAAAAGAAGTCAGCTGTTAGCTCAGCCCAGCTCAAGTTAGCTGACAGCCCCAGGCCTACCCTGAAATCTAAAGCCTAAACCCAGGCCCACCTAGGTAAACCCATAACATTACGTTAGAGCCAAAAACTAGAAAACACATCAGAAGAAACAAGTAGATGAGCATCCATCCTCCAAAAGTGTCATAAGGCTATTGACAAGACTGTACTGTTGTTTCACACTTATGGATTTGTCCATGGCAGACCCAAGTCCCAGCCTCACTTTGTCTCTCTTTGGGTCTGATTCTCTGCTGAAATAACTCAGCTGAACCTTTGTCTTTGAGTTGCTGCAGAAAATAGGAGACTAAACCTACCACATAATTGCAAGCAGTAAAAGGAATAAAAATTGTCAGGATTATTACTTGCCTCTAAAGGGGTAGTCAAAGATCTTAAAAATCAAAGCTTGACTGTCAGGAAAAACAATCTAGAAAAAAGGCTAATTGCTGTATTTCCATGTGTTGAAGGGAGAGCAGTGTCTTTAAGGCTGCCTTTTTAAGAGGAGTGTGTTCACTGATACATAAATGACTCACTGCTGCTGTGGATCATGTATGGACAGTGTGAATGTCAAGGGCAGAGGTTTCACGTACTGCACAAAAGACTCCTTGGACAAATGGGAAGGGACAGAACGTATAAGTAACTGCTGATATCTTCTTGCCCTATTAATTCAAGGGCACACATTATGTTGTTTTTTCTTAATGAAGTGCATATATCTATTTTAAGTGTCCATGTATGTTGTTTCTTCTTTCAGCATGTTGAATGCCTGACATTCAATCACTGGGAAGGATTTGCCATGACAGACCCAGCAGGCACTTCTGTAGTCTAAAGAGAGAGAAGCTCAGAATTCCAATCCCCATTTAATAGTGGTGCTTCTGCTGTTTTCAGAGATGAGAAAGAGATTTATTATTTTCTAATATCACTAAAGATCATCATGAGCAGAAATCTCCCCCAAGATTTGTGGAGTCCTTCTCCATGATCTTGCTGCAAAATATCCATTGTATATCCTCTGATAGTTCCAGTGAACTAAGTGCAGTTTCAGACAAATAGCAAATGCAGCAGTCAGCAAAAAACATGAAG
Organism: Myrmophylax atrothorax; assembly: GCA_026770055.1. Lineage (NCBI taxonomy): Eukaryota > Metazoa > Chordata > Aves > Passeriformes > Thamnophilidae > Myrmophylax > Myrmophylax atrothorax. The sequence continues at coordinate 17,609,586 of JAOXXN010000446.1, read as the reverse complement.
CACCATCTTTATGTAAAGCTTCATTTAATGTCCTTTGAAACCAGTGTAAAGCCTTGCATTGACGTCAGTGAGCTTTCAGTTAGACTCATATAACTGTAAATGTAAATTCAAGCTTTCCAGTAGTAGAACTCATGTAATAAAACCCATTTTTCATGTATTGAGAGGCGCAATCAGGCTCCCTTTTGATCATCCACAGCAATTTCCTTCTGTGGGTTTTAAGAGAGTTATGAAGGGAGGAAAGTATCATCAGCCTTGATTTACAAGTGAGAAAGAAGAGGCAGGAGGAGACAAAGTGATTAACAAGGCTGGCTAGTACGTCAGTATCAAAATGAAAATATAGCACATGCTTCCCGATACCAAACTGGATTCTTATTAGATAAGTCCTACTGATAAGAGGATCTAGTTTGTTACTGATATATCAAACAATCCTTCCTCTTTATCTTCCTACGCAGAGATTTCAGAAGGAATGAGCTCTGAAAGTTTCTGACACAAATTCCAATAGAGAGGTTAAAAAAACACAACCAACCAAGCAAAAAGGACCCCTTGAAAAGTAATTTTAAAAACTGAAATGGTCCAAAGCCCCTGTAAAAATCTTATGTGAACTCTGCACAATTCACAATCCCACTCAGTCCACAGTGAAATTTCATATAGGATCCTTCCCTTTAGCCCAGCAATGTTCAGGCCAGCTATAATTTGGGTACCTCCTGGCTCATTTCTCCTCCTGGGGGTGGGCTCCCTGGCTGGATCACAGCTTGCATGATATACCATCATCTCACTTTTTCCTGAATGAGTCATCTCCATGTCTCATAATGTGTTCTCCCAAGAGGAGGCGGTGCTTTATTCCAGCCACCTAGCAATGTAGAGTAGCCACAGCTCCAGTTTGCACACAAAGGTTAACCTGAAGTCAGAGGGGGCAATAGCTCTGTGCCTGCCCAGCTGTGGGGTCACCTATCTCTGTGTTCATCTGCCCCAGCAGTTAGTGGTTCCTCTGTGGGCTTGCCTGCATTATGCTCTACCCTTCTGGCACCGTAAACCTGTCACCGGGCTACTCAGCTATGGCACTGTTCTGCACTCCATCTTGGGAACTGCTCAGGGTCTGCCAGGGCCTTGCAAGCCCTCAAAGTGGAGGAGGGAATAAAAAAAATTCACTTTCACAATTGAAAATTTCCATTGTTGTGGTCAGGTATAACACCATGTGTTGACCTTACACAGCACACACGTACAAAAAGAAGTAAAGCCTGATCAATTTTTTGTAGGTGAAGAAATCATGTAATTATTCAGGGTTGTTCTTTTTTTAAATCAGATTCATTCAAATAAAACACTATCTAGTACTTTATACATGATTTTCCCTTCTCAAAACCTACAGCACCATCTTACACCACTGACAGTGATGTGCAATAGTTTGCTTTCCCTAAATTTTGATGGACAGCATGAGGATAGTAATATCAGATTGTTTGCCAGAAATCCTCATCATTCACACAGAGAAAAGCCTGATTAATTAATCAGTCTTTATTTAAGTACAGAAGAGGAACGGAAAGCAGAGATACACAGGCACTCCAAAAGAGATTCTGTAAGGAAATGCTATTTTTAATATAAAAGATTGGCTCACAGTGCAGTGTTCAAAGTCAGAAGGACTTAAAAACTGTTTTCTATTTCTGTTAGCAGAGCAGTCGCAGTCAGGAGAGCCGGAGCCCACTGCTGCATGTGCATCAGCAGCAAGCCTATTTATGTAAGCTGCCAAGCACTAATGTACACAAAATCACAGTGTGCAGAGTTTGTAAACAGGCGGACAATGCTGTAGTGCCAGGGACACACACATGCACATTCTCCAGCTCCTCTCTGAGACGAGCAGGAAATGCCGTGCGCTGAACTACCTGAACTTTGCATTCAGAAGCGCCTCCACAAGTCAGATCTAAAGCTGCCAGATAAATGTTCCCTCGGATGCGTCGCTGCACATTGGTGTGACATCCTGTGGCAGGTTTAGTTAGGCTCAAGTGCTTGGTATTACCTATGTCTCCCCACTGCAGTACCACAGCTCCTGTCCTCCCTCCCTCCCTCTCCTGGCCCTGGGAGGACAGCAGCTGCCTCATTGCAGCATGCTGCACTCAAGGCCAGAATGAGTGAGGGGGTTTTGCTTTAACCACCTCCTGGCTTAATTATTACCTTTCCCTCTTTTCTTGTTTGGTAGCCAGTGTTGCACTCCTTTTATAATCTCCCTTGCTGGGGGATGCAGGCAGCATCCCAAGCCCTCCTGTTATTTTGTCCTGCTGCCCTACAAGAGCCCAGGTTCTGCAAGAGGACACAGGGCACTGCCATGCTGCTCATTGCTCATCATGTCATTTTTCACTATTTTACACACAGATCCCTAAGTAGCAATGCGTTTTTCTCTGTGACAGGACATATACTACATGGCCAAGCTACTGCTACAGTCACCCTGTCCCCAGCATTTTGTGTTTCTCTAGGGTGCTGTTACATTTAATCCTAAAATCCGGTCCCATCTCTTAGGTATTTCCCATTCCTCTAGAGGACCATAAGCAATAGCTCTCCTCTGTGTCAGAGGAAAATGTTCCTTTAGGTTTTTGAGCTATGCCTTGCCCCAGAGGGTATCTCAGATTGCTCAGAGACCTGGCTGGCAGCTTTACTGGCATGAAACACATGAAATCCTTTATGCAGATGGCATCTGAGATAACACTGTCTGGTTGGACCTAAGGAGGTCAAAATCACAACTATTTTAAAAGAGGCTGTTGCGACGCAGCTAGTGAACTGACAGACTAGGGAGCCAGGCTGTGTCCCTTTCTCGCTTGATGATGGTGACAGAGCCTGTTCACACCTCACACATGAAGAGTTTTTCCATTAAAACAAAAATATAAAAGGCATTTCTATTTATTTGCAGGAGCACTTGCATAAGAACTGCCTGGAGCAATATTAGGACTGTGTCTCCACAGAATTTGCTAATCACACATAAAATAGGTACATCGTTCCCCTGGGACTTGTTAAGAGGGCTGGGGGTAGACAGGGCTGAGACTGCCCTTCTTGATGTCTAGGTGGGAAAGGGAGCTTTGCTACTGGAAAGGCTTGAGAATCAGTGCCAGAGTGGGTTGTGATTTAATGCCAGCAAAAACTGTATCCCCTCAGTAAATGTACTTGGACTAGATTTTATGTAAGCAAACTCAGAAAAACCTTACTCATTCTTATGTCACTAATCCACACACCTCATAATTTGCACAGGGTAGGGGGAGGAGAGGAAAATCGTCACACTGCTGCTTGCCAGCCAAAACACAACACTGATTTCTTACTACTCGGATTTCATTAATTTTCTGCAAGACAACAGCAGAGTATTTACTAATGTACAGGAACCCACACATATACCCTGTAGGCATTTACTGCCTTTACTCATCAATAACTGCTCTATCTAATTAGGTGTCTATGCACAGGCAGATGCAGAGACACAGCTTTTTTTGACATCCTACATTTTAATGATTGTAATGAAATGAAAGTATACCAGTGGCTGCTATTAGGGACATCTTCCCTCTAATTCTGTGTGGGTGAAGCTCAAATATTTTACAGATCAGTATGCAGTGTCTTAACATATTCTAGAGACAAGTCAGTCTCTCTCTGCATCCTTGTGCCTTCTCTGCTCTTGAAAAGACGGAAGAGTTATTTTCTCCTCCGCTTTTCCATTCTTCCCTCTACGCACAAACACTTTGGAGGCATTGAGTAATTCAGTCACTGCTTTCTTAGAGCTGCTTCCTTACCCAGCCTACCATGAGAGCATACTTCTGAATGTCTTTGAGGAAGCAAGGGAGCCTGAATGCACAGTGTAGGTTCCTTAATCATTAGGAATACACACACATCAAACTCCACATATCCCGACACATGTCACATTAACAGCCATACTCAGGGACTTTGTAAGCTTCCACTCCATGAAGAAATGTATGTGTTTTAGTCACCCACTGGCAGCACCACAAGAGTATCTCTGCATAAGCAGAAAAAGCAAATAATTTAGTTGCCAAGACCTTTCCCAGGATCCACATTACCCTTAGATATAATGATCTCATCTGCTGTTTGCTCGCTTTGTGGTTCTCCTTAACAACTTGGGATTGTCTTGGTCCTCTTTCCCTAGGAATGCTTCATTTTTCATACAGGCATGCAATTGTCAAGGCCAAATGGTAACATCCACTCTATTCGAAGTTATTGCTCTGCAAGTACACCACCATGTTATGAAAATGTCCCAGTACCCCCAAATCTGTCTTGTTCCTCCTTAATCAGGCAGGCCCTACAAGACTTTTGGACTACAAACAGCAAGAAGAAACTGAACAAACACATCCACCAGGCAAGCCAAAACAGAAATATTTACCAAAATGTTTCTAAATGTTATCACCCCTGGAAAGTTTGATACCAAATACATTGTGGAAAGTAAAAGATAATGTCTTGACCTTACTATCTCATCACTTGGTATTTGGTCAGAGAGTCTCCCTGCCTCTTCAGTAAGGAGCAGCCCACCACCCAGATTTTCCTTTAGTGATCTCCCACACACAGGGCTCTATCTAATCAGCATCTGCCTCACCCATCCAGCAGTGGGAAATGCTCATACCATCAGCCCTGCCAGGTCATGTTCACAGCAGCACTTTAACACAACACAGACATTGGCACATGTGGAGCCAGAGGCACCCTTGGCATTTCAGCTGGCAACAGCACAGCCCTGCTGCCATGAACAGCAGGATTTCTTCTCTCCAAGGAGAGGGGAAGAGGACGATGAGTACTCCTCACTCTGTGGTCATACTCTTTTCACCCTCCAGGAAAACACAGTATAAGCTACAGGGAACTTCACCCTGCATATTTCCTGTTTTGTCTCCACAAAGTAGGGGAAAATGTGGGCTTGGGATCATACAAACCTGACGGAAGATGACAAGTGCTCCCAGCTCTGCCTAGCCACAACCAGAACTGTATGTTTTGGAAGAGACTAAGTCAGTCTGGAGATCCTCCCAAGGAAGCCGGCTCTTTGTTTTCTGGTGTATAATCAAAACCCCAAACCCAGACACCTGTGAGTAGTCCACACCTCTCTGTCAGGTGTGTTTCACTGCAGCTGCTGCTTCAGTCACTTGCAATGAATGCATGAAAACTGACACCAAGTTTCATAAGCTTTAGCTGTCCTCTGGTTCACACTTTCCTGCAATTATTATAATTTAATGATTTCTAATTGTTTTATTTTGATCCTATTACACCTAATCAGATAAGACATGGGTTTATGATGAGATGGTTTTTTACACCAGTTGATGGCTATTTAGTTATATGTGACATCCAACAATTTTAAAATTTTAATTCCTATTTAATTTCAGCTTTATTCCTGACACATTTATAATGAAAGGCTGGATTCCTGTTTGCCTTTGCCTTCCAGTCTGTAGGCCTGGGCAACAGAGCCCCCTGAGAGCAGAGGCAGCACAGGAGCCACATCTCACCATTGTCATGTCACCAAGGATCAAGTTAGGAGTGTCTGCAAACTTGCCACAGGGACAAGTGGCTAAGCACATGGTAACACAGACGTCAGTAACTCACTATTGGCACTTCATACATGCATAAAACAGTATCTCACCCTCCCTGAGCCCCTCTCCTGGCAAAGGAAAGCATTGGCAATATCAGGATCTCTTCGGAAACGTCACTATTATGTTAGGATGAACTAGAACGTTTTTCACAGTATTTGGTGTAGATATTTTCAGGCAAAGTACAGATGTCTCAGACTCAAAACTGTTTCCAAATCACCTTTTAAGCTCTGCATAACAATTCCATCAACCCATCATTTCCTCTGATGGAAATTTTTATTTACAACTGCCCATTTCCACCCTTTCCAATCTGAGATAAAATGTTATCTCTTGAGCAATCTCAGTCATAACCTATGTCCTCTTAACCAAATATCCCCTTTGGGATCAACAAGGGACAGACATGGAGAGAGGACTGTGGTTCTGCTTATTATTCAGAAAGCTACTTTTTCTTTAAATATCTTAAATTTGCTTCTTTCAAGATACTTAATTCAACTTTTTCTCACCCCAAATTTTATGCCACTAAGAAACTATTCAGTCCTGCCTGGCAGCAATTACTATGGCCCCAGTTTGCTTCAGGATTTATGAAAGGGCTTCTATAGATTCTGGCAGCAGATTTGTTTGTTATTTTTATGCAATACTTATAGACTGTAAGTGATCACTGTGGGCAAGAGTGTTACTGCTAAAAAACTTCCTTCAGGTTGGCAGTAGCTCAGTTTCCCTGCCCATGCACACAGACCAAGAACAGCAATGCCTTTAAATTGAAACTGTGAAGACTGAGCTGTCACTCACTAAATTTCTTTCCATATTAAAAAACAAAACAAAACAAAAACAAAAACAAAACCACCCCACATATTTTAATGGAGGACTGCAAGTTCCATCTGACAGCTGGGTTTTAGTGATGCTGAAATCCATTCCCTACTGATACATTTCTCATATGCTACAGGTATCTCTCAGCTTTTGGAAAGTACCTGGCTGGACTGGATCTGACAAGTGACCTGACAATACAAATGGACTTACCCTGTCACCCTTCTGCTGAGCCACATGGTCACCATAAGCTACAGAGCTTACACTCAAACTCAACACCAAATTAGTTTCTCAAGTAGAAACCATGCTGTCCATTATAGAGGAAGGAGATCACAGGAGCATGGTGCTTTAAAATTTGAATTTTTCAGGTTGGAGTAGCTTAGAAGCAAGGCCTTTACTTCTTTCCAACTTAGAAGTTAATTTAAGATATTCACTGGAATTTCAAAACCCAGTGTTGCTATCAGGATTGTAATGTATTGTAAGTATATAAAAATCTCAACACAATTAAGGTAAAAATGTTGTAAAGCACATTAATAAAATAATTACATTAAATAATTATCTCCTTACTTGCATTCAAAAAGAAATCCTTTAAAGGCTTACTGAATAAGCTTGAAATAAAATTAGTCAATCAGCCAGCTAGTATGTGATTAGGAGGACAGAAAGCAGGCTGGCTAATTGTTTGTGGAGGGTTATTTCTGTGGCATTCAACTTCAGGGTCAGGTAAGGAGAAGATTATGAAGGAACAAAGCTGAGCAAATGCAAAATAAACAGCATGAACTACCAGTAGCGGGAAAAATACACTGTCAGTGGTTTTTAGGTGGATCAAATTGTGAGCATGACTGATGGTCTCCATCCTCCATGGAGTCAGAACTATAAGCAAGTGGTAAAAACTGGTGCTAAACATGGCAATGTTTAACAATCTGGGATTATATATAACCATTTTCAGATAAATACAGAGATTTGGGATAGAACTGCCAACATTACTGAGTGATTTTAAAAGCATGGGTACAGCAAAGCAGACATATTTTGTAATAACTCCAATGCTCCGATTTTGATAACTAGATTGGAATTTGAACTTTCACCGATTTGTTTTTTTGGATTACAGTGGGGCTGATAAGGAAGAAAAAAGGACCACCTTTTCTGAGAAATATTGTGTTCTGCTTGGAACAGGGTAATCAAGCAGTCAAAACAAAATAAGAAGTGGGGATCTAATTTAAAAAAGAAATAGGGATTTTTCCTTATGAATTAGCTTGAACTTTCCATTTACAGAACAGAGCCAGAACCTGGTGTAAGGAGCAAGAGGAACCAGGTCTGTGGAAAGGGCAACAAAGCTTCCAACTCTCTGAAAGCTTCAGCTTCAGGCAGCATCTGCTGGGCTTTTGAAATCAGTGGTTTAAGAGCGTTTCACTTTGTAGGACCTTAGAAGCTTTGGGGAATTCAGCCCCAAGGCAGTAAAAGGAAAATAAGATGTTTAAAAAAGAGGTTTACTCATTGGTCACTTGGACTTCATTGGAGGGCACAGAGCTGTAATTGTAGAAGCACCAGACTGTCTCTCAATATGCATCATTTCCCACAACTGAGTTGTACTGTGGTGAGACATCATCTCTCCCTGAGAGCGAAGGATCCCAGTGCCATCTTCACAGGGTCACCAGCCCAACAGGTTGGACACCTCAGCCATGCCCTCCATTTTCCTGGTTTCTAAACTTGAGTTTGTTCATCTTTGCCATGCTGAATATTTGGACAGGTTCTAACCGAGGTCTTCAAGAAACCACACACACCTTTCCTGAGACCGCTGTTCAATGTTCTCATGCAGAAAATACCATGGCACAAAGACTCAGTGTCTCTTACTTACTTCAAAATTCACTCAAATTACTAATTGCAAAGATGCTTTTGAGGAAATTAGATTGGTAAATGCTGTGATCACAGGTTTGTAAAAATTTTGCTAGTAACATTCAAAAACCTCTATAAACTTTAAAAAAAGATAATTCAGAGGAGGCAACCCTAGTATTACCCATGCAAAGCCCAAACTGTACATACAAGACAAAAAGTTCTGAAATTTACATTTTAATAGAGAAATGTTGCTGGAAAATTGTTTTATTATTTAAAATAATACTGTTTACTTTACCAGTGGCATTATCTGCATGAAATGTAACCAATGTCACTGATAGCTGTCCTGCAAACAACATGCACATGCTTCAAAAAAGTAAGAGGTAGATTATCAGCTAAAGAATATACATCTGAATTATCAAGGTATTAAAATCTCTTTGAGGCATAATTTCCTTGCTTCTAACTCTGCCTTAGATGGCAGGTTCTTCACAGTATTATGGTTTCATCATAATTATGAACCATTTTGTTCTTTTCGGCACATTTTCAGGTGATTTTCTTACATTGTATAGCAGGTCTTTGTATCAGCTTCTACTGCTTGTTCTCTTTGATCACAGAGAAACCAATTTCAACATGATGCTTTCTTTCTTTCACTATTCTCTTGACTGCATTGAACATCAAGCCTCCTTTATTCAGCATTAATCATCCCTAGTGAATACCTAAAGCTTTTTGCTACACCTCTGAATGACCTAACATAATTATACACAAAGGCACGGGGGGCATAGAGCTGAAAAGACAACAGGAATGCTTTCACAGAATCACAGAATCACAGAATTGATTGGGTTGGAAAAGACCTACGAGATCATCGAGTCCAACCCTTGGTCC
>JAOXXN010000446.1:17576839-17591328 GCA_026770055.1 Myrmophylax atrothorax | reverse complement strand
CCCTTCAGCCTTGCTCCCTCCCAGAAATGAGGGTAAATTGCGGGGTTTTGTTGGGTTTTCTTCTGAATAGGAGCATGTGATGCTCAGGCAGGGGTTTTCCACTAACACACAGGCATGTATTCGCAGTACATTATATCCAGTACCAGAAAAGGAGGCACTTCCAACACACACACACACACAGGCACAGCTCCTGGATGGTCTAACACTCATACAAACCCTAACTGCATTTCTCCTGCACTTAGTATAAAGATATTAAATTATCATTTGTGAGCGTCAAGAAATTATGCTTGAAAATAACCAGCATTTCCCTCCAACCTGCCCTCCTCTGAAGCAATTCCCAGGCTGCCATTTCCCAGCTTGGCCTCAGTGTGACATAACCCTCTGGAGGTCCTCTCCTTCAACCCAGCTCCAGCTCCCACCAAGGGAACGGGTCTGCACAAAGGCGGCTTTTGACGATCAACAGATTCACAGCAAACTCTGGTCACTCACAGCCTTACATTGCCCTGCCCCACCATTTTCAAGATCATCACAATGGAGGACAAAATGAGGCATTACTTCTCACAGTGACAAGCACACAAGCTGACAGTATTCCTGCAGCTGAAACTCCAACGCCACATCTACGCATACGGGAGCAGCCACACTGCTCAACTTTACTGAGGTAAACACTTTGGATCCTTGACTGCCAGTAACTTAAATTTAAGACTGCTCAGGCTGCTCATTGGCTAAAATCAAAACTAAACACAAGTACTTACATGGCTGCAAACTTCATCCTAAACCACAGCAGCATGTGGCAGGCAAGGCTGAACCAGAGAGGATGCTATGAGTCATGGTGGTGAAGCATACCCTTCCTCCCTCTCGAGATTTAGAGGCCATTTAGAACAAGAACAAGGAAAGTGGTAACATGGAAGATCAGTTTTGAATGAAGTCCTCCTTCCATTCATGCTGAGACCCTAGCAGGCAGCTTGCATGCTCCCCTTGCTGAATAACGTGTTTCCCTGGCAGAGCATCGGCACAGCAGTGATGGCCACAAACACGGGCTGCAAGGACCAATTTCTGAGCCAGCCCTCAGCCCTGCTGCAGCTGCTTTTGCTTCTCTGGTAAGAAACAAGGAGGTTTTCTAACTTCTTCCCTCCTATCAAACAACCAGCACCTGTAGTTCATGGAGAACAGCTGGAAGAGATTGGGCCCAAACACAAGGAAAGCGGGGGAAGGAGGGAAGCAGAGCATCTTTGCTAAAGGACCTCCTTCCTTCCCAAAGCACAAGAGTCCCAACCAGCCAGTGGTACCTTCTCGGTCCACCCACTTTCTCCTTAGCCCCAGGAGTGGACCCTGGGCAACACTCGCTACCAAGAGTGTTTTCAGCAAAAGGACCGATGATTATCATAGAAAAGAAAAAAAAAAATTTTGAAAAATCAATTCCAGTAGAAAAATAATTTAATAAAGGGATAAGTTTCAAGAAAATAGCTGTATATTAACAACATTTTAAGTAAAATGTCCACAAAAATATACATGTCTAATGTGATTATACATTAAGTTTTCCGACAGGTCCTGTTTTACACTTGGTTTAGTCCATCTAGGAAAAGCCTTACTGCTATCAGACTTCCTGGGATAGATCAGTGTGCAGAAGAGAATCATATGATAAATGTTTTCTAGTTCATTTTAGGCTCAGAGATAAACTTTGGAGTTGGTAACAGTCCAGAAGAGATCAGGTTATCCTGTACCATTAAGAATTTTAAAAAAAGTAAATACAAACAAGGAAAGAAAAAGTCAGCCACCCAAGGGACACTGTCAGGCAGAAACATCAGCCTACAAAACACACCACACAACACCAACACAGCTGGAAAAGCAGGGGGATGAAGGAAAGATGGGCAAGAGGGAGGGGAATATCGCAAGAAAAGGATTCCCAGGAATTGTGGAATGGCTAAACAAGGGGGCTATAGAGAGGCTGGGGAAAAGCACACACGTGATCAACGTATTTCTAGAAACCGGACAATTTTGTAACATTGAAGATAAGCTAATTACAGGAATATGGAAAGGAATCAGTGGAGAATGTTTATTTCTTATTTTTCCAAATGGCTACTGAGTTGCAGAAGTAACAGGTCTGTTCCAAAGAGCCCTCACCAATAGTGCTAGTTCAGCCAAACAGAGGAGAAAAATCCGGTTACAGAAATTGAAAGATGTAAGAGTACAGAAGAAAGTAAAGAAAACATGTTCCACCAGTAGAGGACAGGAACAAAACACTGAAGAGGAGATGCCAAACAAGAGATATCAATTTTGTCAAAGCGAGATGTACAATGCCACAAAAAAATAAACCAAAAGGAACAAAACAAAAACCCCATCCCATAAAAAGAAAATGGAAAATTGCTAAAGAAATAAAAAGACACACATTTTCCAAAAGATTTTTTGTTTTATAATCAAATTTTTTTTACATAGACAATTGACCACACCAATATTTTGTGCGAAAAATATTTTTAAATAAACTTCTTGATTTTTGTACATTCTGATATACATATGTAACAAGGTTCATGGCACTGTAACCAGGATCAAAATCATATAAAGGAACAAAATAATTGCTCTCATTTATCCTTTTTGAACCAAGCTGGCTGCTGTTGCACTATTAGACTAAAAATTATTATTAGTGGGCAGCCAACTCTAACTGGTTAAACACTCAAAACAAAGCCCAAATTATTATTGCACAAGAAGCCAGTGAAGGCATATGGCATAGAATGATCGAAGTCCCTTACTGTTAAAACCTTACACCTCAAAATAGAAAAATAGAACTGGAACATGAAACACGCCAAATAAACTTTTTCGTCTTTAGTTTGAGTCAGGAGTGTGAAAAGTGCCTTGCAGACTTTTTAAGCTGCTGATTTCCTTTGCATTGGTGAGCATTTTACTAGGTTATCTTTAGCAAAGCCTTTGCAGAATGAAGGCCCTTACATTTCAGGGAGGGTTTTTTCTGCTTTGTTTTGGCTGTTTGTGTTTTGTCTTCAACTTAGGTTTCTTCAGTCTATGAACCTGCACAGACTACTTAGCCATAAACTCTACAAGTAGCTGGAGAGGTGGGAAAAATAAAAATTAAAAGAAAAAAATGTCCAATATTTCTTCTTTTTCTTGTTTTTATTTTTAAAAAGTACTCCTTTTGCTCTGAAGCCTCCCTGCTCTGCTAGTATCTGAGAAGGAAATCACAACAGCATCCCAAACCCAGCAAAGTTCTTAGATCTTTTTTAAAAACCTTTCCTTACAAAAAAAGGTTTTTATTCACAAAAAGTTTGCCACAAAACTCCCCTTGAAAGCTAAAAAGAAAAACCCACAAGCCACCCATCACTGCCCCAAATCAGGTGAAGAACAGGTTAACCCCTTCACTGATCGCCTCCTGACAGCTTCACCATCACACGAGAGTCTCTACGCCGATCAATTTTGGTGTGAGGATTCGCGGTGTGACACCGTTGTTTAGATCTTCTTCAAACTCCAGTAACTGCCCCATAAAGTTAAGGTTAGGGGAAATGATTGGTCGTTTGCCTTTTACAAATTTATAGGCATCCGTCATGGTCATGCGTGTGTGCTTCATTAAGTACGCGATAACTATGGTGGCAGATCGGGAGACACCAGCCTGGCAGTGGATGAGGAGACCTTTTCCACATTGATGAGCTTCCTCTGGAAATGGGAAAGACAGAAGAAAGTAAGATTTTTGCCATTTTGTAAATTAGAACAAGCTCAGTGCAATTAAGAGTAACTTAACGTGAAAAGTCCCTTGATTTGATTACAAGCACAGCCGCATCTCCTCATCTTCCCCTCCAGCCTATCCTCCTCTGACGTTTTAGTTAATGAATGTGAAACACCCAGCCCAGTCTGACACTCAAAGTCCTCACAGCCACTTTTATCTCTTTATTAGATGAACTGCACAGTGAGAGATGCTGTCACGCTGCTCACATGCACTGCCAGTGAGTATTCATTTGGGAGGCCAAGGCCCATGGTAAAGCATCTCAGGCTCTGTTTCCACCTCTGCCACTGCACAGTGGCATCTCAACCTCCCTGTCTTTCAAAGCAGGGCACCACCTTTTTAAAAAAAACAGGTGTTTTCAGATTCAATTCATAACAATACATCTGTTTCAAAGCCCTGTTCTTTGAAGCTTTTACAAAGCTACTCTTGAAATGAGCTTCAATGGGGCACTGTGCTGTGGTGCCTCTGCAAAAGCAGGAGCTGGATACACACACACGGACACATTGTCTCCACCAAAATACATCACTGAGAGGGAGGCAACCTGGGCAGTATTTAGGCAGGACAGAGTCTCTGTAACCACATGTTAACAGGACAAGAGAAAAAGGAGAGTCACTACCATACCACCCTTATCCCCCACAGCTTGTTTTTAAAACAGGAGATGTGACACTTCAATCTACTTCTTTTGTTTTAATTCACAGGAGGGGTGTGAATTTATTTTGCAAGTTTTGGCCCGAATCCAACCCTACCAAGAGTACAGTTCATCCCACCCCACAAGTTCAACCTGTACTGTGAAAGCGTAAATGAAGCCAACTTCCCTCTAGACATTTTTGGCAGTTAGTATTTCAGAAAGCTGAAACTCTGTAATGCATTTTGACACACTTTCACAGAGAGTTTCTGATGATTTCATTTCCTATGGCTTTAGTCTTAGCTAAAGCTGGGGTTGGTTGTGGTTTTTTCAAGACATATTTAAAGAAACATAGCCCAACCAGCTGCTATTTAAACATTTCCAAATCCTCTCAAATGCAATTTAAAGTTTACCCAGAGGAAGGGAAAGCTTTGACTAGTTATTTCCCCAGCTGGCTAGATGGAGAAATATTTGTTTATTAAAAACAAAGACAGACCCCCAAGCTGTAATTATTAAAAAAGGAAAGTAAAATGGGTTTTGAAACACTTCATAAACCTTTTCAGAGCAAACCTGCTTTCTCTGCCCTTGGTAAGGTCACAAGCCGAACACTATCCTTCAGTGGTTTTGAGATCTCTAATCCCTTCAGTTCACAGGGATGCTGGGTGCAGAAATCTCCCTCCTACCCATAAATCACCTCAACAGAGCTTTGCAGTCTCTTTATGTAAGCTTAACCTATTGCATCTCCCCATCTTGTTGAAGGTTTTATGGGATTCCTTGACACAGCATTTTCCCCAGAGGATCAAAACAAGGTTCCCTCTCCCCTACTCCTCATCCAAAATGGGGTGTTCACCCTCCCATGCACATAGTAATCAGCAGCTTGGGGAGCTGACGGCACTACTGGTAGAGCTGGGGCTGAGCAAGGAACACTAGGGAAAACTTGGTTTTAAGTAGAGATTCTTTGGTCCTTCTTGCTGTAGAGGACAAGGTCTCCCAGCAGAAGCTCTCAGTGGTAAGACTCAGGTTTTAATGCTGCTCTCCATCTGAACTGCAGTGTAATCAGTGATTTCTCTATTCACATTCACCAAAGTAACATTGCTACAGACCACACATATCAGCACACCACAAACCCCTGCCCATCCAAGCACAGCCAGGCGAGGCTCACAAGCCATCTGCCCAGGCACACAGCAGAGGCAGATGGGCTCAGAAAAACATGCTGAACTTGGATCTCCTGCCCTGGGACCCAGTTCTGCAACTGAAGCCCAATCCTTGCTGAACCTGAGAGCACCTCCACAGAGCCAGCACATGCAGGCTTAAGTTTCAGGAGACATAAACCCACCCCTTGACTCAAGCGTGATAAACACTGATGGGTCTGAGGGCAGGGAGGAACATGGCTTTGCACCCACTTCAGTATGGGGTCAGTCAAGGATCTAAGCTGTGATGCAGCACAGAAGCACAGTCCCCTTGTCTAGGCCACTCCAGCCTGAAGTACTGGTAAAGAGATTAGCCAAGCCTCAACACAAGAAAACCTCCCAGGACATGTACTTGTGCTGGGGAAACACAAGGTGGACATTCACTATGGTGCAAAAGCAGCATCCACAAACAGCATCACATGCTGAAGTCCTCTCTGACCAGCCTTGCTTAAAGTGGCCATCTGGCTTTAGACTAGCTGATCAACCAGAGCTGAGTGTAGCCCTAAACTTGGCTGAGGGCTGTCCCATGTTGATAATAGAGAGGTTCAGAACAACATGCGCAACGTTGCTGGGTCATTTCATCTGCAATCTCTGCAACAAGCTGCGTGTCTGTACTGAACTCTTTCACACAGCCTACAGGGTTTAGAGGCTTATTAATGCAAGTTTTCATCACTATCCACTCAACCACGCATACACTCTGAAGCCATAAATCTATTGGTAGAACAAGCCAAGTGTGAAAGGTTGTCACTTTCTCATTAAGTTAGGAAAGACTGAGCCATCGTTAAGAATAGTTACTACAGAAAATTGGCTGTAAGCCACTGTGGAAACCAGGAATGCAAAGAAATCAAGAAGAGGGGATGATGAAAGTCTCAGTTTTCTGGGGTTTCCTGAATTTTGAAGCCTGGAGGTAGGTGTTAATATCAATGGATAAAAATTGTAACCCTGGGCTACTTAACTGGATATGCCAGAGATGAGAAAGAAAAGAAATATGAGGCTCTCAGCATTTCTGACAACCTAAACAAAAGTAAATATGGCCTAACTCAGCTGTCAGAGTAGTTGGCAAAGCA
This sequence comes from Myrmophylax atrothorax, assembly GCA_026770055.1. NCBI lineage: Eukaryota > Metazoa > Chordata > Aves > Passeriformes > Thamnophilidae > Myrmophylax > Myrmophylax atrothorax. The sequence goes on along the minus strand of JAOXXN010000446.1, from coordinate 17,584,722 downwards.
TAAAATTCACTCTAAATTCTTACAACAGGTAAAAATAAAAGAAACTCAAAACCAAACAGGAGTATTTTCAGGCAAGGGTTAATTACCAATGAACTCAAAAGCCTCTTCAAAATACTGCCTGAGATTCTGCTTGTTGCTGTCAGTGGCTGGGAGCCGCTTGTAGTTGAACATGCCTTTCTCATAATGGTACAGGGGCAGGTGGGTGGTCACATTGATTACGTAGCCTATGTTCATCCTCTGCATTTTCTCCAAGTCCTGAGCATCATGCTCATTTCCGAGGAAGAGGAAGGGAAGGATGGGGGTGAGCTCAGCGTTCTCGATGTCTGGCGTGGTGGGGATGGACTGAGGTAGCATGGGGGGCACAGCAGAGGCACCGCCGCCTCCTCCCCCCTCGGGGCACTCCTGCAGCTGGAGGGAGTTATCACAGAGGTTTTCATGGTTCTGCTTGAAACCGCTGAGTCCTCCTGGGGAGAGAGACCAAACAGATATTTTGGTTAGATACCCAAGGTTGGCAACACTTTGGACCCACCTTTACTCAGAGCACATGCTGGGACCACCTGCACTGGAGCTGGCTGTACTGTCCCCACCACCACTGTCACAGTGACCAATGCCAGGCTGTCAACAGCAAGGGTACCATGAATCAGCATAAGGCATTGTCCTCCCCTCTGCAAGGCAGATGGTGCCAAGGAACAGGCTCACAGACAAACAAACAGGCCTCTGTGCAACATCAGTGTGCTGTGGCTGCCTCACCTAGCAGACCATGGGAGAAGGAAGGTATTTTTCCAAGAAGGAGAACGTCACCAAAGCTAGGGGCAAATAGGCTATCAGCACACTAAAACAGAGCAGCAAGCCAGCTGGGACAGTCTTAGCTGTCCACAGCGGCTTTGCCTCTGGGAGCAGACCTGCCAGGCATCTTCCCATCCAACACCTCAGAGGATGGGTGCAGGTTCACCCCAGCATTGCTCCAGGGAACAGTACATACATGTTTATGCACCCAAACAAAAGAACACCACTCCTTTTAACCTAACAGAGACTGAGGTGCCTGCTTAACATGTGGCAAACAGCTCTCCTTTTGATGCCTTGGCTGCCTTAAAATATCTAGCAAGAGCTATTTTTAGGACATTAATATGGATTGGGAAATGAATCTGAGGGGGGAGGGAGAAGTCACTTTTTCAGCTCGTGCCTCCCCTGGCTCTACTGTCCGCCTTGCTGGCTTTTTCAAGCACCATCTCCCTCCCCTTCCCTTTTTTTTTTTTTTCTGAGGAGGAAGGCAGCTTTGCAGAGCTGGAGCAAGCAAAGCAAACCTTCTTTCTACACCTCATTCGGCAGTGACATCAGTCCCAGGCTCCCCACCTGCCTGGTTTCCATAGCGATTACACAAAGCACACAATGACATCAGCTGGCATGACATCAGCTCTTTGAGCGCAAACAATACAAGAACTACTACTTTGTTCGAGGCCTTTGGTAGGAGGCAGTGGCGTTCCTGGGAGCCACTGATGTAATGCTAACAGGTGGCTCCTCCGAAAGAAAAAGGCGGAAAGAGAAGGAATGCAACGATACATCCCTTCTCTCTCCACTTCGTCCACAAAAGCGCACGTTGCTGTTGTACCAGGACACTTGAAGACATGTTCCGCATCGAGACGAGCCAAGTGTTCAGACTCAATTGCAGTTTGTTAACTGCGAGCCAAAACCCAGGAGGGGGGAGAGCTACTCTGAAGTTACTAGAAAGAGCTACAGTAGCCAAAATAAATGCTGAATGTCATCATCCCAGTAATGTTACTTAGAAAGAAAAATAAAATTTAAAAAAAAAAAAAATCAAAGAGAAGCTATTTGTCTTTTCCATGCTCTTTCACAGTGATCTAGTGAAGGTTTAAAACAAAGCAAAATATGCTGTCACTCAGTCTCTGGATCAGACACAGCAAAGGGCTGCAATGGCCTATGTTTTGAGTGCTGCAATTCAAATGTCCGTGACATATCTGCTCATAGGGTGGTACCCAACCAGGGCCACCTCGGTGCCATCATAGAATGAACTGGGTTGGAAGAGATCTCTGAGATCATCAAGTCCAACCCTTGATTCACCACTATGACTACTAGATCATGGCACTAAGTGCCACATCCAGTCTCACTTCAAAAACCTCCAGGGATGGAAAACCCACCACCTCTCTGGGCAGGCCATTCCAATGCCTAATTACTCTCTCTGTAAAGAATTTCATTCTAATATCCAACCTAAACCTGCCCTGGCAGAGCTTAAGCCCATGCCCTCTTGTTCTATAGCTGGTTGCCTGGGAGAAGAGACCAACCCTCACCTGGCTTCAACACCCTTTCAGGTAGTTGTAGAGAGTGATAAGGTATCCCCTGAGCCTCCTCTTCTCCAGACTAAACAACCCCAGCTCCCTCAGCCCCTCCCCACAGGACTTGTGCTCCAGTCCCTTCCCCAGCCTTGTTTTCTTCTCTGGACACCTGCAGCACCTCCGTATCTTTCCTGAACTGAGGGCCCCAGAACTGGAAACAGTACTCAAGGTGTGGCCTCACCAGCACTGAGTACAAGGGAAGGATCACTTCCCTCGTCCTGCTGGCCACACTATTCTTGATACAGGTCAGGATTCCACTGGACTTCTTGGCCACCTGGGTACACTGCTGGCTTATGTTCAGCCTCCTGTCAATCCAGACCTCCAGGTCCCTTTCCCTGGCTGCTCTCCAGCCACTCTGTCCCCATATGCTGTACTCCATGGGGACAAGGCACCCAGACTAGGTTACAACCATCTGAGCCCACAAAGGTCTCAAAACAGGAGCCAGACAACTCATGAGTGCTGCTCCGCTCTCACCACACACAATCCCTGCACCTAGTTGATTTATGAGGCACTACTGTAATTTAAGTGAAGCTCATGCATGCATAATGCTTAGATTTTTCTAAAGTTTGCAAGACTACTTCCCAAAACAGGTCTAAGTCAATTATGATCAGTCCAAAAGGGTAAAAGAGGAATGGACTTTCCACATGAAGGTAAATACAAGGTACAGGCTATTTAAATGCATTTGTATTCATTTTTCAAGCAGCTGCTATTTCAGCATTTAAAGTCTTCACGTAGGAGGGTAGAGGAGGCCAACACATAGCTCCTGCAAGCCTGGTCTAAGAGTTGATTCATTCAACACAGTAAGGTCCAAGACATATCACTGCTACTGACCACAGCTCCAGATCACAAGGAAGCTCAAGGCGTAGATGCAGAGACTCCACTCATGGTTGTAACAAAAGCTGTTTTGTGGCTGACACTGCCCAAGCCTTTCCAATCCTGGGGCATGAAGGAAGCATTATACAGGGCAGTAACAGCAACAGTGGCCGAGAAGCACAACCCAGCAGAAGATTCTCACTAGCACAGAAGTAAGCTACATTTTAAAAACAGCTTTTCAGATGCTATTTGCAATATGCAAAAAGCCTTCAATATAGAGGAGAAACCTAAGCAGAGAGGCAATATAATACATCCTGCATGAAAGCCCATCAGCATTCACGGCAGTGCTGTTTGAACCATGGCCATGGAGCCTCGACTCAGGTGTGCAGCCATGTTCAGTAACAAACCAAAATGCCAGCAGCCAGGTAAGCCACCAATTCACTTCAACAGAATGTCATGCTGGTAGCCTGCCTCTTCTGGCTTTAAACACACCACACAGCTGTAATAACCAAAGCACAGCAAAAAGCCTGAACTGCCCAACAGTCTGATGCAGCCCATGTGTGGGTGCAGAGAACATCCCAAGTACTTTTGTGCACACTCTGCTCCAAAACAGCTGCTGGGCAGGTGTTCAGAGGGGCCAAACCTACTCAAATCCAAAAACAGATGGACATAGAAGGATGTTCACCACTCTGGGGAACCTAAGGTACTTCTTCCTTCATAAGGAAATTAATCAGTGAAGCAGGACCCCTCCTGGCAGATGGCCTTGCCTGGTATCTAGCAGGACACAACATAGGACTGAGGGCTCTGGCTCACTACTGATGTCAGAACCAGGTACTTGGGCAGTTATAACTGCATGTCATCTTCCAGCATCCTGCCCTGCCAGAACAGTTATCAAGTGACCCCAGACTTTGGACTGGCTGAGACTTAAAACTTTAAGAAGTTTCAAGTCAGCACTGTACGTGCTCCAGCTGCTCACACTTGTTTGTTCGAGTTCTTTGCAGCCATCTGCCCATAAACATCTTGCTTAATGCTCCTCAAACTCCTCTGCTGAGCAGCACCCAGGCAGCAGCTGCACACAGATTTCCCAGCTCCAAATCCACCCAGAAGTCCGAGGCTTGCACCAGTGCTATGAGACCAGGTCAGCAGCTGGAGAGGAGCCAAAGCAGCTCTGAACAAATAAAAAAAGACAAGCAGCATGATGCTTGCATAAAAAAACATGCTAAACACAATGTCTGTCATCTGTCATCAGAAGAGGGCAAATACAGTGCAAAACAGGCACAAAAGGTAAAGCAGGAACTAGGCAACCAGCTTTTGGGATAGACCATGACCTCGCAATAGAATCATCTTCAAAGAAAGAGAGAAAAACAAACCTTACCTGCACACACTTATAAAAGTGGATTGATTAATTGGGGGTTGGTTTGTTTGGGTTTCTTTGTTGTAGTTTTTTAGTTTGAGGGTTTTCTTGTTTGTTTTATGAGAAGATTGAGAATTTAAGTACAAGGAGTACAGTAACACCTGCCCTCCTCCGCTGTCTCTCCTTTGGCACCTCCTTCACCCACCACTGGTGCTCTACAGCTGTGTGACTATATGCAAACTAGGATATGAGTTTACAATATGCTTTGGTAGATTTGCAATATGTTTCCTATTTGGAAATAGGTTCTTAGTCCACAATCAAGAGAGTAAATAAATTTATTCTCTCTCCAGTGAGAGAGCTTAGAAAGAGGCAGCTGCAATGAAATGCCCTTACAACAAAGCAACACCTTTGCATTACGCATTACCTCATCGGTGTGGCCGTACTTTGTTCTGAGTGTGGCAGGTACTGGGTGTTCCTGCTACAATTGCAAACAGGAACATACTTCTATACATGACAGACTGCAGATGTGAGAGCCACATTTAGACAGAACACGTGGTCTCGGGAGACAACCAGACCTTTTATACAGCTTTCAAAGCTGTCCAGGCGGATTTCTGGATCCACTCATCCTCGATTACAATACCACAAAGCCATTTAAAAAAAATGGAAACCAAAATAAAAGCAACAAGAGCAGAAATCCCAGGACACTGGGAAGTATCAGCAGAAAAGATGTTCAATCTGTAACTTCCTCTTCTCTTCTGTTGCTGGGCTCTTGTGGGGTGCACAGCAGAGAATTCGGCAATACCATAGTTCTGGCCATCACAAGCATTACTTGCTCAGGAATAGAGCCAAGTTTTGAAACACCCACTCAAGATGTGCCCTGTCAGTACCACCATAGCAAACTGAGCCCCTGTGGCTGCATTTGAGTGTGTTTGAGGTTGAAATGTTACAGTGAGCATTTGGGGTGCAGGACAGAGATACTCAGACAATCGGTGCATATCTGTTTAAGACGATGCTTTGAATTTGTGCAAGTACAGCCTGTTCCTTTAAACCTGTGACCTCATTTATTTACATTACTGCAGAAAAGCACTGCCAGAAGCAACAGCTGATGACAGTCTCATGTATTTTTCCACTAAGACAACAATTAAACTGCTCCTGTGTTATTAATGAACAGATGACTTTGTGTCAAGTCGATTCAAACCACAGGATGCCTCAAGGTTAAGTAAACGTGACTCCAGCATGTAAAAATAGAGGTTAGGTATTGTCCAGATGCTTTGCCCACCCAGCACTCTATCCCTTCCTCAGCCTGGCAGGAGGATCCAGGTCCCATGGCCACCCCCTGCCACACTGCCAGCGTCTAGAGGTCCTGCTGCAGAGTGGCACACTGGTGCTGAGCCACAACCACCTTAATGTCAGCATTCAGGCAGCTCCTGTACCATGGGCTTTCTACCAAGGAAAATGCTGCTGTACAGGTTGAAGCAGAATTCTGCCATTATAGGCCACATCCACTCCCAGGATATAACAACCACCCAGACCATCTCTTCATGTCATCCCACATACACAGTTAGGTGTGCAGGTGTAGATCTACTGAGTAGGCAAGGCACTAGCAGGGAGGGCATAGGGGCACTGGGGTTGCACTCATAGGGCACGAGAGCTACAACCACCTTGCAGTAGAAGATCTGGCTGTGGCACTTGCTCACAGCTGTTGCTGGCATGATTTTTGCCAGAGAAAAGATGGTTCATGGTGCATACTAGGGATTATGCTCTGTTCATCCTGAGGTACTTAGGGATACTCAGATTTCCTGAATAACACAAGACAGACTTTCCTTGTCCAAGTAGGGCTCTCTTTGCTCTGGTGAAGCACTAGAAGTGTGGGAAGCACAGTTCAAAAAGGCTAATCCAATCAGATCCTTTTAGGAGTGTACCTACTCTCCCAGCAGATGTCTTTCTCCTCACACAGCTGCTGGAGAGTAGTGCTCAAGGCTTGCCCTCACTGCTGCAGGGCTCACTCTACATGAAAGCTCAGTATGACTGAAAATATTGTATTTGGCCCACAGAGTGGGAAGGGCAACTCCCCTCTGTCCAAAGGGCTGGGGACCTATTGGACCCCACCCATCCAGGTGACATTAGGAGTTGCTCCTTTGATTTCAAGGATATTGTGGCGGGGTTTGCATGTTCTGAAAGTAGCTTTACATGAGATTAAGCTCACAGAAGGGAGCCCATCCTTCTGCAGTACAAGGAAGCTACAGTGTAAAGCTACCTTTCCATTCCTGCTGTTAGAGAAAAGGGGAAGGAAAAAAAAATATCTATCCTTATACAATGTAAGTATCCACATTTACCTCAACAACCCACATCGACTCCGTTTCCAAAATCGAAGACATAACTGAAAGTTTTTCTACTTCTGTTGCTGATAGCAAGTACAACAGGTCTAACTTTCTGGTCCTGTGAGTTTACTTCTCACCTATTTGCAGGATTTTCGGAAGACCGATCTCAGGGTTTCTTTCCCTGTCACCCACATGGCACTCAGCATCAGCCTTGCCACAAAAGATTAAATTTTAAACAAACATAAAAAAGTAAAAGTAAACAGTTCACAGAGAACAACTTCCACCTCGATACACTCAATCTAATCTAGTCTCTCCCTCTAATCAAGCTGCCAACGGCACTTCAAAAACAGGCAAAACTCCACATTCCAAAGAACTTGCAAGGTCAGGTTTTTTCCATGTGGGAACTACTCTGAGAGGTCAGTTTGTACACAAATTCTGGCCTAGAGGATTTACAAGCACATCCTTGACACAATGGCTTTGAGGTCCCTTTAGAAGTCAAGAGTGTGACACCAGATAAAGAGGAAAGGTTTTCCCTCAGCATGGAGGGATGTGTGCACGCATTTGCATGTTATTTCTAATTTTATCTTGCTGCAGCTCACACCCCTTGTCACAGCACATCCTCTCCTGCTGGCCTGTGAGGTTCCTGGTCTCATTTACTTTTTTTTTTTCCTTCAACACCAGGCACAGCACAGCCAGCTGTCCTAGGGACATGTTCCAGAGAGGCAGGAGAGAGGTTTTACCAGAAGCCCCTTCCCCTGCCAGGCTGTTCCAGAGATGCTGGCTCTGCCGAGCTCTGCTCTCAGCTCCTCCCATCCCACCACTGCCTGCTCTCAACCACACCACCAATCTCCCCATCCCCCACCCCATTCCTCCTACACTTCAACACATGACTTCCTTCTTTCCACCATTAGATCTCACCTCTTTCTTTTTCTTCTTCCAAGAACCACTAGGTCATCCAAATTCATTCCAATTAGAAACAAACTTTTTCTTTTTTTACTTCTCAGTAGGGAACTTTTCTTGGTGTTTCAGTTTGATTCTTTTTTC
>JAOXXN010000446.1:17565030-17576739 GCA_026770055.1 Myrmophylax atrothorax | reverse complement strand
ATAGGGGTTTTTTCTCAGACCTTGGACACCCAAGCAAATACCCCACATCCCGTCCCTACTTTACCTTTACCTGCCAGCGTTTTCAAGAGATGCCACTACTGAACTACTCACCAGTCTGTCCAGAAGCAGCTCTGAATACTTCTGGACTGCATCTCTGCATTCAAGACAGTCATTACAGCTTGAAACTGGAAATCTATCCTATGCTATGACAGTGCTGAGCCTTCCCCTTCCAAAGCAAAAACTAACCAATTCATGGGAAAATAAACCAGCATCCTTCAAAGCACTATGTTTTCCTTGAGGGGCAGACAGGAAGGTGAAAGAGGAGAAGGCCTGCTCTGAATTTTGGTACAGGGATTAAACTATATAAGAACATAAATAGGAACAAGACAAGAAACCTCACATCCCAAACACACTACAGTGAGCAGCCACAGAGAAGAGGACTGGACTTGCCCTTCCTGAAGGGCAAGTGTTTATAGCAGAAACTCAAAATTAGACACATTACAATTTCTCATGGCAAAAGTATGCATTCCCATGGGGATGTAGGCTAACATGAAGACCAATTAAATAATCACTGGAAATGTCAGCGTAAACCCTGAAGGAATACATACTTCTACTGTGAAATGCTCCCACTGGAAATCATATTAACAAGAAGGTCATCAAGAAATGCTAAAGTTATGTACAACAGAGGCAAGGGAACTGAGGGTGGAGGGAACAGATATCATTTTAAATGCAATAAAATACCACAAATGGTTTTATATTGACAAAGAGCTACGGGTCTGTTTTCACAGAGAGAGGTAGAGCTGAGTAGATTTGCCCAGAACATCAAGTTTTGTTTGTTTTTTTATCTATTATGAATTCTCTCCCTGCCCATCACCACAAGCATCTCTCAAGCAACTAGCCTGGAGACAGCCAGCAGCCAGTGTGATGGCACACGAGCTGGATGCAGACAGCCAGCATGAACATGTCTGGAGAGGACGAGCAGTCCCAGCACGGTGTCAGACATCTGTAATCCTGGATGTGTAGGAGTGGACCTTTCTGTTTAATTTGCATATTTTTGAGAACACAGGTATTTTCATGGTTCAGCATCCATTTATTCTCTTCACCCTTTTAAGGGCAACCTCTTCAGGACAGGTTCTTTCTAATGACAGAGCAGGCTGCTTTGTTTCTCTGGCGGATAACACAGGCTCTTTTCTAATCCAAACCACTGCTCCTCCACATCAGAAACACCAGCACAATTGACATTAATACAAAAGGAAAAAAAAGATGCTGATATACCACACTAGCATTTGGGAGTGCCATCCATTCCTGCTGAAGGGTTTAGATCGAAGAGCTTCTACCTCTTTGGCTAGAAATAATAATAAAACCTGGCTCCTAATTGACACTTTCCAGCAAAGTATTTCAAAGCTCATAAAGAAAAAACAGAGCAAATAAAGGGTGCTGACTTGACATATCCCAGTGCCACACAGTCCAACATAAAAGAAGCGAACTACTTGAACTAGCATGGTGCATGCAAGATCCCACTCTGACCAAAGCCTCAGAAATTAAATCCCAGTCCTAATGGTCAAGGAACCAAGGCTAAAAAACAAGGTCCTAAAAACCCCACAGAGAAAGAGAAAGTTGACAGAGATTGCATCCATATACTGCAGAGTCAAGGGAAGAGGGGGCAGAAAGGGAAAAAAGAAAAAGGTATATTTACAGAATCCAGAACTGAATAGCAATAAAATAAGGAATATCTTCAGCAAGATCAAAATCAACCTTTGTCTCCAAATAAAGTAACTCCTTGTCTCCACAGGTGAGTTAACACTAATGTTTCCCAGGAAGTCTAAGAACTGTATTATCCCTCAATGGAGATGTTGCTCTGCCTTGCAGGACTAACACAAACCCCTCACGTTCAACAATCAGAGTGGTTTTGTACCTAAAATATGTCAAAGGCTAAGAATCGGCAAAAGTCTTATTCTTAGCTTTCATCAGCTGGACAGACAGACTCCCATTACCTTAAGATCAAGAGGAATTAGAGCCCATCATCAACACAATACAGGTCAACTGCTCCAACAACTGCTTTTGCTTTTAAAACATTAGTGTTCAACTGCTTACATAAGCCTTAATAACACCCTTTGGCATAATGAACTGGAGATGACCAATTCAACTGATATGACAGAAGTTTGCAAGTTATCTTCTATTTTCCAAGTCTCTTTAGGACATTGCGAAAAAAAAATAGAGAGAGTAATTCCTCTGCGGACAAGGAATAACATTTGTTCTTCTTTTTATTACCTTTAATTAGAAGCAGTTCTTCTCTGTTGCAGTGAATCAAGTGAGAATTAATCCAGGTGTGCTGTAGACTTTTTAAAACTAGGGTATAGTAAAAGAGTTCAAAGAAATGTATTCACATCACTATTATTATTCTCTTAATTTATTTTTTTGCAACTTCCTCCTTCGAAGTCATGATCTGGAAAACAGGGTGTGGAACACATACAAAGTGGCACCTAACCCTAGCAGGAGCAGTAGCTCCCAAGCCCTCCCACCCACTATCCCATTCATGTTCCCTCGGCAGCAGATGATGACAGATTTACAGTCCCTCACCATCCCACTACCGCAGACTCCTCCAGTGTCAACAGTCCAGGGCTGGGCCAAACAGGAGCTCACACTGCAGGGAGCTGTGGATGAGAGGCTCATTCCTTCAGGACAAGAGAGACTAGGTGGCACCTAGACCTACAAGGTCCCAGTTCCTCCCTGTGGACTTGCCAGCTTGGGTCTCCTCTGCATGCACTCTCCTGGGATACGCTAAAATCAAGTGCCAGGAGATCGTAAGTTTGTATCCCATTCTGGATCTTGGTTTCTTCATTGGGAGCACAGTTTTCCTTCAAAAAGGAGGTAACCTACTCACTCATGCAGAGAAACATGAAAATGAACCTTTAATTTTTAAAAGCACAAAAACCACCTAGAGGCAAATCAGAGCCTACAGTTTATCACGTTAGCAAAAATGAACCATCAAGGGAAGAGGGGAAGGGGATGCTCCTAAGCCTGTCTCCCACCCTCTGCAGCAAGCAGTCGTGTTGTTCCAGGACATCATTGTGACTATGGATGACCCTGGGTCAACCGCAATTAACACTGATGGCAACAAGAGAGATGAGCTCAGTGTTACAAACAGTGCAAAGGACAGAAAAACAAAAAAAGCGCCCAGTCATAGGAAAACTACTTCTCTAAGGCCTCACAGCAAGTCTGTTGTGTGTGCTTAGTCACAGAGCAGGAGACTAACCATCAACTCACCCTTGGCCAGAGCTCACATGGCCACAAGACCACCCTGCTATCTAGGCACAGAGTATCCCTCTAGTCAGATTACCTCCTTTCTGCACCACACAGGAGACAGACCTGCTCCTCCATCTCTTCCCCTTTCCACCAAGCCCCATAACACAGCTATACAGTTGCAAAACCAGGTCAGAGCACCTTCAGCAGGACACAGGCTTCTGATCTTTCAGAGCAGCAGAGGACACACCAAAACCAACCTTCGGTGTGCCGAGATACTTCCAGATATAAGGCTGCCTCCATCACAGATATTAACTGAAGCAAAGAGCTTCGTGTACTAAAAAGGCAGAAGGTTTAAAAAATCCACAAAACAAAACAACAAAACCCCCAAGCATCACTAGTGAAGCTCAGAGCATTGATCAGACACCCCTGTGCAGAGATCACAAGCACCTCAGGACTTTCCAGCTGCAGAAAAAGGCCTACTGAATCCCTCCATGCCTCCTGCTCACAGCAGTCCCTGGTTCTGCCTCCACACAAGGTGTGCTGAGAGGCACAGCCAGGACTGGTGGCTGAATCCAAAGGCACCAGGGCACGTTTCAGCTTTTCCACAACTTTCAACATTCAACAGATTAAGAAGAGGTGAAAGGCCTGCCAGAGGATGTTGAAGCAAGTGTAATGCTCAAGACAGCACCTTTATCCAGCCTAGTCTCAACAGGACTCTTTGCCAGCCTTGACTTTTAGGTGAAGGCAGGGAAAGGTGACATGCATTATATATACTTTCCTTTAAGGCCCAGCTTACTAAACACTTTGTGATAACCACAAATTAATTTTTACAGTACAGAGGTGTATAAAAAACTGCTAAAGACAAATTCAGGCGAGCACTCTGAATCAAAGCTCCAGAAAAACAACTACTCGCAGTAATTCAGGTCAGCCTTGTGATTTCTGTAGCTAGCACTCTCCCAGGCCCACCAGAGACTTCCCAACAAGGCCACAGCACCATGAATAATCTTATCTTACACACAAAGGGACAATGCATTAGGTCATCTTCAGATTACCATAATCTATTTCTTTCAAACAGCATGACTTCTATAGCCCTGCAAGCTGATGCTGAATATTTGAGAGGTGTTTCCCTCCTGACTGGCTAGTGAAATTGCAAAACAGACAAATGCTGTGCATGCTGTTCATATTTATGGCATTTCTTTACTCCCAAGTTGCTTGCATAAATAAAACCCCGTAACTGTAATGGGGCTTTTCACAGAGTAAAGGAAGAGTCATAGCCTAAAGTAGATGATCCTCCACTTCAAATGCATCATAAAGCCAAGGTGATCCCACTAAAAATGTTTGTGCTAGTTAAGTGTCATAAAAATATGGACTGTTACTTTGGAAGGCAAATCCCCCATGTATAGGTCTAAAATAAAAAAATTCCATCTGTATTAGTTAACATGCAGCCACTCTGAGCCTCTCCAAAAGGCTGTGCTCACCTCAAGAGGAAAAAGCCAGGAAACAGATCAGCAAATAGTCTGATAAAGATTTTACTAGTAGTTTTTCACCTCTGTCAGAGCAAGTGTAAGGGCAGCACATCAGGCATTTAGCTAATTATAACCCAGTATCTACCTATGAGCAACCTCACAGAGGATGTTTCCCCAGTTCATACAGAATTGAAGCAGTTTTTCTTTACAAGCATCAGACATGTCTGCCTAACATAACAGTTTGCTTAGCTCCTAGTTTGGTTTCCAAGAGTATGACAAACCAGAGAGCCACAAAAGGGGAAAGCAAAACAAAACAAAAAAATCCCCAAATCTCATCCTGTTCCTCTCTTTCCAAGGCAGTGTCAGTGCTCTCTTCCCCGCCAGGACAGTTAAAATGTGACAGGTACTATGTAAGCCAGCACTTCAAACTCAGATGTCATTATCTGGGAGGAAATGCCACACTTTCTGTTACTGCTGAACAGGCAAAGTTTAGAGGTACACTACTCTCTAGAAGTATCCCCTCAAAATACAGTAAAGATCATGGTGTCCCACCACACCATTGCCCCAACTTATCTATATGCAAAAGTACAGGCGCACACAAACAATTTTCAAGTGTTATGGCCGAGAAGATTATTTATTCCAATGGAAGGATACTTTAAGCTCCAGCAAGCAGTCTGAAAACTGAAGGTGAAATCTCAGCCTTAACAGAGCCAGCAGAAGTTTTTTCCCGTGGCTGATAGGGCCAGATTTCCTCTGCAACAGAGGAAACACACTTTATTTTTAAATGTTAAGTAATGCTTGTGAAACATCCAATGTGTTTAAAACTACACATTTCCCTATTACAACCATGACCTAATACTTATTCAGTGGAGATCTCTGGTGGAAATAAGTGCCAGGCACATGTTTTGTTGGTCAGCTGGATTTGTTGACCATTACATCAAGTTTTGCTTTCAAATACTCTTGTACAGTGCAATTCAATTAGGATTTAAAGCAACACTGACACTGTTGAATTATATAATTAATAATAAATAACAAATAATGTATTTGCACAGATTAGGACCAGGTCAAGTATTTCTCAGGCAGCTGATCACAGTATTTCACATGAACACAGAACATAAACTGGGTACTTATTCCTTGTGTAGGCATCTCGGGCCCTCTCTAAGTGTAAAAGTCTCAGCTTAGCTGATATGTGACTCTGGTGTGGTCAGAGATCTGAAGCTATTCTTAGACCATGGCAGAAAACATGAAGTGGTTTGTTGGCAGGTCTTATACTCTCCACTATAATGAGAGCAAGTCACTTCATTTATTTCCCTGTTAGATGAGCAAAGAGAAGACTGAAAGCCAGAGCATAAATAAGCTCCTCAGACTGGGAACAAGAACAGAGAATCAATCAGTTTCTGGGGGAGAACCAGCCAGTTCCTCTCCATCTTCCTTGCAGCAGTCCAGCCATCAGTTTACAGCATGTAGGGGGAAGAAAAAGAATTAATTATATGCCAAACTACATTTTGCACCTCTGCTTTTGAATTGTTTCCCTGCAGTCAAACACAGAAGCCTTTACAAACTAAACACAAGACATGGGCTGGATCACAAGGCTCCCACTGCTGGGCCTCAAAGGTAGAGGAGGAAGAGCAGGATGGACACAATACTACCAGATACTGGTCAGAGAGACAAAGGCAACTCCTCTTGTGTTAAAAGCTGTCAAGATGTGCCGGCATAGATGCTGCAATTTTTCATTTTTGTTTCCTTTGTAGATTTAATTTAACTTGGGAAAAAAATGCTGAACTCCAAACCTAAACATTTCCCTCTGGGTAAAATAATACTTTTCATCTGAATGCAAATGAATTTCCCACTTTCTATTTTTAGGTCCCACTAGGAAACTCAAGCACACAAGCCCCTGAGACTCCAGGACACTTTCACTACGAGCCGAAGTGCTCAGGGAAGGCAGAGATGCCTCACCATTGGGTTTGCAGAAGGGAAAGGAGCACAACCCCACCAAGGAGGGCCAGGGCTGCTGACCCAGCCCAGGATCACAGAGCCATGCTCTCTTGCTCCCCAAATTCAGTAACAACTTTGACACTGGCCTCAAGCAAAAGAGACACTGAGTTCATATCACTAATTTTGCCTCCTCTCCTTTCCAATGCTAAGAAAGTAGCAGAAACAGGAAAAAAAAGCATCCACAAGAAGTGAGGTCTTTAGGTTTCAGCAAGCATGCAATATCATAGTGTTGTATGGTGTAGGGAGTGTTGGGGGAAATATGACTTCTTATTTTGTATATAAACAGAATAATCAGAAGCTTCAGCCCTGATAGCTCAGGCTGCTACAGCTCATGAATTACAAGATTCTTATAGGTTTATTTTTGTGTAAAAATAGGGCGTTTCTGCCTGTCCCACATGCTGTTGTGCCTTGCGAACAAAGAAATAAGCAAATCTTTCTTCTAAAGAGCTTAAATCAAAACTATGCATATGTTACGTTTATGACCAAAAATATGCTCCATGTTAAATGAGGCAGCAAAAAGAGGCATAAGTAGAAAGGGAGGAACACAGATCTTAAAATCCCCCCCCATACCACAGCATACATAAAACCTCTGGTCACAATGCTACTTTATATATTGGTCTGCTACATTAAAAATAAATCCAGCCACCTCCTTTTAACAGGAGCCTAGTAAGGTGCACTATACATAGATTTATCTATAGACCACCACAGCAGCACAGAGTTCCTCTACTGCTTAAAAAGACTGAGGGATCTAAAAACTAAATGCACACAGGGCCACATCGCTACCCCACTGTGCTGTAAACCAAAGCTGTAATTCAACCCTCGGCTTTGCTGATAGGATTCACCCCACAACGTGCCACGAAAACAGCAACGGGGCCACAAGCTGACAGGCAGCACCAAACATGGAGAAGGTGGCACCGGATCAGGGGGACATAACCTTGGACAGCCAGGCTAGCAACCAGTGTTTGCAAACACAACACAAGGGATCAGATGGGCTGGCAATAAATTAGGAGTGGATAGCAGAGAGCAAGAGGAATCACTCAAAATAACAAAGGTAGCCAAAGAGGGCTCCCCAGCCATTCCCAGTTTCATTTTAGTGCCTGAACCCAGGTATGCGCTCGTGGCAGCTCCAAGTCTGATGAAGCACGATGGAAAAAACACTGTGTCAAGGGAAACTAAATAACGAGTGCTTCCAGCACCACGCCTCCGGCTCGGAATCTTAACCACAGCCTTCCTTAATGCCGCTTTATCCAATTCTCAACTCCATTTGACCCCAGTTTGAGCCCCACTTCAAAGAAGGGGAGAGAAGTTTCGATGATAGGGGGAGCTCCTCACTATGCACTCCCCCAGGTAGGTTTGCTTCGACCCAGATGATTACTGCATCTAAAAAAGCAAAGGATTTGGGCTTCCTCTGTTCTCTGGCATACTTCCAGATCTGCTGGCAGACCAATTTGGGGAGGCGGTTTCTACTAAGCAGGTCTCCAAGGTAGATGCTACCATTTCTCAGTGGCTGAAAACCAAAAATTACCCAAGGGCTCCCAAACACACTTTATTTCCCAAACACCCAGAGTTGGAAGGTGGGAGAAGCCTCTGGCCACAACACCTCAGTGTTGCCCAACTACAGCTCTGCAGCCTCATCTCCACCAGGATCTTATTTCAGGTACTGAAAAAGTACCAGTTTGAGCTTCAGTATTTTCCTCTATGTTTCTCTGAAAACACCTTCAGCATACCATTTTTCTAAGGAGCGGAAAGCTTGCAGCCTACAACCATATATCTAGTTGCAAATGTGTTTCAACAGAATGATTACCACCAGAAAAGCAGGACTCCAGCAGTAACCTCACTCTGCCAAGTACCTTGTCTCCCTCTTTTACAGATGAAGGGCATCACCATAATCGAAGAGACTTACTAAAAGCATATGGGGAACCTGTAGCAAGTATCAAAGCAAACCCAGCATGACCATAAGCTTGCTGGGAGCAAGGAAACAGTCCAGCCATTTTAAGCCTCCACAAGATATACCCACAGAGAAGTATCTCACAGGACTCTTAGCTCCTACAAAGCTATGAAACTCAGCTGAGGAAAAGGGATAAACTATCAGCCCAATCCATTCTCCTGCCACATTGTGAAGGTTGGAAGTACTAAGCTGCACAGAAAAATTAAGCAAATTAAATACGTACAGTATGAGGTAAGCAGCAAATCCTTCCATAGTTTCCCAGAGCCACAGCCAGTCTCTGCCAACCATGCCTCTGAATGGCATAAACACCCAGGGGAAAGGAAATTCAATCTAGAGGGCAGCATTGTTATAAATAGGATCTACAGAATAAAGTGAAGAAAGGGAACTGTCCTTGGATGCTGCCTTAATTGGTGGGGCTCATTTCCACCAAAGCATTAAGGGATAAACCAAACACCAGATTAAAACAAGAACCTTTACAGCAAAGCAATATACATATATAAACATATATACATGTAAACACACCGCCTTCAGGTCACTTTTTGAATGAAGTATCTCCCTCTGCCCATTATTCTGACCTCATACCACCAAAACAAGTCTTGACTCCTTGCTTTGCTGACTTCCCTCATCTTTCCTCCTCTCTTCTTCTACTGTCTCACTGCCCATCTCCAGCACCTATGAGTTTAGTTTTATACAGACTAAAATAAGGCTGCTAAGTAAAGGTCAGTCTGACAAGCTAAAAGAGAACTATCCCCTCCTAGACCTCTGCTCCCTGGGCTATAAATACTCAGAACAAGCACTGGGGGAAATTCTTTGTCCACCCCTCCTGCTACTCAAGGACAACATTCAGAGAAAAGGAAGCATCTCCATGGACAAATCATGGAGCCAGTAGAAGGAACAGCATTTGCTTTACCACCAGTGACTCAAGGCATAACAGGCCTTCCTAGAGATAAGCAGATGCTTTCAAGGTTCAGCCATCAGTGAGGCTGACAGCAGAGTGTACATGCTGCAAAACAAACCATGAGATTACGTGTGGGCAACCAGGAGAATTACCTTTTAGGACTAGGGGCTCCTTGCCTTCTCGCTTGAGTGACTCCAGCACTATGTGGAGTGGCTGGGAAGGCATTACTCTGCTTGGCTCATTCGTATTCTCATCATAAACTATGATTTCTTTGGAAAATATTCTCTTGAAGGAGTCCTTGCCTTCCCGGCAGGAGATCAAGTCCAAGACAGTGATCTTGCCCTGCTGGAGCCTTCTCCGGCTGATTTTGTCAGAACAGTTAATGTGGACAGCCCCTTGAATGTGGCTCTTATTATACTCCATGAAGGGCCTGCAGTCAATGATGACAGGCCCTTGGTTCTGTTGGTGGCTCTTGCTGCATTTGGTCATCTTCTTCGCCAGGTCATTGGGGTAAATGATTTTGATGCTAGCGAGTTGCTTGGTGGTGCCCGAGACAGGGCTCCCCACTCCACCCAGCGGGCTCAGGCTGCCAGCATTCTCATTGCTGTTGACCATTTGGTTGGCAGGGCAGGCAGTGGAGGCTCCGGTGTGGGTGCTGCTGGTGCTCGCTTGAGTTTGGGTCTGAGTGTCCTTGTCGTACGTTGCCACAGTGCAGCAACTGGCACTGCTGCATCCACAACTCAGGGAGCGTGCAGAGCCGTTGGATGAGGGCATATACGTGAGATTAGCAGTCTTTAGGGACACAACAGCTGCACCGAGCAGACTGGAGTGGCTCTCACCGGCAGAAGAGGCAGATTCAAGATAGCTAGAGTCTAAACAGAGGTTGAGATCCTGAGGTCTCACTGGCCTCGAAAGTGCCACTACTACCCTGTCGTCTAGAGGAGATGGAGGCATGAGGAGGCTGAGCACTAGCAAGTTAAGAAGAACTCAAGATCACCCTGAAAAAGAAAAAGTGGAGGGGAAAGAAGAAAAAGGTGATGAAAACAGATCCTGGAATCACACAAACCTATAGATACAAAAAGTTACTTTGCCAACACACATTACCCTCAGACCAACAATCCCTTCTGACAGTTACCAGCTCACAGCAGTTGCTACAAAGCCTTTTCAATCCAGCAGCAAATACTTCAGCTATCTGCATGTGCACACATGGCACACAGAACATACGCAACTAGCCTAGATGTGCAGTTACACCCATGAGGAGGCATTTGGCTACATGCAGATGGTGCTGAGCTATTCTGAAACCCCAGGCTGCAAGGCACGCCACTGATAACAACAGAGGCACGTTCTCTCATCCCGTTGCTTACTGCAAGGGAAGAAACTACTGGGTTGACTCTACTACTGGAAGGAACGCATAAGAGCTGAATAGCTGAATGTGTCAGTGGTGATATACAACTTTTCCAGCAAGATGGAATAAAATTAGCTTGTGAACAAATTTTCTGAGACAGTTACAAACTTGAACACATAAGGATAAGCAAAAAATACCCAGAAGAAAAGGAGAAAATTATGTTCCAGAGATCCTTACAAAAAGGAAGTGCACACATTGCACTCCCATCTCCCTGTTAGAGAGAGAGGTGAATCAAGCCCCAGTTAAGATCCCTGCTCCAGGCCCAGGAAGGCTGCTGTTCTCCAGCAGTCCGTGAGGCAAGTTCCCGGCTCCCCACCACATTTCACAGCATCAAGAAGAGGGGTCCCCTCCGCTCCAGCCAAGGTCACTGCCTGCTCAGCCTCTGCCTTCTCATTTGCTAAGACGCAGCGCGCAGGTTTAGAATCCCCCCATTTCCACTCGGGAGGGAAGGAAGACGATAAGAGCAAAACAACCTAAACCAGTCCCGACAGTGCCTCCCCTTCAGCAGCAACTTTAGAAGCAGCCGCAGCTCTCGCTGAAAAACACATCCCAGCACCAACTTCACCAACTCCATCAAACCCCCGGAGCGGGGCGAGCTCTCGCAGCCTTGGTTTGCCGCCCAGTCAGTCGGCTCCGCACCGGGCCCGCCGGCAAGGGGTACAGAGGTGCCCCATCCGCATCCCGGCGGGCACTGCCACCGCTTTACGAGGGGAACCCGCGGGCACCTCGGAGCAGGGAAAGGTGCCGCGAC
>JAOXXN010000446.1:17539866-17553551 GCA_026770055.1 Myrmophylax atrothorax | reverse complement strand
ATCAAAAGCATCTCTGCCTCCAAAGAGCCTCCCTCCCACCAGAAAACCACTCCTTACTTCCTTCTGCTCTCACAGCTGCCAGCTGAGTCCCTCAACATACTTGGGATCCCCCTTAATTTCAACCCATCAGCTGTGATGCCAGGGCTGCCAAGATTTGCTGGAATGGGTATAGGAGGCCAAGGCCCTGCTAATCCCTGCAGGTGAGGTGATGCAACGCTGGACAACAGCTCACGTGTTGCTGGTGCCAAGTTCTTTCCTTAGTAGGTCACCACCACTTTTATTTTAGTGTGATGCTCTGGCCTTGCTGAGCCTCTAAAAAGGCTGTTGTTCCAAAAGGAACAACACATTCTCTTGCCATGGTTCAGATGTCCCCTCTTCCTTTGAGAGGTGAATATATACCAAGGCCACCAGGAGATGAGGGAAGGACATTGAAGATTGAAGAGGGTAAGAGAAAGCTTAAGATCAATTTGGCTCTTATCAGATGAGCTTGTGTCCATGGTTTATGCTTGTGACCAAACTTCAAGCAGGCAGACTACACTCTTACCACATAAATCAGTGACAAAGCAGTGGGGCAGTATAATAAGCTAATCAGTATAATCAATGCTTGCAATTGATAAACATTTTATGGCAAATCGTGCTCACTTGACTCACAGGATTGAGGGACTTCCTAAGGGACTTCTACCACTCTTTGTAGAAAGAAAACAACATGATGTAATTGAGGGAGAAGAGGAAGCTGGCTCCATTGTGCCCACTTGTGAGAGCACAGCAAGCAGTATTTGGCCATAAATATGGATCTTGTGCAAAGTGCTTACTCTCACTTAGTGGGTAGATTACCCACAACTGGTTTAGGCTGGCTGCTCCTAATAGGAAATCACAGTGCCCTTCTCTTATACAGCAAGGTACTAAAAATAAAACCAAGTTTATTCATGGTTAATATTAATGTCCCAGGCATTTCTTATGATTTCTGTTTTCCCACGCTGATGATCTTGCAGCTGAGGGATTGTGAAACCACAGTGCAGGGACTCACACAAGAGATGTTAGCATTGGATATTGCACACTATGGGCTTGCTTCCCCAGCCCACTAAGGATTATCACCACACCTACCATCTACTTAGATACCTCCTTGAGAGATTAATGCGTTGGTTGGACGAATAACCATTTTTCCACCTGCTACTCGCTGAAAGCAGTTTAGCATGCAGCCACAACCTTACCAGTCCTTCTTCTTACTCCAGGCAAATTCTGTAGTTCTGAACTCTAATGATCTCCTTCAGTCCTTATAAATATCCTGTTCTCATAAGGCAGCACATGGCCACTCCTGAGTTGGCTATAAAATCCTTATGAACAAGCAGTGGCGCCTTGGCTCCAGATCCCAGAAGCACTTTATCCTGCAGCAGGTG
Source organism: Myrmophylax atrothorax (assembly GCA_026770055.1). Classification (NCBI taxonomy): domain Eukaryota; kingdom Metazoa; phylum Chordata; class Aves; order Passeriformes; family Thamnophilidae; genus Myrmophylax; species Myrmophylax atrothorax. The sequence goes on along the minus strand of JAOXXN010000446.1, from coordinate 17,552,154 downwards.
CAATGTACTGAAAAGACATCTCTTATGAGATGTTCCTGCCACAGCTTTGTGTTACACATCTCTGCTCTGCCTGTGGGAGTCTCCCAATGCAGCTTCACTTCAGGGTCTGCTGGTGGGCTTGGTCAGCTCAGTCCTTGTTTCTATGTTCAGCAGCAAACTGCAGGTATTCAGAGCTGGATGGGCAAGCTTTAATGCCAGCCCCCTTCCCTGTCTCAAAGCAGCACCTGAACCAGTGAACACAGTGTTCAGACAGGTGTGGGACAGGCTGTCACTACCAAAAGGATCATTAGCCTGCAATACCATATTGCTCCATCACTTCACCATGATGGCCTTTTGCAGGTGATCGCTAATTCATGGCTTATCCTTTTGGCTCTGGCTGGAAAGAGTCACTACAGACAAAAACAGAGGTAATGCCAGTCCTCCACAGCTAAGGCAGTGATTCCCATGCCACCCACATGACAACAACCACACCAAACCCCAGGATGGCCTCTCCTCACCACCAAAGGAGAGTTTAGTGTGATGGCATTGTACATCCTCAGAGCATTGACAGCAGATTGACCAGTGCTCCATGCCACCTGCATGAGACAAGGAAAAGAGGACCTGGCACTTTGCAATCCAGTCAGAGGGTGCCATGCTCCATAAGTGGCCCTGTAGGCTCCAGAGTGACTGCCTGAGATATGAGATTCTGTCCAAAGAGGGGTCATTGGTAGCTTGGAGATACCACGTGACTTAAAATCAGACTGTTGAGGACATAAAAAGGGTGAGAAGCAGACCCAGAAAGAAGAATCCGGGGCAGATGTCTCTCAGTCTCAAGATCAAACCAGTAAGAGCATGCCAGGACACCCACCAGAATTTCAGTTCTACATGAAAACTGCATCAGCAAGAAAACACTAAGATGGGCTAATGTCATAAACAACACCTGTTTTTCACCATCGGGTTCAAATTCTGCTCTTCTTCCTAAAGCACTGATCAATTTTGCTTTCATAAACACCTTCAAAGAACACTGCTTCCCCTCCTTCTTTCCCAAAACAAGGCCGTTAATTACAGAGATATAATACTAAAGCTACAGAAAACTTACAGGACTTTGTATGTTATTTATGAGATGGTGACTCAGCCTTAAAATTCTGTGGAAGCCAGCATAAGTAGCTGTAACCTAGCAGGAGAGAAAGATTCTGACAGCAAACAATTCACCTTTACACTAGGACAGAGTGTTGTGCAAATATTTCTGAGCCGTGCTGATCACTTGTGCTGTATCAGGCAAATCAAGCAGATTTCCTCAAAAACTAAAAAGATTCTTTCCTAGCTGCGGGAGTATGTTTACTATTATTCTGATTAAAGTAGTTTTCAAATATGACTAATCCCATCTGGCTATCGGGAAAGTAAATAACAGCTTTCTTTTTGTCTGTCAGATACAGCAATACTATGGTAAACACTGTTCCAGGTATCACTTGGGTCTGATCTGAATCCTGTGAAAGGACTTTCATTCAGGATTTTAGTCCTCTTCCTTTCTAGGCAGCCATGCCATCCAGATGAGACACCCAAACCACCCAGATGAGGCACCCAGCTGTCGCTGCCTAAATTAGACACCGCCCACGGATCACTCCAGTGCTCTGAGTCACTGTCCACTGCTTATCCCTGGAGATCTAAGAGGAGATGCCAAAGTCAACAATGTGAGTAATTACTCAAGGTTTTAATCAAAGGAGTGTAAAAATAATAAGTGATGATATAATGAAGCGAAAGATTCTTTCTTGATGAGTGTTAATTAAGTCATGGTCACACAGGCCCTGTGGGAGCTGTGAGTAGATTACGGTCCTCAGATGGGCCAACAGACCCACCTGGGTCTGCTGAGCCTATAGCCATTATGAGATTAATATTCAGTGAGGTTAATATACCCACCCTCATCCTGTGAGAGAATTCTCTCTCTCATCATCTCTTAGATACATTTTGGGTCTTCCTCTTCACAAAGAGGGGATTACACTATAATCTGGTGTAAAATATCACAGAATCATAGAATGGCTTAGGTTGGAACAGATCTTAAAGATCATCTAGTTCCAACAGCCCTGCCATGAGCAGGGACACCTCTCACTAGACCAGGCTGCTCAAAGCCCTGTCCAGTCTGAAGACTGCCAGGGATGGGGCATCCACAACTCCTGTGGGCAACCTGTTCCACTGCGCCATCACCCTCACAGTAAAGAATTTATTCCTATAATCTATTATAAACCTACTCTCTTTCAGTTTGAAGCCATTCCCACTTTTCCTATCGCTACCGTTCCTGATAAAAGAGTCCCCCTCTGCCTTGCCCCCTTCAGATACTGAAAGACCTCTGTGAGGTCTCCATGCAACCTTCTCCAGGATGAACAACCCCAGCTTTCTCAGCCTGAATATCCCAATGCCCCTCCAAATCCCATTTTGTTTCACTGCTTTGCCAGGGAAAATCCTCACCATATGCAGCCATCAGTCACACACAGTGTTTCAGAAACATCACAGAAAATCACTAAGGAAGAAAACTTTTTCCCAAGAGGTATTTCCAGAGGCATTGCAGTAGATGCCTGTGTTGACAACAGAGGCTACCAGATCCCTGCATGTCTGTACAGGCACAGCACATGTTCAGGAAGATTTAGCTTCTCTGTTTTTTTACTTGTTACAGTACAGAATGACCTCTTCAGAAATAAGCACTCCAAAGGGACTTTCCCCCTTAGGTACTGAAGACGTACTTCCCTACCCATACAGGCAGCCTTACATCACAATTCAGCAACTGTTAGCATTAGCAGCACTGCTTGGTGGAGGACAGAAGGGGACGGAAACTGCAGTTTCATTACCCTTTTAAGGGCAAAGACAAGGTTCCAAAAAGAAAAATGTAGAGGATTGAAGCAAGGTTTGCATTATCTTTAAATAAAAATATTCTTTGTGGCATCATGGCCAAACAGAGGCCAGTAAATATCACAACTCAGCCCAGCTGAGTGTTCAGAAGCATCAGTAGGCACAGCTGGGTGCACCAGTGTGTGCTTGTGTGCTGTTCTCACTGGTGTACATGGAGAAGCTCTGAGGTGTGCTATATGCCCAGCCATATGGCTGCCTGCCTATTTTGAGATCAGAGAACAAGCCCTGAGTCCACATCTGAATAGTTTCCCTTATAGCTCTATGCTCCATACCTGCAAACTGTACGTGTAAGTCTGTGCCTTCAACTAATGGAGGGGGACAAATATATTTACTATCAATTTTCCCAGGAATGAAAAATCTGTCCTATAAAAACCGTACCTTCTGTGTGTTCACTTTCAGAGATGAGCAACTCAATGTTAGGTTTTAGCTCTGAACTAATTTTAATGGTTGAACCGTAAGCACTCACACAGCAGGGTAATGGAAATTGTCACAAGCCCTTATCTGCAGCAGCTCTGCCAGCTGCTGCTGTGATGCTGCTTCTCAATTCTAACTTTTTTTTTCTCAAAAGAGTTTTTGCCTGTCGCCTAGTTATCTGCAGGACGAGCGGAACAGGGATTGAGAAATGTGCACTAAAATTGTTTCAGACCCATGGAGGCTCTGATAATGAGTCACCAAAGCTTTCTTTGCCAGGGAGCACATTTCTAATCCCAAGCACAGCCTGAGCACTGCTTCTCCTTTACCATTATCCTCACAGCGCTCTCTTTTCAGTGCATCAAGACCAGAAGTGGGGTCCTGCAGTTCCCAGGAATCCTGTTTTTTTGTCCTGTTCTCTGGCTGGCCCCTCCTAACTCCTAAATCATACCTTCATTCCCAGGAGGGCTTGGGATAGCTCAGGGCACCCAAGGCAGGGATAAACTCTGCTCCTGATAAAGGGAAGAGTGATGTTCTCACCTACAGGTTTAATAAAATCAGTACCCCTTGGTGTACTACTCACTTGGTAGATTGACTACACTGCTCATGATTAGCACTAATTGTAAATGCCAGGGGAGTGAGCAATGTCCCCTGTGTTAAACACAGAGCAAACACAAACAATTAGCGTTCAATACACAAATAAGGAATTGCTTCATCAGGCAAAGGATATATGTGACTGCCACGATGGACGATAAACAACAGGTCTCTTCATCTGTTCCATTTGTGACTGCAAACACAAGTCATCTCATCCACAGCATTTCTTAAAAGACTGCATTGTATTAGAGAATTATACATCCTTTCAAAATAGATGAAATAAAAGCTTAGGAGGGCAGTGATCTTATGGATATTTCATTCATGATTAACATTTTTCTGGCAAACTGTGTAAATAAAACTTAGCTTGGGCTCAGGAGAATGATGAGGCCTTCCAAGTATTCTGTCATCCTGGCTGGCTCAATGTCCTGCAGCCTGGCCTGCTGGGGAACAGCAGGAAACTCGAGCCACCGCTCAGAGCATTAGGACATGCACATTCCACTATGATATTCCAAACAAACACAGATATCAGGAAGAGCTCAGAAATTTTAGTTTAAACTGCAAACCTTTGTGTGAGGATCTTAGGGCAGATTTGGGGAGGGAGTGGGGAGAGGAAGGGAAAAGGAGGTTGTTTTAACGTGATTGCTTGTTCAGCCCATTATAAAGAAAAGATTTTGCAAAACTCAAACTTAGCTCAGTGTAGGATTTGGGAACATGCATATGTAAGCAGCTGAGAAGCTTTGTTTTGATTTTTTTCCTTGATATTGCTGTCTTCATTGCTACATTTGCTGAGGTCAGTATATAAAATGGAGCCTGCAAGCAAAAAGGTGATAAATGCAACATTTCTCCTTGACAATGTCATGCCTTCAGATTTTTCAGCCATAAAGCTTAGTGAGGTCTGAACAACTATGCATATTAAATAGTTCCAATTTACACTGTGTGCATAGGCATATCTACACACACACATACACAAAACACCTTTTGCTGATTCTCTCCACACTGAACAAATGAATTGGTATTGCTGGCAACCCCAGTGACCAACTACTTGATCACTGAGCTTCTGAGAGCAGAGACACTCAGAAAAAGATTGAATGAATCCCCCAGTAGACAACCAAGTCACAGCTACAATATCTAACCCTTGGCAAATGCTTCTGAAGGCAAGACTCCTCAGAGCTCTTGATTCCTTCTAACAGAGCTGTTAGGAGCAATCTCATTAGCCATCTAAGTGTTTAGTTCACTCTCTTAATCCTTCTGTCCTGCCTCTTGACCTTGAGACTCTGAAAGGAGTTTCCACGCGTTAATTATGCCTTGTGTAAAACAGAGTATTATTTCTCCACACACATTCACTACCTCTTAATTTTTCTGGGATACTCCTACACTGTGGGAAGCACACAAAAATTTGGTGAGCTAACTTCCTGATTCACGTGCTAGTTAGCTGAGTGAAAAGGGCTGTGATAGTCTCAGGCAGTTTCAGTGAGCCATTCCTTAATCTTTGAGTTCCAGAGAAAATTGACATCTTTCCCATTACAGGAGCCTTTCTGCTCCTCTGTGACTTTATTCCCCTGCAAATGAAAATGCCTGGGACAAGAGTCACGCTGGGGCCTAAATGATGAAGTCACTCCTTCTCATCAAGGGACAAGTCTTCATCAAGGGACAATATTGCACAATTTGCAATCATTCACAGAAGTGATGACTGGAAGTGATCAGTCATGGCTAGACTAAGGGGAAAATATTCATTATCAAGCTGTGGAAGAGGGAAACACAAGGTGACTCATGAGCTTTAACCATTAAGAAATCAAAACTGTCACAGAGGTGGCAATTACACTGGGAAGGTGGTGTACCATATTAAAAAAGAGGTGAATACTTTCAGCCACTACCCTCCCTGCATGAAGTTTACACCCTGCAGAGAGAGGATTTTCTTTTCCAAGAGAATTATACATAACCATTGCAGGGTATGAGAAGAAGGTCTTTGTTGAAATGCCATCTCACGTAGAAGGGATCACGTGTACCCAAGCGTTTCATGGTGCCACAGTTTATCAGCAGTTAGGTGGATGTGGTATAAAACATACCCCAAGGATCATACCCCAAGGACACTGCAGTCCCTCCTGAGACTTGAGATATTTCAAGAAAAAGACTCCTTGGGCTGCAAAACACCTTTCTGCTGGTACAGTACCACAGCACCATAACCCCTTGAGCGAGCTTGGCTCCGAGTGCATGCTATGCATAAATATAAATTCACAGGGAGGAAGGATATGGGTCTTTTGACTTTTCAGCTCAGATCTACTTGATGAAATCAGGCAGTTTATTTTTGTTTTCCTCTGAAGATACCTCTTTGTTGGCAAAAAACCCAAAAGACTTCTAGTCTTTTTCTGTGCTGTGGAGTTCTTTCTAGGTTTGCAGGCTCTCAAACAGATACCAGAGAGCTGTTATCACCAAGGGTGTAAAGCCAGACACTGGTATTCCAGTGTCAGAGGAGCACGATAACCCATCAGTACTGCACACCCACCATACAGTAGGAAGACCAGGGACAGTATTTCTTGAGACAGCTGTGGGCAAGTGTTGCCAAATATCTCAGACTGCTTCTTTCTGCACAGACATTGTGAGCTAAATATTACAACAAATTTAAAAGTCTGTTTGTTTCCTAGTTCCCTTAGTGCATCATTTTACATAGCATTAAATCCGTGGAGCATTAAATCCAATTCTCTATATAGTTGCATGCAAAATAGTAAGCATCATCAACTGCCTGAAAGTTGATATTACAAGGAGAGATCCATGTATATAGTATGCTCATATAAAATACTCATCCTCCCTTTTCATAAATCAGTACATTAAAAATAACATCTTATGTTACTGTAAGATATAATGAATTATGCTAGACTCATCCAACCCTGCTTAGTCACCACACGTATCCCATTTGAAAAAATGGTATGAGTAATTCTGAGTAGAAACTAGAAAAAATGAGGAACGAAGGCCAATGTAACAATGAGGTCAATATCCCCTGTCACATTGGGTAGAACAGCTGCAACGACACCAAGGGAGGTTTGCCTTTTTATGTCACTGGAGGCTCATGCAAAGGGAAAGCAGAAGCTATCAAGAAATCCCTTTAATAATCCTGAAGAAGGACAGATAGTTTGCCATTACTACCAGCCCCATTAGTAACAACTTACTGACTAAAGGCTTCACTCCATGCCTTGAGCCATTCTCATGGAACAAATGTTTAATATTTTGTTCCTTCAGAGAAGCAAGTGACCAGTTCTGATATTGGTCCAATCTCTTGATATGTGCTGGGTGACCCTGGCCCCAGGGAAAAGCTTTCCCTCCCCAGCTATATCCACTGGCGTGGATGGACCAGATCTGCAGCCAGCAGTGATGGGCACAACAGCAGCACTGGTCTATTCAGTCACTGATCCAGGCTTGCCTGCTGAAGTTGATGTCAGAGCCATTGCCTCCAGCTTACATGAACTGTTAATATATGTTCAGGTTACATATATCATGAGAAAAAAAACAGGAAATAATTACAAGGGTTATTCAGTACACATTAGCAGTGCACAACATTCAAGAATCTGTATTCCAGGTTTGGCAGTGAAATCAACATCCTCACCCTGTTGAACATACCACAGATTTGCCACTGCTCTCCAGCTCAATGGAAGAGCTTGAACATAATTCAAAGAAGAAAAAATTATTTAGTGTCATACTGGGGAGACTACTATGTCAGAAGCCTGGCTATAATCACTTTCAAGTGCTTCCATTAGCCTTGAGGTGTAGCCTGTGTTACCATTCTCCCAAATGCTAGTATGGCAGGAGAAGCAGTGCCCTGCTGAAAGAATGACAGATGGAGGATGGGATATCGCTGAATATCCTTCTAAAATAAATTTTTATATATAAGTACACATGCATGGATGCACAGAAACTAATGGGGTGGAGGGCTGAGGTTTTTGGGGTTTGTTTAATTGCAGAGTTTCCTTGAGTGCTTAAAGCTCAAAACAGACAAATACACATTTCACCTGCTCCTAAAGTCCCTGCACTTCCCACATGCAGCAGTCCAGTGTGGATTTTTCTGACTAACAGAAGTCCCTGATGTGCAGAGACCCAGTTCAAGGTCCATGTGGCACCTCTGTCCCATCTAAGCTTTCAGCTACAGCTAATGTGAATTAGAAAGCATGACAAGGGCTCCCAGTTACCTGGAGGAATGAGAGTTACCTGCAACCACCTCTGCAGTTCATCTTTATCTGAGAGATATGAATAAAACTGTCTACAAAGCTCAAGAATTTTCCCTGTGCTTCCTCACACCTCATGCACTAGATGTGAAAGAGATGTGTGGCACTTGCATCATGCAGGCTCTTGCCACATCAACCCCCTTCTATTCAGAGCCCCAACTGCAGTAAAACCCCTGCCACTCCCACACCACCTCCTGACTGCACTCATGGTCATGGGACACCCCGTGCCTGAACCATCCTGGCCTGAACAGTCACCTCCAGTAAGGTTCACCTGTGTAGGGGAACAACCTCTGAGTCCATCAGATGTCCTCCACCCCGGAGAAGAACAGTCAAGGAAGCAACTGGGAGGTGGCAGGGACACACAGACACATCTCTTGGAAGTATGCTAGCTCCTTAGCTCATCTGGCTTTCTCTAAGACAGGTCTCTAGAGAAGCATAAACAGTGATAGCTGCATTTGTAGGCAGAGGCTGTGCATGCATTTACCTCCCGATGAGGATCTGGTCCCTTTCTATTTGTCCATATCAAAGTCTATGTTTCCACACAGGGCATTTCTACACCAGTGCTTCAGTCACCATCTTGTTGCCAGCATCTAGTAACCTCAGGGAAGCACATCAGAATAAGGGGGAAATGAAAGGAAGCAGTATGTGGCAGAAGGGAAAAAAGAAAAGCCTTCTGAATTCAAAGCACTAACATTTTCCTGCAATGTCTCATGATACATAGTCCATGAAATGCATCCTAATCAAACAGATGCAGGGAGGGCTACTCAAGGCTTCCATTTTGGATCATCCTTCTTGGAAACTCCCCAGCAGCTGCAGACAAACCTTGCCCGTGGAAATTCCCTGCTCCTGGCAGTTCAGTCCCTTTGTCTATGGACAAAACCCCAGCCATGCACTTTACTCTCCTATCGCAGGGCCCATCTGGCATGAACAACGTTCAGAAAGGAGGCAGAGGTTATTTTTGGCCACTCTGATACAGAAAGAAGTACAGGCTGAGGAAGAAATGGAAGAACCAGATATGCCTCATTTACTGTCCTACCTGAGGTAGGGGGAAGTTCAGACTGAAGAGGCAGCAAATGAGAGTATCACATGGATCAGACCCAGGTCTTCCCCATGTTCCCAGTCCTTGTGCAGCCCAAGTCAGGCAAAGGGGACCTATCCTGACCACATGACCATGCTAAGTGGTCTGCTATGGAGAGGTGGCCTTAACCAGCACAGTGCTGGCAGGATTGTTTCCCCATCCCAATGGGCTGCCTGGAAGGAGCAGCCCAGCAGACCTCCAAGACCTGAGGTGACTGAGTCCCTCCTGGGTGACTTGGAAGATGTGGCTACCAAGTGAGTGCCATGGTCATTCAGATACTGCAGCAGCCTTAAAAACTACCAGCAAACCTCAGAGACAGTTGCAGTTCCCAATAAATGCCCCCTCTGCTGTGCCAAGATCTGTTTGGCACAAAGAAAGAGCTTGGCACAATAAACTGAGGGCTTCCCTTCAATGAAATCAATGCTGGCAGCCACAGCAAGCATGTCTGAGTGCAGACACGTGTTTAGCATCACACAGCACTAACGTGTTGGCCTTCAGCAGCGAGGTGAGCTGCCACCTTCCTGCACAAAGGGTTAAAGAAATGTCATCTCATGCACTGAGGGGAGGCCCAGCATGCTGCCAAAACACAGGTCCCTGCTGCCAGCCTGAAGCTGCCCCACATGAGGGACCCAACTCCTCCTTGACCAAGTTGCTACAGAAGTGGCCCTGCAGGAAGATATCCATCACAGCTCCTAATGGGACGTAAGGAGATGCGATTTTCACTTAGAACAACATTTGTCGTGACTCATCTGCCAAAACTGGAGGAGCAGTGACAGTTTTGTGGTCCAGTACTAGAAGCTAGACCACCAGCTCTTCTCATGCTACCTCACCATAAATGGAAACTGGAAAAACATGAAATATCCCAAGAACTGCTAACCTGCAGCTGTGCTCAGTCACATCCACAGGCCCATGCACTCACACAGTGCTGAGGTCAGGCTGAGTCTCCCTCCAGATACTGGAGAGAGGGGTTGAGCAAGAAGCTAAACTGCTGAGATCTTCCCAGTGACCTTGCTGTGGGATGAAGCAAATACAATCTCTTTGTGGACTGCATGGTGCTGCCACAGTTTGCACTTTTTCTGCCACCTTTCCAGTTCTTTTTAAGCCTTAACTCCTTGAGCTGTTTAATACTTTGACAACAGAGGCCACTACAATCATTTCCACTCTCTAGAGGGAGAAAGGGAGACAAAAATGGGAAGCATAAGTCCATGACAGTGGAAATGGGTCTCAGCAGGCCCAAATTAGACCTTAGCCTTATCTCAGCATCAAGTTCAGCCTTCCTGCTTTCCCTGGTGCTTCCTACAGGTCTGAGTTTAGATCCTAAAGGTAACTGAAAATGAAAGGAGGTTGTGGTCCTGTAACTCAACCAGAAAGAGGCAGCCAACACTCAACAGACAAAGCTTTTATTAAATAAGCTCTAGGTCAGACCAAATTCTGCATCATGTAGGTCTTTGAGTAACACCATTTTCTTCTACAGAACTGTACCAGGCATAAAATAACACTGATAGTTTTACATGAGATGGTGAGGAAACACTAAGATTAAGCAGCAATCATTTCTTGGTCACTGAACAACTAATTAGGATGCAGGCAAAAGAGATAAATCCTTACCAAGGTAGTTCACAGGCAGGTGGATGCACCTGCAGCCAGCTCTGCACTAGTGTGTATGTCCCCGGGGGCCTGACTTTGACACCACTTTCACACTGCAACAATACCACTGATATTGGTGATTCAGGTGGTATCTCTAGGGATTACCTGGTGCAGCCACCTGCTCACAGCAGGGCTTGCCTCAGAGATGCAGCTGACCTTGAAGCCAGACCCTACCACTCAGCTTTTCTACAGAGTTTTAGTAATTGCAAAGGGGAAGAGGGCAGGAAGTGGGAAGCAATTCCCAATCCAACTGTGAAGCTGCAGGGATTTGCAGGTAATCTGCTCACTGCCCTGGAAAGGATGTGATGAAACATTCGTGCTGCACCAGCCATTTCCTGCTGAGTTGCTGCATGCGCAGTCAGCGCTGCATAAAACCCATCACCACGGATTGCAAATCTGGGTCAGCATCCTGATGCACCCCGTGGAAACAAATGTTCCTTCCCTCTCTCTGCCCTGGCTTTGGCCATGGTATGCACTGGCATCATCTTTTCTTTGCATCCCGTCATTTGACAAGTTTTTCCATCCACTAGCCTCCACCCACACAACAGACCCACCCACCATTTTTTGGATGTGTTCCCAAATTCATTTCAAGCCCCAAGCAACCACAAAGCAGACATTTTGAGCAGGTGAAATGCAAAGGAAAATTCACATGGAACAACATGCCTTGAAGCTGGCATCTCAAGTGAATAAAATCAGGGCGTGCTCCAGATTTGCTGCAACTGCCCTGAGAAAGGTTTTTGAAAAGCCACACATTGTGTGAGCACTTCTGCTGTGCTGTGTTCATTAAAGTCTCCTCCTAATCTCCAGTGAATATTTGCCCAAGGTCCTCAGCCCATGTCTTAAAATTGACATGAGACTGGAAGTCTCTGATAGAAGAAGACACAAGACAGTGGCAGAAAGAGATATCAAAGGTCAGAGCTGAAATACATTGCAGGTCCAAACAGATTTAGCCTGCTCTTTTTTAGCCTGTTCCCATCGGCGCGCCACACTTCCCCTTAAATATTACACACAGAAAATATGTGCAGGCTGCAGCGACTGTGGGGCAACATCTAGTGCAGAGGGAAGGCTCAGCTGCGGCTTCATCCCCCTGAAGCAGTCTTGGGGAGGATGTCCAGGGCACCCCGATGGACACTAGAAACCAGCAGAGACATCCCTACTCTCTTTCCCAGGGTTGGGTGTCTTGTGGCTCCATTGCAGTGGAGTATTTTTTCCAAATAATAGTGTTTTCCTCACTCAGACAAAGGTCTGATGGATTCACTTATATCTAAACCATCTCGTGGTCAGCAAAGGGCTTGAAATCTTTCTTCCAAACTTTTAGTAGGTTCACAGATTAATTTTCAGCTCACAGTCCTTTCCACCTCGTCTCCCTGCTCTGCATCAGAAACATGGGCAACCACCTCCCTGCCATTAAGAGCTACATCCTGCCAGAGTGGGAAACTAAATAGCCATCCCTTTGATCCTGCTGGG
>JAOXXN010000446.1:17524174-17537772 GCA_026770055.1 Myrmophylax atrothorax | reverse complement strand
TTTCCAAGTTTGTGTCACGATAAACTTGAAAAGTCCAATTGTTAAGTTTTTCTACTAGATATAAATTATTTTAAAATAAATCAATTCAAAAATGCAGAAATACCTCACTTCTACAATGATACCACAATAGAAAGTGCTGCTGCCTTCAATAGGTCTTAATATTAGCATTCCCTTCAACTTAAATAGACCAAGTGAAAAGGAATAGGAGTATTGTTGGTTGAAACAAAATGCTTTCCTCTTGTCACATCAATCCAGTCTGGCACCAATTGGAACAAACCAAGGATGTCAAAGCAGCCATGCATCCCCTTCTGCTACCTCTTAAATGCTGGTGTGATCCCACAACACATTTCAGTTTTGACAGACTCCATTTTCTGATGCAAATGTGGTTTGGAGAAAAGCTTTGAGCCATCTCTAGGGAAAATGGCTCCAAAGCCTCTATGACAAGGCACATGTTTACACAGGCTGAGCACTGTCCTGTCTAAAAACAGGTACAAATTCAGCACAAGGAGAGACAGCAGACATTTTACTAGGGGTGCAACAACCTCCTCCTTGCTTTTTATATCCCTGTGTAACAATTTCATGCTAGGATTGCAAGGGCTTCCTTTTTTTCGCCCTTAGCTGCACTATGGGCCATGCAGATTCTGCCACAATGTTGGCAGAATTCTATAATCACCCAGGAATGCACTGGTTGTCACATGGGGCTTTGCTCAATACAGCTGTTCCTTGGCCCAGCTGAACAAAAAACATTTGAAGTATGGCAAATGCTCTTTGAGGGGGAAGGTTTGTTATTAATGTAAATACAAAAGGACTCTTGAAATGGCCTAGTGACTTCAGTTTCACTTGAGGAGTGCCCAAAGTTATGAAGCTGGAGAATACAGAAGCTGAAAACCAAGATGTTATTTCCCTGTTATTCAAGCAGTGAGAATTCATTTTAAAGTATCTGTATGACCTCAGGGGAGTCACAACCACAGAACCCAGAAGATTAAAGAAAATAAGCTTAAAATACCTTCCTCACAGAGTCATGCATTTCTTTCCCAACTGTAAGAAGTGATGGGCAAACCTCAGAAGGTCCAGAGGTTTGGATACACCTCCAGAGCAGCTGATGCCTTCTTAAAATCCCCCTCAGGGAAGATTTCTGATCACTTTTATTGGGAACAAGAAAGTCAGTAAAGTTTGAGCTCATGCCTTTGCACTTCCAACCCGAGTCCTTCACTACCTGTTTGCCCACACTGGTTCTCACTAACACAAATAATCGAGGCTCCAAATCCAATACCATTAGCAACAATGTTGGCCAAACCACAGAAGAGGTGAGAAGTTGTGAAGAGCCCACAGTAAGTTGTTCAGATGGCATTTTCTCTGGGTAGAGAGTCCCGGGACAGATTAAAACTGTAGAGAGTCACAAAATAAAAAGAGCAAGCAGTAGGTTTTCTCAGAGGGTGCAGTTTTCCCCAGCAGAGATATTCCTCCCATCATGCCAGACTACGAATGGCTGATTGCATTTGCACAGCAACCAGTCAGCAACTAGGCTTTTGTTTTAATTTATATTTGCTCTGAATTATATGTTTTCTGGTGTCAGCTTTAGAGGTAGATAAAACCTAGCTGCAGCAACAGCTTTTAAATCAGCTATCATCTGTGCTTCAGTCAACAGAAACCTTTAATTAAAGCATTGAGTTACACGGGTTTTGGTTACCATATAACTAGCAACATCTTCAAATATTTGGATTGTAAACAATCTTCATAACTTGGAGACAGGCATCATCTTTCCTGCTTCACGTCAAAGGCTTTGCAGACGTTTTGTAGGGGTCTGGAATAGGGAATGACAGAAGGACGTGCTGATAAGGCACTGCAGCTCAGCAATAAGGTTGTGCAGGAAAAATATAGTATATATGAAATGGTTTGTGATATTTTCCATAGTCTGGGAAAAAAATTTAGGATCTCTACAATTATCCTAGACCTTTATTTGATAGCACACCAAGCCATGAAGCTCACTAATGCTCTGGTTGAAAGTACAAAAAGATGCTGATTTTACAGTACTCACTAGCCAGCTGCTTTCAATAGTAAAGAGCTATTTATTTAGAAGTGATATTGTAAGCATCCTATTCATCTTGCTCTTCAGATTCAGGAGAATGGACTTGCATATTAAAAAAGAGTATTGGACATTAGAAGTATTTATGGAGAAAAAAACAACTAAAGAGATTCCTTTTAGCTAAATGAAAAACATTAAATGTGCTAAATCAGAAGGTATTCTGATTAGTATGCAATAAGTATCTGCTCAAACTAAATAGACTGAACCTGCTAAAACACGCCACAGGCCAGATGTAAAATGGTATTCAGACAGCCTACTAAGTAACTTAAATTCTTACTCATACCAAAGCAACAAAATTTTGTATATCTGTACCTTTTTGTAAGTATCCTCTATGAATGATTTCTGCCCCATATTCTTCTACCGTTAGTCAAAAAGGATAAGGCTGTTGTCTGTAATCCAATACTGAAAGACATGTCAAACAGGATCCCTCACAGGAAAACAGACAAGAGAAGCAGCAGACGATGCTAGACATAGTGCTATCTTTAGAAATCCTGCCCTCATCCAAAACCATGAAACAATTATATTTACCTATTCCAGAAGGCACTTTAAGGTCTCTGGATTTAGGTTTCATTTTAATAAAGCTTTTCAGAAGAGGAGAAGCACCTAAGTGTAAAGCTGTGACCCAAACAGAGTCTTTACCTGCCACCAAGACCTGAAGGAGCCTATGTTCATGAGATCCCTGTAGGACTGCAAGTTTATCAGATTCATCAGAAAGTCTCTGCATGATGACAGCTGCCCTAAAGGAACCTGATAATATTCACCCCAAGCATCAGCTATAAACTAGATGTCTCCTCCATCTTCTGCTTTCCTTGAAAGGTGAGTCAAGCAGGCCCCTCTCCTATGGTCGCCAACTCTCAAAAATGAAACTTTAGGGATGCCACCTCCTCCCCCAGCCTTTGTGTATTAACCACATTTTTATATCAGCTGGCCTGGAAAGGGAGATTCAGCTCCTTTCTCAGCCCATCTCACACGCTCTTCATGGGGCATTTAATTGCCAAATGCAGTTCAGATTAGGAAGAGAGGTGGTGAAGAGGCAAAACAGAGACAAGAACAACGCTTCACCTCTCCCCTTTGGGCTCTGTCACCATGCAGTAAAAAACTCCACCATTCACAGGACTAGACAGAAATAGGGAGAGAACAAGCATGGAGGTCACATCAGTCTGGAGCCTAGTCAGGACAGACAGGTCCCTGCTTGTGAGGTTGTGCTTAGGTTTTAATCAATGAGTACTCAATGTTAAGTGTATAAACAGCCACTCAAGGAGCTCTGATCTGGGCCAATGCCTAAGAGAATGCTATCAAAATGCAACAGATATTGTCTTATTAAGAATCATGCAGCACAAAGTGTCCTGTTTTGCAGAGCTAGGCATAAGACACATCATTTTGTCTTGGAAGGCTTTTAAAGGATTATGGTATGTTTCAAAGCCATTCACACCTCAATGGGAAGGTTTTCACTGACTCACAAAAGTTGGATCAGGCCATTATTGCAATAGATCTTGCTACACACAGAGAGACATGCTCAGTTCTGGAGTGCCCAGTACACTGCCATGCACACATTTCTGTATAAGGCCACAGGACAGGCAAATGCTATGAATATTGTTATTCTTCCAGTATCCCTCAGCCACACGACCACTGCACTTCCAGCATCACCTTTAAGCACTTAACATTTACTTGCCTTTGTGCTCCCTACAGCAGATATACTTCTGTTTGGGGTTTTCGGGTTTTTTTGTGGGCTGCACTTTTAAATCCTTAATCACTGCTTTGGTTAAAGAAGCAAGAATGCATTGTGTGATCAAAGCAGTGCAGATAGAGCTAGGAAGGCCCCCTCCTCCAATTAAAACCACCCACTTGCTCTTTGTGTACAGAGAAATATAACACAGCAGGAAACAACTGTTGTATCAAATATCCCTTTATGGTAATTGTGGTTAAATACCATCTTTTTAATGGTAACATACTTATACAGGTTTGGCAACAGATGTAAAAAAAAGTAATCACTTTTGTTGGAGGGCTACCAAAATGGCAGGTTTCCCAAGTCAATCAGTTCTCCCAGGGACTGGGAATGTAGAAAGCAATTTAGTGCTGCAAGGAATATGACAATCTATTTATAATGGCACAGTATGCGAGGCTGAGAGGAGAAACTGCAGCTGTTGTACAAGGATTATAAGTGACTGATTGTTTCTAACAAAATGTATTCCTATATCAGAAGGAAGTACAAGTTTAGCTGCCTGGCTGATTTTCTTTCCCTTGTACAGGTGTGGTGCCAGCTTGAATGAAATCAGGCGCTGAGACTAAAAATGCTCTTTTGTGATGTCCCCCTAGACATTCCTGGGTAGCCTTTGTCATCTCTCTTGGGGTCATACTGCATCAGAACTCATCCAGCCTTTGTTAAAATGAATAGAAAGGCTAGCCCAGATTCAGAAGACCCCATAGCAGCATCATGAAGGACAGAGAGCATCCCTAAGTGTTAAATAATAGTCCTCCCTCTTTAGTTCTTGAAAAAGCTTTGCTTCCTGTTTCTTATTTACTTCTTTTCCAGCTGCTGTATGTATTTCTATGGGTTGTTAAATAACAGTCCCTCCATCCTAAGGGAAGGCTGCTTGCCAGTGCAGAAAAGCAAATGATTCCTGCGTTCTATGTACAGCACATTACACATACCAGATGTTGTAACAACTATTTTGTTTAGGATAAAGGACACAAAAATTAGCAAACAGCAAAATTATCAGAGCACTCAAAGCCATCCACTTTGGAGAACCCATGATCCAGCTGCTGACTGACTCACAGGAGACACAGGTCCATGCTGTGCTCCCCACCCTAGTTTGAAAGGGCCCAAGGACTACAGCAGCAGCAGCAGGACGGGACTACTCCAGCAACATATTGAAGGCCCTACATCCTTTGTAAAGACTGAAACAGAAAACAGGCTTAGCAAAACATGCTTTTATCAAGTAGGATGTTAGGCATGATCTTGCTGTTAATATAAACAAGGGGACGTTTTGCTCCTTGATGTGGCTAACCATAGTGGAGGGGGTAGTCTATCTCCTAAATCTGTGCTCACTCTTTCCCTGGAAGAAGATAATCCAGGCCTGATGACATCTTTCCTACACTCTTATCTATTACATAGTCAGCAGAAATCTGGTAGACAGAGAGGAGTCTGACGAGAAATCCCTTGCATGTAAATAGCTGTATTTTACACCCTTTATATCCTTGGAACGTACATTTTCCATGGCTTTTTGGTAGAAAGAAACCTAGTCCTCAGTTTATGCATCCCGCTACCCCAACTTCCTCAAAGCCAAATACCAGCAGACATTTAGGAATCTGTAGGTCTCTTGATTATGGAAACTCAGGACTGATAGAGGCACCCAGACAATTAACACATCCCCTGCTGCTTTGCCTTTCCCCATCACCTCAAGATCATTTTCTGGCACGTGAAGGTCTGACGCGCACTCCCAAGCTATGGCTAGAGCGGTTACTTCCATGGGTTCCTTTCAGCTAGCATGGTATATCTTGAATATAGGCCACTTCCTCACATTTTTTCAAACAGCTGAAAGAATCCCCAATTATTTGGCAGGCAAGCTACAGTGACAACTAGTGACACCCAGAGATGCCACCACACAAGGTGGGGGGTCACCCCAGCATTGAGACAAAACTGAAACAGACTGCAGCGTATTATTGAGGAACAGATCAGGCACCTGGCTGCTGCAATCCAGCCACCAGAAGCCCTTCATTTTCACCTGGCTCTAGCACAGCAAGTCACCTACACATACAAACCGTGCACCTGGAGGAGGTGGGGGTGTTTTTCTGTGCTGTTTGTAGAGAGGTTTATTGCTCTTTGCGTCATACAGACAGCTGCGGCAATATGACTCTACCTGCTGTCGCAGCCCTGCCCAGTGGCACAGAGGGAAAATAATGTTTTGTTACATCCTAGATGGGCAGCTGTGGCATGGGAATAGGACAGATCTCTCTATAAATACACACACACACACACACACACACACACACACACACACACACACACACACACACACACACACACACACAGAGTCCTAGCAGACTATTCTTTCTGTGTAAAAAAGGTGCATTTATACAACACCTTTCATTGGGGATCTTAAAGCACCTTGAAATAGCAAAAATCATCAGACCCCTGTAAAGGCTGGGGTAGTCAAGGGAAACTGGGAGAGAATTCTTACAATGCCTTGTTTCAGCAGTCTGGTATAAGACCAAAAAACCGCATAGGTAACCTGAGAAACTGTGGGGGACATCAGGGAATTTTTGCTTTTAGAAAGATTTTAGTTTTTCTAGAAAGTTTCCATTTGCATATTTCAAAACTTTCTCTATTAAAACATCAATTAAAAATAATTTAAATTATGTTGAGAGAAAACCCCCTAATTCTAGTGCATTCTGGAAACCTTAAGTCAGCTCCACAGCTCTGCTGCATGCACTATTGCTCTCCAGCAATTGTTAAGATACACCAGCTTGCACATAGATGGTCTGAACATATCAGGTAGTGTTAGCAAGAAGCCAATGCAATTATTCTTCACTCTTCAACATTGAAAAATTAAAGTACTGCTTTAAAATTGAAACTGATATATACCATTGAGAGGTACCTTTACCCCTTCAGGTTAGTGCAATTAGGCATTACCATAATTAAAATTAGATCTAGTAGCTGTTCAGTAACTAAATAAAAGACTTCAATATTACCTACTCTTTGACCTCATCTAACCCTGAGATTAGCTCAGTTGGTTAGAGCTTGGTGCTAATAACAACAAGATTTTGGGTCCCTTCCAACTCAGAATACTCTGTGATTCTGACATTGTATTTGAAATTGGGGGACCTGGGTATATGACCCATCTCCATGCTAGAAGTGGCAAGGAATGTAGGATTTTCTCTCCTTCGCCCTTCAATAGCCTAGTCTATATGAAAGAAAACCAATCACATAAGCCACAAGACAGCTGCAACATGCTCCTGAAAGGTTTGTAGAGAGTCTGCAGGGCAGTTCTGTCCCACTGTTCAGCCATAGTCCCTCTAAGTGGTTGTGCCAGAGCAGAAGCTCAATTTCTTCAGTCCATCACAATATGTGACATGAAGACATCACTCAAGAAGGATCAGAAGCAAGAACATACAGCAGGTTGGGATTGCTGTAAGCAGTCAAGGTGAAACATGTTGGTTCTGGGAGCTAAGAGAGAGCCCCCAGCACTCCCTGCTTTATGATGCCCTCCCCATATTGCATGCACCTCTACCCTTTCCAAAGGGCAGAAACAAAGCCTTTTCCTATATCTCAGAGACCATCCTCCTTGGGAAATTTTGCTCTGTAAGCTATCTTCAGGTACAGGATCAGAGCAAAAACATCTGGTACATCATCCTTTCTCCTTAAATCCAAGAGCTTCACCCTGTAAGACATGCCAGTTGCCATGAAAAGAGAGGCCATCAGTTACAACCAACCCTTATTGGGGTGAATGGGTGCAATGGAAGTATGGGCATTTACAGCAGCACACAGGTACCCCACGGATTCAGGTCTTCATTGCAGCTAAAGGTATTAACAGCCACTGTATGAAGTTGTACCCTGCAACTGCAATTCATCAGCAGTTAAAGGCAAGTAGAGAAAGAATAGCACTTCATCTTAAGAAACCCAGAAGCACTCTGATGAGGAATGCCCATGCTAAGATTAAGGTGATTTCATTTTAGTAGCTCAATCCTGCACATATCTCCTCAACTGCAGTCTTTTTATTAGTCACATTTTAATGGCTGCCAAGAATCTAGCTATAAAGAACATTGTACAACTCAGACATGGAAAAAGTTAGTTCTTTGTGGTATCATATTTTACATGAAAAACCACTTCCTCTCTTGCACAGCAGAGCAAGAAAGCGTAGGCTTCGGTTTTATCAGTCATTGCATCTGTGCTTTCTTAACAAGTTTAAAGTCTGGGAGCCAAAAATGTATCTTTCCCTCTTTTACATTCATGTAAATTTGAAACATTGGAGTTTACAATGGTAAAAATTATGAATGCTGGAATTTTGAGTTTTTTCTTTCAAGAAGAATGAGTTGTTTTACAGAATAATATGCTTTCACTTGAGAAGGCTCAGAAGTTTTTTCTCTAACTACACCTAAAAACTATATTGATTTTCATTCAGGATGAGTTTCACACAAGTTATCTGCTGCTGGGTAACAACACAGCTCTGTACTGACGGGAGTCTCTGGGGAAAAGGAAGCACTCACTGTTGCTCACAAACCTTCTGGCTAGTCCTTTCTGGTCACAGCACAGTCTGTTTTGACCATTTAAAGTAGGAACCTTTTCTGGCATTTGTTATTACTTCCACTTCTTGTTATTATAGCAGAAAACCACAAGTTACCTATTGTAAGGTTATTTTTATACACTGAATTTTCACTAGGAGAGTAAAACAGGTTGGCACTGGGCTGGTGTACCTTTCTGTGCTTTATCTCCTCTACTGCTTACACATTTAGGTATCTTCAAGAGGGTCATTACTTCTTCAGTGTCTTTCCTCAGTTGAGGAAAGTGTAATTCTCACTGCATTGCTGTGGTCATCCCTAACTTTTTTATCTGCTGGTCTGCTTAGCTAGCTGTCTGGTTTGATATTTCTAGTTTGCAGTTAACCAGGTTGGATATTTTCCCTTTGTCTTTCCCCACAGTCATATGCATCAATCAGAACTTTTTTTTTAAATTTTTTTTTGCAGCAGATAGGGAAGAAATATAGATGAAGCCATGCTTACAAACACCCTAACAGAAGAAATCAACACCCCACTAGAAGATTTGGCTATATCAACCTCAAGATGTGGTAATAATTTGAAACTGAATATAGGCCTATAAAGTATTAAAAAAAAAGTAATAACATCCTGTACTTATGTAAGAAAAATGTTGGCCTCTTAGTAGGAGCTACAGTATGGCTAATAATATATCCCTGTGAACTAAAGGCCTGGTTTTTATTATAATCATTTAACCAATGAATAATTTCAGATGTAGAAAAAACAAAATCATTTATCCAGAAATTAAATACATTTTGGTATCACAATAGGAAACACTGCCCATGTGACCTTCTTTAAGAATGAGATTTTCACATTTCTAAACTGTTCATAACTGGTGTAACTCTTAAGGGTATTTAATTTGTTGGTTATAATAAAGTATGACAATAGCTGATGAACATTTCATCAGAATGTCACTGCTATCACTTTCCCTCTGGCATCTCAGCTTTCCAATGTTCAGAAAACAGTTTCAGTGTTCCCATTTGAGTTTTTCAATAAAAAAATCTCAGCTCTCTAGTCAGCCCAGAATATTATATTACCAGTCTTTTTCAGAAACATCATAATTCACACATTCTGCACCTACTGACTAAGTAGAAGGCAAAGCCATCCGTCACTGGAATTAGTCTCCCACACAACTGCCACTTGTAAGAAAGGGGAATCCAATGCTACTTTCCCAGTCTTCACTCACTCCCATCTCTTGATAACTGACATGGAACACATTATTGGATGACACTCTTCAACACTCTTTGCCCCAGAATTTTGCCCTTACAAGCTTGATACACCAAAACCCTTGGCCTGTTTCTATGATTACTGAATAATTTCTCTACCATGCTGCTGATTTTTCACACTCACAGTTGTGTTTTGTAGAAATATTTTGTATTAAGTTATTTTATATAAAAGGTTGAGCTCTGGGGAAACTTTAAACCATACCCCTCCAGGAATTACAGCGTTTGTTGACTGTGAGGAGAAAAAGAAACCTCCTAAATTTTCAAACTTTTTAGAAACATTTTAAACAAGTACAACTAATTAGAGTCTGATCAAAGCCAAGTGAAGCCCTCTGGAGCTGCTGCATTCCCTGTATTTGTGAAAATCAGGCCATTTAGATAGTTGTTTAAATATGGAGTACTGGAACAAAGCCAAAGCCCTTCAGAATCAATGGGACTTTTTAATGACTCCAATGCAATTTGTATCATAACTTTAGAAAATAACCTATTTTATTTAATTTATTGTTTCTGCTGACTGCCACAATATAGATTCCGACATTTTCCAGTTGCAAAATCTACATAGGGTGAATAAATTCACACAGAATTATTAAGGTTGAAAGAGACCAAGATCTTGAGATTATCTAGTCCAACCGAGCTCAAGCGGGGCCAGCCTAAGACTGTGTCCTTCACGTGTTAGGAAATGCCTTCACTGTCCCAGGCATCGAGGTGAGGATGACCTGCATGCAGTTCCTCAGATGTCCTTCCTGACTTTCTTGTAATATAGAAGTGAGATAGAAGGTCTATCAGTCTTCAGGAACCTCTCCCAGTCATAATGACCGTTTGACATAGTCAAAGATCGTCAAGAGTGGCCTTGCACTGGCATCAGCCAGCTCCCTCAGCTCTCATGGGTGCAACACTTCAGACTTCACGGGTGCATGTCCAGTATGCTGAAGTGCTCCCTAGTCTGAGAGTAAGTCCTCCTTGTTCCAGGCTTTTCCTCTAGTCTCAGGAGCCTGGGATTCCCAAAGGCTAATTTTACTGGTCAGATCTGAATCAAGGATGACACTTGCTGTCCTTTGCCCATTTTCCTGCTTTTCAGGATGGTCCTTTCTTGAGCTTGGAGGACATGATCCTTGAATATCACCTGTATCTCCTGGACCCCTTGTCTCTCCAGAGCCATGTCCCATGGAATTCTTCCAAGCAGCTCTCTTAGGCTGAAGTCTGCTATCCAGAAATCCAGGCCTAATTTTTGCCCTGCTCCCTCCTCCACCATCTCATAGTTACTGCAGCCAAGTCTGCCTTTGACTTGTGCCCCAGACCAGTTCTTCCTTGTCTGTATCAGGTCCAGGAAGTCACCCTTCCCTGTCAGCTTTTTGATTACTTGTGCTGGAAAGGTTGTCATCAGGGTACTCCAGAAACTTCCTGCATTGCTTGTGCTCTGCTGAGTTATCCTTCCACCAGCTATCCCCTGGGTCCTCCATGAGGACCAGGGGTGTGACCATGAGGCTCCTTTCAGTTCTTTGAAGGCCTCATGTATATTAGGGCTTCCTAATCAGGAGGTCTGTAGCAGATACCCATTACAATAGCACCCATATTGGACTGCCTGTTCATCTTGACCCATAAGCCCTAGACCAACTCCTGGCCTATTCCAAGGCAAAAGTTGTCAAAAATTAAATTACAAGTCCCTGTATGTAAGAGAGGACCACATTTTTGTAGTCATTTCTATTTAAAGGAAAAATTAACCCAACATAAATCTAACACCCCACAAAAATACAAACAATGAGCGCACTCTTACCAGTTGCAAAAATACACTGTAGAAGTTCATTGTGCCAGGTCAACCTTATGTTTTGGAATGTCATGCCCGGCAACCCTCAAATGCATGATGTAACACTCAAGGCTTAACTCAAAGCTGAGGTTTTCTATCTGGCCTACGAGGAAAAGGAACTTAGTGACGGTGCAAGTCTGAACTACACCCCACCTAAACACTTCCCTTTAGAAGGAGGAGGAGTTTTGGACAGGTACAGACCATGTGGTGATAAATTGGGAAAAAACTTCTGGAGGCAGCCTGTGCTGAGCACAAATGTTGGCAGAGGTGGTGATTTCAGTGAGTCAGCATTGTCACTTTTGTACATGGCACGGAGTTGGAGGATCCTGCACACACAGTGAGCCACTCATCCTCTGAGGCCAACAGGGCAACATGCTTGTGACTCAGCCCTGGCAGCAATTGCTCAAAAGTTGTAACCAGAGTCTGCAGAGAGTCCAGACCACCAAGTCAGTCCATAAGGCAGCTCTGAGGTCAAGCTAGAAAGCTGAATACAGGGGTCAGGATCTGGCCCCAGACAAAACAGAGCACCTGGTCTGGTGCAACAGCAGTCTGCGGAGGTACTCTCAAGCAAAGGGAGTTGAGGCCTCCAGGGATAGGGAACAAACCCACAGTCAACTCACCCAGAGAGGGGGAAGGTCAGGGCCAACCATTCTCAGAAGGAGGCAGGCAATGCAGAGATATCTGGATATAGGTAGCCTTTGTATTTGTGAGGCAGTATTTTGCAGAATAAAATCAAAGAATTATTTAGGTTGGAAAAGACCTTTAAGATTACCAAGTTCAACCATAAACCTAACACTGCCAAGTTCACCACTAAGCCACATCCCTAAAAATACGTTTGCCACAAGGGAAAATAGCTATTTTCTTTTAACTTTAATACAGTGAGATCCCTCTCAGGTCTTGTTTCTATGCTTCTCAGCCTCTCCTTTACTTCACAAGGCTATTTTATGTTGCTCTAATAATAGATCCCACTGTAATTCTCATGACTAACACATAATTCTTGATGCAATTCAAGTCCTACCTCTGCTTGTCTGGAGTTCCATCTCAACTGTCTAGCAATTGCTGAAAATGAAACTCAGACAGAAACTAAGCAATGCTTGACTGAGCATGGAAGTTATCATTCAGCTCCCTGTTACTATTACGTAGGGCTCAATTATCATCTTCTGTCTCTTTCAGAAATCTGAATGATAGATATTACTGAGACCTCACAAGAAACAAGAGTCATCCTCTGTCTGAATCCAATTCTCTTCCCTTAGTTTTTTTGTTTCACACCTGTATGACAGTCCGCTATCTTTTACAAATCTTAATTATTTCAAGTCCCAGTTGGTTTATTTCCCTAAATATGTTGCCTTGGTTAAACACCCACTATGGTACCACTCTACAGATAATTTGAATCTAAAGGTTTCTACTGCATATTAGTCTGAGGCCTCAGTTTGCCCATTTGACTAGCATTTTTAAAGATTTAATAGTTGTTTTACTGTGTTATTAACAGGATATTTGAAAGGTAAGAGCTCCACTATTTCTCCAGCCAGGAGAAAGTGTGAGTTGTGCAGTTTGGCATTCACACAATGACCTTTTGGCAGGTGGAAAAGATAGGGCAAGTAGAAGACTGCCTCACAACTCTATGCTTTTTATAAGGGTATATGTATTACATAAAATCTGTCTATCCACTTACAAATAATATATAATATGAAATATCAATACATACATAAAAATTGCATTGATTCCTCCCTCACCAGCCCTCTTGTTTATGTTAAGATTTCACAGGGACATTTGTATTTTTGGAAACTGCTTGAAGGCATTTCTTGTAAATATGCTGCAAATATGGAAATTGATTGATTGATTGACCTCGTTGTGAGACTAGTGTTAATAAAACTCACTGGCAAGTTATCAAGAGACATAAAACAATGCCATCTATGTCCTTTCCCTGACAGGCAGAAGCACTTTTCCTGGCTCTTTCCAATAGTTCATTTGGAAATCTCAAGGTCACAGTGAGTAAATCTCCATCACCCACTACTGTCTATCCTTGACTGTCCCACTGGTTGCTGTTTAACCAGCAGTGATGGAAGCTGATGATTCAGACTGTGGGGCCTTCCCAGCAAAAACAGGTCTGGTGTGTACTGAGGCTGTCCTGTATCAAAAATAGTGTGGCCAGCAGAACCAGGGCAGTGATCCTTCCCCTGTACTCTGCGTTGGTGAGGCCACACCTTGAGTATTGTGTTCAGTTCTGGGCCCC
>JAOXXN010000446.1:17506492-17524074 GCA_026770055.1 Myrmophylax atrothorax | reverse complement strand
GGTGGATTCACCATCCCTGGAGGTTTTTAAACTGAGATTGGATGTGGCACTGAGTGCCATGATCTAGTAAATGGACTAGAGTTGGACCAAGGGTTGGACTTGATTATCTCAGAGGTCTTTTCCAACCCAATCAATTCTATAATACCCAAAAGTAAGGTATGATCCCAGTGCTGTAGAAGTGGTCCCTTCCTGCTGTGACACTGACATGAGGCTTCTCAGCACCAGGCAACATCAGGTTCTGCATAACAGGGACAGCAGTGCAAGCCCCCAGGTGCCCACATCCCATTCCCAGGGCAGGTGAGAGCTTGGGTTCCATCTTCTAACAGCCTTCAAAGGAAACAGGACTCAGAATCCTGTTATCTTTGCTCTTTGGCAAAGACATATTATATTTTTCTATTGTTCTATTTTCCAGTGTGATGGCTATCAGATATTTTAATGACAAGTCATAACAAGCTTGAATGGTGCCTCAGACACTTTCTCTACTGTTCATGATCCCATTTCATAATTGTCAGATTTTAAGACTAATGAAACTATCTGATCATTTAAACTAGCTAATAAACTATTTCTGTTACTTCAAATATTTATTTTTCTGCTGAACCCACTAATCTTTATGAAAAATTGGTATATACTTGTTTCCCTAAAATGACTTGTCTTGCTATGAAGACACACAGAGATGACAATCCACTGCTGCCATTAGCAGTTTTCCTGGTGACTCATCCACACAGATCAGTAAAAACATTTTCTTAACTTTTGGTTGAGCCTCAGCTCTCAGCCAATAGTTTCTATTATAGGTTTTTTCTACTAAATTCAATTTCTGTTTAGATTCAATACTTGCTATATTCTGTATTTATTGGGCTTATACATCATAACCAAGAAACCTCTTGATATTATTTTTTGACAAGTGAAGCGTGATGAGTTCTTCAAACTCTCAGGACAGCATTTTCTCTAAACAAAAGAATCATTTCTGAGGCATTTTTCTGAGTGGTTTTTTCCATACTTTTTCTTTAAATGAGGTTGGATATCAGTTTTGCTGTTGTGCCCACCAGTATCATCAGCTAAAACGGCAGGGGTGGGGAACCTCAATGCATCCCACTCTGCACCAGTTTCATGCTGGTGCCAGCAAGAGCTGCTCAGAGCCTGGAGAGGGATCAGAAGTCAGCAGGAGCACACCTAAAGAGCAGCACAGAGGAATTCCACCCACTCCAGCCAGTACAGTGGCTTCATGAGGGCCCACCTTAAATGCCTAAACACATATGGATACACTTAGAATATGAAGAAGTTGAGATCCGCAAACACCTGCCAGGCTGTGATCATATCGATATCACCAGAGACATAGTGGGATGATGGATCCTATGACTGGAGTGTTGGAGTGGAAGTACACAGGCTCTTCAGGAAGGACAGGCAGGAGAGATGAGAAGGGGACGTTACCTTGGGTCAGTGATCAGCTGGAGTGCACAGAGCTCCACCTGGGGATGGATGAGCTTGTGGGTCAGGATTCAAGGGAAGGGCAGGGAGAGGTGAGAGTCTGCTACAGCCACCCAACCAGCAGGACCACATGGATGAGGCCTGCTATAGACAGATAGGAGCAGTCTCACGTTCACAAGTTCTGATTCTCATGGGAGACTTGAACCATCCCAACATCTGTTGGAGGGACAACAGAGCATGGCATAAGCAACCAGAAGGTTCTTAGAAGGAGCTGGTGACAGCTTCCTTCTGCAAGTGATAGAGGAGCCAGTGAGGAGAGGTGCTATGCTGGACCTTGTTCTTGCCAACAACAAGGAGGGCCTGGTAGGGAAATGTGAAGCTCAAAGGTAGTCTTGGCCATGGAATGGTGGAGTTGGGGAACCTTAGGGCAGCAAAAAAGGGTGCACAGCAAGCTGGACCCTGTACTTCAGGAGAGGAGACTTGGGCCTCATGAGGGATCTTCTTGGTAGAGTATCATGGGATAAAACTCAGGAAAGAAGAGGAGACCAAGACAGTAGGTTGATACTCAAGGATCACCTGCTCCAAGCTCAGGAGTGATGCATCCCATAAAAAAGCCAGACAAAAGCATCAGGAGGCCTGGGTGTATGAACAAGTCGGTTCTGGACAAACTCAAATACAAAAAGGAAACCTACAGAGGGTGGAAGCAAGGGCAGGTAGCCTAAGGAATACAGAGAAAGTGTCCAAGCAATTAGATTTGGAAAGGTAAAACCCTGATAGAATAAAATTTTGACAGGGATGTGAAAGGCAACAAAAAAGCTTCTATTAGTACATCTATGATAAAAGTAAAACTAGGAAAAATTAAAGCCCTCTTCAGAAGAAAACAGGAGACCTGGGTACCCAGGACATGGAGAAGGCTGAGGTATCAACAACTTTTTTGCCTCAGCCTTCACCAGCAAGTGCTCCAGCCACACCAACCAAGCTGCAGAAGGCAAAGGCAGGGACTGCAATTACAAAGAGCTGCCCACTGGAGGAGATCAGATTCAAGAACATCCAAGGGACCTGAAGGTATACAAGCCCATGGGACCTCAGGAGGTGCATCTGTGGGTCCTGCAGGAACTTGTGATTAAAGTGGCTAAGCCACTATAAAACATACTTGAGAAGTCAGGGCAGCTCATTGCTTGACACTGACACTGAACTGTCAGCTCACACTGACTGAAAAAGGGGAAACATAAACCCCATTTTTACAAAGGGGAAAAAAGGAAGACCCAGGGAACTACAAGCCAGCCAGTCACACCTTAGTGCCCAGCAAGACCACAAAGCAGATCCTACTGCAAACTGATAAGGCACATGGAAAATAAGGAGGTGATTAGTGAGAGCCAACAAGGCTTCACTAAGGGCAAATCATGCCTGAATAATTTGGTGGCCTTTATTGTGGGATTACAGCATTGGTGGATGAGGGAGGAGAAACTGATGTCATCTACCTGGACCTGTGAGACATGGATTTGATGGATGGACCATTCAGTGAAAAAGGAATTGGCTGGATGGTCAGACTCAGAGTTTTGATCAACAGATTGATATCCAAGGGGTCATTACGGGGACTGGTGCTGCTCTGTCAGCAACATGGACAGTGGGATCAAGTGCACCCTCACAAAGTTTGCCAGTAACACCAAGCTGTGTGTGCAGTCAACATGCTGGAAGGAAGGAATGCCACCCAGACGGATCCTGACAGCTTGAGAGGTGGGCCTGCATGAACCCTGTGATGTTCAACAAGGCCAAATACAAGGTCCTGCACCTGGGTCAGGCTAATCCCAAGCATGAATACTGGCAAGGTGGAGAACGGATTGAGAGCAGCCCTGAGCAGAAGGACCTTGGTAGTGTTGGTTGATGAGAGCTCAACACAACCTAACAATGTGAACTTGCAGCCCAGAAAGCCAACAAATTCCTGGTCTGCATCAAAGGAGATGTGACCAGCAGGCCAAAAGAGGTGATTTTCCCCTCTACTCTGCTCTTATGAGAGCCCACCTGGAGTGCTGCATCCAGCTCTGGGGTCATCAGCTGATGAAAGACATAGACCAACTGGAAAGAGTCCAGAGGAGGGTGACAAAGAGGCTCAGAGGGCTGGACCACCTCTCTTATGAAGACTGAGTTGGGGTTGCCCAGCCCAGAGAAGGGAAGGCTTTGGTGAGATCTTGTAGCACCTTCCAGTACCTAAAAAGGGACTACAAGAAAGCTGGAAAGGAACTTAAAAGGGCAGGTAGTGACAGGACAAGGGGGAATGGCTTTAAATTGAAGGAGGGTAGGTTTAGATGTTAGAAAGAAACTCTTTACTGTGAGAGTGGTGAGGCACAGATTGGCCAGAGAAGTTGTGGAGGTCCCATCCCTGGAAGTGTTCAAGGACAGGTTGAATAGGGGTTGGAGCAACCTGTTCTAGTGGAAGGTGTCCCTGCCCGTGGCAGAGGGATTGGAACTAGATGGTCTTTAAGGTCCCTTCCAACTCAAAACATTCTACGATCGTAAATCACCACTGTCCACTCTTTAACTTCCCAGTCTATAAGCTCAAGAGCCTCATTTGACTTTCTCCACATTATCAGATTGGAGTTTGTTTTCACTTACTCCTAAATCATTTTAAAAGTTGCTACATTCCACAATATTATTAGTCACTCTATAAGGTTTGTCTTCATTTGTCTGTGTTCATTACATTGCAAATGGCTGCAAAATAATACTTTGTTTCACTGGGGCCCACAAACAGAGTAATTTACACTGCTCAGTGTAGCTGAAAAACCCTTAGCATAATTTATCAGTGCTAGTCAGGAAAAAGGTGTTGAACTGGTTTTTCCCTTGGAGTTCTTGTAACCTAAATATTTTTGAAAACAGTTCAATTTCAACAAAGTTGTAATAGAAACCAGGCACAATATTGTGGAAATGGGAGCCACAGGTCTTCCAGGGGTCTTCACCTCTGCCTTCCTGCATGGGAAATGCAAAAAGTTATGAATTTCACTCCAAACCAGAGTGTTTCAACTATAAGAATCTACAACAAATTTTGAAGTCCAAGTCCTCTGCAAAAGAGAATCACTTTTCCCCAGAGCTCCATCACTTGCCCCTCTACCAATAATTGTGTCATCTGCAGCTTCTCAGTAGAAAACTGGAAAAGCCATTGTTTATAGGGAGAGTAACATAAGGAGTATTTCCAATGTCTTTTTAATCTGTTTTGAATGTAGTTTAGCAGCTGCTGACAAGGAGCTGAGCCAACTCAAGAAGCTCAGCCAACTCTGTGGACCATCAGCAAGTGGTGATGCTTGTTTCCAGAGAGGGAAATCCTACACTATTTGTTTCTGTTTACCTTTCTAGTTGAGACTCCTCATTAAGATTCCTGAAAGGGGTGTCAGTTGCATTGTATTTCAGTGTACTCGGTATGACAATACTTTGGGTTATATTCCCCACCAATATAAATCAGTATATTGTTCAGTGATGCTTTGTGTCAACTTACCAGTATCTCAAGATTCAGGGAATAAAACAGAACTGACAGCAGCTAACTTTTTATTATCAAATAAAATACTATTCAGTGTCATTCCAACTTCTACCAGTTTGAAGACAAATGCTAATTAGGCACACGTTTTGACACATATAACGATATCACCTAGGGAATAAAATAAGGATTGGACCAGGCCAAGAATAATGAATCCCCCGTCATTGCTTCCAGCAGAAGTGTATTCTGAGGGACAGAAAAACTGATTTTGAAATCTGCTTTCAGTAGGCACTTTGGAAGTTTTTTTCCTCTCCCTTTCTATATTCCTTATTAGCATATTTCCTCTCCTTTAACCCTTGATCAACCTCAAGCAGAAAAATTAATCTGCTAAGGAGTAATGATGAGAAACCCTCCTCTACTCCTTTTAGACAGACTAATGTGAGCAGGATTCACTAGATGGTGGTTGTTCAGGATGTGAGAGTCCAAACAGACACCTCATGGAGTTAGTTGTCACAAGCAGTAAGGCTGCCAATTAGTAAAATAATCCCTCTTCTCCAAATGAAGATGAGCCTCAGGATAACTATGGTTAATCTATACTTTGTCAGAAACCCCCTATATACACTGGTATCCCTGCTCACTCTCAGCCAGGGAGGGGAAACAGGATTCTCAAGGTTACCTCTTTCAGTTATTGCCTTTTGGATCTTCTAGAGGCCTTTCATTACACATTTATGTATGAGTGAGCAGTGGAGCCTCCAGCACACTTGTGGATCCCATGCACCCTCCATTTGCACAGAGGCAGCTTTACAAACATAATCCAAAACCAGCCAAAGTCAAAAGGACTTTAAAAGGATCTCCTTTCAATCAGGCTTGAACAAGTAAGACTAATGAAACAAATATCTAAGAATCACAAAAAGGACATGTTACCATTTCTAGTCCCTGAAGAATACGTAGAAAGGCTGTATCTGTGCACACTGCTTAACCTCCTCTTGGAACTCCAAAGAGTCCTTACACAGCCCAAGTTGCATGTAAGTCTTTTCCCTGCTTTAAATGTGAGTTATACACCTCAGCTCTGCCCGTCCAGGAACACTGAACCAGTGCTCAAGCCCAGGGACCATGAGAAGCAGCCAGGACTCAGTCCAGAGCAAATACTTCTTCATACATGTTGTTTGTTCATATAAAACTTTGTCCTGGAAGCCAAACATATAAGCCAGCTGCAGGCCTCTGCTTCCCTAAATACCTCAGCCAGCATTTTATGTTACTTGCAGAAGATGCCCCAAGCTCTGCACACAGTGGATTGTCACAGCTCCCTGGGATGGCTTATGGACCCTCTTTGTCAAGAAGGAAAAAGCCTCAGAAACACATGCAGAAGGTGGGAATTTTGCAGAAGAGGGGCCAATATTTGTGATGAGCTTCATTCATCATCCAGGAGATATGAAACAGCAGGAGCAATGAAACAGGAGCTATGCCAGTTCCCTCTTCACAAGAGCTTGCAAATAACTCATTTCACCCCTTGTCACTTCCCAGACCATAAAGTAAAAGCACTAGCCCATCACACTCCTTCACATCAGCTGAAACCATGTTCTGCAATAACACTGCCACCTCTTATATATTGCAAGACCATGGGGGTTTTTGAATATTTAAATTTTAATCTCTTCTATTTCCCTTGAAAGAGCAGCAGGAGGACTTGTCAGCAATGTACCGTGTGAGAAAGAAGAGGATTGTTAGCATGGATAACACTTGCTGTGTGGCTGCACTTCACATGAATAAAATGTGAGCTCTGAATGCAAATACTTGGCTCTGGCATCTACGTCAGAGAGCTTAAAACCAGCCACTCAAGGCATGACTGTGCAAAATGATGTCTGTATTGCCCCTTGAGAGCCAGGAGTATTAGGTCCTAAAGGAATCAATATACTCAATAGCTCTAACTTGACAGCTGTGAACCTTGGGAGGCTACAAGGGCTGGGAACGTGAGCAGCAGCCAAACTTTGTTCTCATTAAACAGCCTCTCCTATTGCTGCTGTCAGAAACCAAATGCTGGCCTACATGGTCCCCACAGGAGCCAGGTCCTGCAGCCACATCAGCTGACGAAACAGAGCTAATTCCCATCCATCTACTGTACCCCTACTCTGGCCTCCTCTGCCACCCTGCTCTAGTGAATGTGTGCCTGCACACAAGCAAAAGCTCTAAGCCTGCACAAACAGTGCAGATCATATCACACTATGCGACTATCCATCTTAGGGTACCTAGAGGGTGCATTCACAGGCTAGGTAGCACCGGATTGCACCCAGAGAACAGCCGGGAGCCAAAGGTAAACGTATCTCAAGCACATCACAAGGAAATACTGGCAAGCTGGTCCTAGATCCTAGAAGGCCATCGTACCAAAGCACCAGCTCCCTGGTGGTGCTTCCACCCAGTGCCAAGAATAGTTCTGATGTGCTCAGAGCTGTCAGTCAGCCATGGTGGGAAGCAAGACACCACTGTCCATGCTGGGCTGGCCAGACCACCATTGCAAAAAGGTTAGGTTGCTTATCTACTTGCAAGCTGTGAGCAAGACAAAGGGTCCTTTTTAAGCCAGTACAAATATTTCTGCAGGATAAAATAAAAATATATCTTAACTCAGAAATACCCCCTAAATCTGCACCCACTCTCTTTTAAAACCTGTGTCGGGGTCTGTAGTGTTGTGTTCAAAATTATATTAGCCTAACCTGGGAAGGGAGAGGAAATCTCTAAACTTCTTTCTACCATTAATGCTCAGAAATTCATGAAGTAGAAATAAAGGATTCTGAAGGGTTATGACACATGCCACGTACCTCCTAAGGTCTATTGATTTAAGCCATGAGAACCTCACTTCACTTTGACCTCTGAGCCATATTTGCATTTATTGTGCAATACCTGGCAAAGTAGTGCCACGTATGAGGTGTCACCGGCTCAACCCCTCAGTGACATCATCGGAGCAAATATGAAAAACAAAAAGTCACTCAACCAGTAGGGCAGCTGTGTTGTGTGAAAAATACTGTGTGTGACCTCAAGAAAAAACAAGAGCTAAGGTGGGGGATGAGAGAGAAAGAAGAGGGATTTACAACACTTAATTCTGGAGAATAGGAGCACTTTGCTGCAAGTTCTTGCAGATGAGTTGAGATGAACACTGGGAAAGCATTAGTTCAAGAATATTTGTGGGTATTTGTTTGCCATCAATGTTATAAAGACTGAATTTGCAAAAGCATTGAAGTGTCCCTTCCCCTCCACTGCTGAAATCAAGGGAGGCCTTCTGCTGTTGACATCAGCAGGAACCACATTAGGCCAAAGCGGATTATTTTCAAAAATCTTTGAAATATAGTCTACACAGTCAAATTGTACAATTCCTACAGGCCTACTTATATGTACTAGGGAGTCAAACTAAATTTGCTATATGATCCATGAAATCATAAAAAGCTAAAAGCTATATAAAAGAGAATAAGCCCGAGCTCTTAAATTTAACACACAATTTTATACCATTATTTTAAAATATGACAGCATTGCCATAAATATGTGATCTGCTGTCTTCAAGAGCAGTCACACTTGCATAAGGCTAGCACTGGAACAGCAATTAAGGAATCATGAGCACTACCCTTTGGTATAGTTCCTGCATCTCCAAAACCTGCTGGGCATCTATCCTCTCCCCTTTCTCCCTGTACCATGAACAGAAAGGATGGAGGTTTTTTAATTTGTTCGTTTGTTTTGTCAGAAGAGAGTTACCTGAGAAGACTTCATGAGAGGACTTGCTTCAGAGGCACATCTGCCCCCCAAAAAGACACCTCCTAGTTAAACCTGTTACGCAGTAAAAAACTGCCCAGGAGAAGAGGACAGTCTTTGACTCACCGTAGGATGGGTGCTTTCACAGCTATGCTCACACACCCAAAGAAATGTGTAAAATTACAGCCCCTGAATTCACAATAGTTTCCATTTCCTTTTTTTTATGTGGACTATGAACCGATTTAAACTATTTGTTAAAAAGGCAATGCTGCTGGGAAGGTGACAAAGTGAGATATACGAGACGAGCTCTCTAGGAGAGGAGGGGGGATATGGGTTTTCCTCACTCCCATGCCCTGCCACCCACACACCTGTGTGAGCCTTGCTGGCAGCCCTGCTGGTAGCATAGCTATGATGGCCAGGGGGACCACAGATGAATTGGGTGACAGGACTGGCTACAGCAGGGCAAAAAATCATTGTGCCAAATGGAGGCTCAAGGTCTTGGTAGCCAACTCGCCACTGATCCCAAAAGGGTTGCCCCTCCAGAGGTCCAAGGCATTTTACAAGGACACCAACTGCCTTCCTGAGCCTATCAGCCCAGAAACAGAATGGTGGCTCCATAATCCCTCTCCTGCCTGTCTGGGCAGGGTTGGCGTCACCTCCTGGATGACTGGCCCAAGGCTTTCCTTTGAAGTTGCCAGCTACTGCTACAACCCCATCAGCTTGGAAGTTTTTAAGCACCTTCTTCAGGCCTCTGAATGCCTTCTTTATTTTCCCTTTGAGATGAAAGGGCAGGCTTGAAGAGTGAGTCTGTGAGAGGAGAAATGTGGGGAACACATCAGTGACTTTGGCAGTCTTAAGCTCAAGACTGCCTGCTTGATGCAAAGCTCCAGCAAATGAGTGAAAACCTAAGTTACACTCATAGACAGAGTGGGTGCTCAACCCTGTCAACATCTATGCACTTCTTTTTATGTCCTTTTTATTAAAGTAGTTACATTTTCAGCTTAAGAACAAGAATCTCTTCACAGATGTGCCATTTGAGAGACACATCACAAGTAATTGACTTTCGTGCTATAAATACCTTATATCTCACTTACCACGCCTGTGATCACAAGCTAAAGAGAGCCTGCAGAGTGGGAAGATGGCCATTTGAATTTGTGAAACTCCTCTAGGATGCCTAACTCCAGCACTAATTTTGGCTCATAACTTTTCCCTGCAGTAATATACATCCCTGTCAGACTCTTTCTTTAATCCATCCACAGGCACTTTAACATCCAAGGAGAATTTATGGCCAGTCCAGGAGGACAATCTGGAGTTAGCCTTTAATGCTGAATGACAAACTAGGACCAATGTAAGAGATCAGAGTTCACCACATCACTTATCATAACACCACCCTTACATGCCTTCCTGCAGTGGCTTTGACAGATGTCACTCACTTAACTATTTCCAAACGGGACAGGCCTGAGTCCAAGAGCACACACAAGGAGCCTGACCACACAAAAGAGTATAATGAAAGGAGGGAATATAATTCTCATGGGAAAAGGAGTTATTTCTGTTTGGTTTAGATATTTTTTGAGTGTTGTTATGGGCTGTTTCATTTTAAACAGCAACAATCCCCAGCATTGAAAGGGACCTTAAAGACTGTCTAGTTCTAAGAGAGGTATCCAGGGCTAGGTACACCTTCCACTTAGACCAGGTTGTTCAAAACCCTGTCCAACCTGGCCCTGAACACTTAGAGGGATGGGGCATCCACAGCCTGTTCCAGTGCCTCACCACTCTCACAGTCAAGAATTCCCTCCTAATACCCAATCTAAACCCACTCCTTCAGTTTAAAGCCATTCCCCCTTGTCCTATCACTACCTGCCCTTGTAAAAAGTCCCTCTCCAGCTTTCTTTAGGTACTGGAAGGTGCTGTAAGGTCTCCTTGTAGCATTCTCTTCTCTGGGCTGAACAACACCAACTCTCTCAGGCTGTTCTCATAGCAAAGCATTAACTCTTGCAAGGGCCTCTCGGGAACAGCATTCACCAAACCCTCAACCTGTCAAAGGAATAACTACTCAACCAGCTTCCCACAGAGGGCCTGGGCTCACTGGCTGGTACAAGAGTTGTGCCCACTGACACCAGTTCATGTGCACAACTGCTGTGGCTATCAGGGACCCCACTGGCACATCAAACAATGCTCATAGCAAACAGGGCAGCCTCGGCTCCATCATGTTTAATGCAGAGACATTAATTGCTTACAGCAGCAAAGTGAATGAGGGAAGGGTGGTGCTTAGCAGAATGGCTTCAAGGGTAGATTTTGGCAGGTTTTACAGCAACTGAGAGCTGTGGGGCAGCTGGATGCTGACAGCCTTCATGTACAAGGGACATTTTTCTTCTTTTTGTTTTAATTTTGTTTGCTTTGTTTTAACAAGGCCTGTTCTTGAGCAGGTTTGACATAGCAATCAGCTCTAGTAAAACACCAGGATTACAACAAGCTCAGTGGTTCATAACCCAGCCCACTCACAGCTTTTCACACAGCTCAGAGTTTCCTTTTCAGTGGAGTTCACTTATGGGGACTGCAAGTTCTAAGTAGAGAAGTGGGGAGTTTTCAGCCTCTTCTCCCTCTGCACGACTGTCTTCTCATCTTTTCATCTGGGTTTAGCCATGTTTTGCATAAGCATGGTTACATTCAGACTGCATATGAAAATTCATAAAGTGTCTCTATGACTAGTGAAAAATAGTAGGTAATTGCCCCATACAGTGCCATAACTCAGTGCTACCAAAGTTGAGCTTAGAAACCAGAATGGACATCCAAGGTCTGGACACATTGCAAGGCCTCTTGTGGGGATTATGAGCTTAAAACCCAATCTCTAATTCACTTCATCTGGGAAACTTGGTTAAGGGCTAGAGACTCCTCCGAACCCCAGAGGCTGATTGCCTTCACTTTATCACCATAAAACAAACCCAACCACTCATTTCTAGAGATGACACTCATGCTGCCTCAATAAAGTCCATCTAATGGATGTACCACACCTGGAGCGGCCAGGCCACCAAAGGACCCTTATGTCCCTCATGCTAAAGCCCTGCAGGGTGACAGCCTGGGTACAAGCTCCACGGGGCAGCAGCTTACTGGGAGGGGCAGGGAGCAGGGTCCTGTCTCTCTGCAGACACAGGCACCCACCTGGCTGGTGTGCTGCCACATGAGGACTGTCTGCAGCACAGTCCTTATCCCTGGAAAGTTCACAAGTTGCATGCTGGATACTCAGAGCATCAAAACCTGTTCTGTGCAAAGGAGGGATGTGTCTCAGCATTGGAAAAACACTCACAAGGGACTGCTCCCACTGGAAAAGGAGAGGCTGAGGCCATACACTTCCATAGGCCTCAGTGATTCTTATTACACATCACTGAGCATCAACTATTCTTCAGTATCTGCTAATGCGTTAGGTGTCTCCTGAAGCAGAAGAGGCACGTGTGCTCCCTGCTCCAAATCTCTTGCACGGTACAAAAGAAAAAAGTTGTAAGGTGGAAGAAGTGGAGGGAAATGGGTTATGGCAATGACAAAATATGAGCATTTAGCCATATGCCTGGTATCCTTAAACAAAATCTATTACGTAGTTTGCTATGTATGAACAATGATAGTAAACTGGGAGTACATAGGAAAAGAAGCATACAAAACCCAAGAAAGAAATATGCCATCACCAAACAAGATTATCCAGCCAACCAGCACCAGGGTCCATGAATTTGTGTCACCCCAAAGTGCATATCCCCTTCCACCCTCCTGTCCACTACTACTGTCTAGAAACTTTTTCTTTGTGCCTGATTGAGGCTTAGAAAGAAAGCTTTTTGAAAGAATATATCCAAACTTCCACATGAGAGACAAAACACAAAAAATGCAGCATAAATAATAAAAAACTCTTTATCTTAGAAGAGAGGGACAGGTTGCATCTTCTTCTGGCTCACTGTTGAGTGATGACTATAGAATTAGAAGCAAGAGGAGGCTGTAAGCCACCTACGCACTGGTAATTCTGTCCATTTGTGGGGTCCTTGAGGGGTAGGATGAAGCAGCCCCAAGGGAGCTGTGAACAGAGCTTGTTTGTGACATCCTTCAGCAAGTCATTACATGGGCACAGACCAGCAGTGAGGACAGTGCCAGCCCACCCCTGCGGAGGAGACCAGACAGCCTAAATAAAGAACTTATGATGAAGCTTTTTTCTTCTCCCACTACTGACAATATTAAAAGGACCGGCTTAGAATATGATGCAAGCAAGCAAGCAATTGCATTCTAAAATCACATTATTTAATAGTCCAAGAAGAAATACAGAAGAGGATCCTCCCTGGCAAAGCTGGTTACCCTTCCAGACTTGCTTACAAAATTCTTTAAAAGCTCATTTCTGTGCTGTGTCCTATGGCCTCCTTTGCCTGCCAAAAGCAAAGTCTAACTTTCCAAGTTTGGCCACTGTTTTGCCTGTGATGTCATTTTTCAATTGCTCTGCAGTGTACTACAGTATTTGGACTATTCAGGCTGTATTCAGTGTTTACCCTCACCACAACTTGCAAAGAACATTGTCTCAAAGTATCAAGTGTTCTGTCAGCTCCACAGCAAAAAGGCCAATCATCACGAGGCAGTGCAGGAGCTGTGCCAGGAGCTCCATCCAGGCACTACCTGCTGAGCTCCCTAATTGCAGCTGGCAGGACATCAAGTCCCAAAACAAGGAAGATGATCTATGATATTCTTCATGCACATCCACCAGAGGATGGGCAACAGCCTCCCGGGTGTCCCACAGGCAAAGCCTCATGAATATGGGTGCTTCTGATTTGGAGGGCCACGTGCAAGGGCTCTACCTCTGTCCAGGACACAGGAGCACTGCAGGAACATGATGCAAGGCTGGGACAACCACACAGTGCCACCTCTATGAAAACATGCTGGTTTATTTTGAGTAGATGAATTGCGACAAATTTCCACATGCCCACAAGGGAGTGAAGTGCACAGAGACCACCAAGGGAGGTGGTGCTAGCGCCCTTCACACATGCTTCCACCTGGCTTTGCAAGACACAAAAGTTTTGCCATTGTGCTCCATATGCCACAAGCAATGCTTTCACACTCTTTTTCTCCTGCCCTCCTCACTGTCTTCAGTCAGATTTGACAGAAAGCAGGTGCCTTTGAGGGGATTGTGGTCTTATGTCTTTTGTGGAAAGAGGTGTCGGGGGGGAGGAACAAGACCTGAGAGTTATCCCATTACAGGGAAAGGCTTCAGTAGGCAATCAGTTAACAAAGGCCCTCTGATATTCTTCGTGTAATGAAATTTACACCATCATAAGCTTAAAAGGACTTCAATGAGGCTAAGCAATGAGAAAAATAAATTCAGCTTGATAGTCTTTTGCTGAGAGAGATGGAAAGCAAGCACTGATCTGCTTCATACACACCAGCCTAATAAAGAAGGTAGCACCATGGTGGGCATCCAGTGAAGTCGCTCATAACTTCTCACTGAGATGGTGACACATCACAGATGTCTCCAACCATGCAATACGAAGCTGAAACAAAGATTAATTGTACTAAGTGGCTGCAGCATTAGGGCTAAGAGAGAATTGCAGGATTTGAATGACAGAGTCATGGAACGATTTAGGTTGGAAAAGACCTCTCTAAGATCACCAAGTCTAACTGTTAACTCAGCACTGTCAAGTCCACCACTGAACATGCCCCTAAGCACCATATCTACACGTCTTTTAAGTACCTCTAGGGATGGTGACTCAAGCAGTTCCCCAG
The DNA here is from genome assembly GCA_026770055.1 of Myrmophylax atrothorax. NCBI lineage: Eukaryota > Metazoa > Chordata > Aves > Passeriformes > Thamnophilidae > Myrmophylax > Myrmophylax atrothorax. The sequence continues at coordinate 17,509,709 of JAOXXN010000446.1, read as the reverse complement.
GCAACCTGTTTGAATGCTTGACAACTCTTTCTGGGAAGAATTTTTTCCCAATATCCAATCTAAACCTCCCCTGCTGCAATTTGAGACCCTTTCCTCTTGTCCTATTTCTCAATACCTGGGAGAAGAGGATGAGCCCCACCTGGCTACAACCTCCTTTCAGGTAACTGTAGAGAGGAATAAGGTCCCCTCTGAGCCTCCTTTTCTCCAGCCTAAACAACCTCAACTCCCTCAGCCAGTCTTCATAAAACTTGTGCTCCAGGCTCTTCCCCAGCTAGTCTTCATAAGACTTGTGCTTCAGGCTCTTCCCCAGCTCCATTGCCCTTCTCTGGACATGCTCCAGAACCTCAATGTCCTTCCTGTAGTGAGGGCCCAAAACTGAACACAGTACTCTAGGTGCAATCTCACCAGAGCCTACTGATTCCTTGAAAAGGCAATATTTAACCTCCACCAATTTACTTCTGTGCCTTAAGTACAACAGCACGCTAATTATAGGAAAAGATTAGCACAGTTAAATACTTTGATTTAGGTCTCTTACTCAGGCAGAAGCCTTTCTGAAAGATTGCTAGTTTACCCACAGTATCTGCCTGTCATTTAAAAGGCAATATTTCCTAATGCCATTTGAAATACACAGGTAGGAGGCAGCAGCCTTGTTACTCTTTTTTCTTATGCAAACTCAGCCTCTGAGCAAAACCCCAGATTTTCACATGCAGACAAAACTTCAGGCACCAGCTAACACACAAGTCAACAGCACTGAAAGTCTCATCAACACAACTCTTACCTGAAAATCTGGGGTAAGTTTTTTGGTTTTTTTTTCCAGTATTGAATTGACACATCCTGGCACAAAAATCAACAGGCACTTGGCTTCTCAGCTGCAGAGCCAAGGCATTTTTCTCTCATAGCTGACCTGATATTTTGGAAAGGGACTCACCACTTGGCACAGCTGGGAGGTTTGACCTGGATGCTCTGAGTAGTCAGAAGGAAGGCTGCAAGGCTCTGTGCACAGTCACAAGTCAAATTCAAGCCACAAGACATCCACATCACTTGGCATGCCAGTTGCCTGGATAGAAAAGAACCATGGGTCCATCTGGGATTCAAGAGACAGCTGTCACAGATGTGCCATGTGAGATCAGGATGCTTGGCTCATTCCATCATCTCTGAAACACAGGGGTGTAATATTTGCTCATCTTTGCCTGAAGAGCACTGGGGAGAAACAGCTAACACAGGTTTGATGTGCACCCCTCAGAGCAGCTCTATCCCAAATCAACACTTAGGAATAACAAGCACTTCAGCATCAACCAAACCTTAGTCATTTTAATGTGGTTATTGCTCTGAAAGCCACACAGCAAGCAAATTAAACAAGCTAATCCAGCCAGCATCAAACACTGCCAACACACATCAACGAAGACAATGGCAGGCTTTGCCCTTGGCTTGGCTTTTGCAAGACAGGCAACAAGACTTTTTATTTGCTTTTCTGCAATAACAGGTATCAAATGATGTCCAGGTGTCAAGTCTAGGTTGGGGGGATGGGGAAAGCTATCCCTCCAAGGTCAGGTAATCCATTGTTCTTTGTGTCTGCAGGGAAAAGGCAGCATCAGTGCAGTCTTGCTCTGACTATATTTATTCAGTCATATGCTGAAGTAATAGTGACTGTAGTATTGCGTGGCTAGGATATGGAGGCATTTTATGTTTGCAGTTATGTTGTTGGTATATCAACTGACATGTACCTCAGTTCTCTTTATTATGATTCATGCTCTGTGTTAATTAAACAGCACATGACAAAGGCATCATTACTAATAGCAGCTGGAAAGCCAGTAAACCTTGCAGCAGCTTGAACAGAGTAACCGTGCAGTATGACAGCATCCTCCAGGTGTTGAAAGAGGGCTGATGAAGAACGCTGAATTCAGGCAAGGGATAAACATCTCTTGCCAAGCACCCATAAAGTAGTCACAGCCCCTCAGCAGTAGAAGACTAATGTGTGCTACGTGCACAGACAGCTGCAGATAATACCAAACCCTTATCTAGCTTCTTCCCACGTGCCAGACCTTTAAGACAAGGGTAGCCTGGCTGATGCCATATCCCCCTCATCCAGACTGCAGTCACAGAGAGCCTCTTTGTGTGCCGAGTATTTTACTTTGCACCAGGATCCTGCTCCAGATTTACCACTCTAAGCTACCACCACAACCTTCATTTCTAGCCTCAGACTAACACTCTCCCATCCTCAGTTTTCCTCTCTGGCCCTCAGGCATCATGGTGCGATGAAGCAGCTTGTGTCAATTGTACATCATAAGAAGATAAAAGCAATCTTCAGCATTCTAGAAGGAGGCAAAAGAAAGCCAGTGACACCACACACACTAACTTAGTTTAAACAGCAGCCAAGAGTTAAAACTTATGTGTATATGCTGTAAAGTTATTCTTTCCAGGGGGAAATTGCTCAACAGACTTCCAGAATCCTGTATAGTTATTGCTTTTTCTCTACACATCATCTCTTTGTCTCTGAAAAAATACTGTTGTCAGACTACACAGTGATGAAGAAGGAATGATGATTTGTGATGATTTGGTGGAAGAATTCTTTAAGAATAAGTAGCAGCTGATGCACTTTTACAGCAAAAGCCTGCATTTTTCATCATTGTTGTCATGGGTTTATTTATACAGAGCAATTCATGTAGAAAACCTCCCCCCAGCACTGGGCAATCCAGGGCACAGCCACGATGAAAGTCACAGCCCATAACTGCAAAGTAAGCCTGTACAAAAAACCACCAACAAACAAAAACCCCAAACACACTAAACAAAACCAAACAAACAAAAAACCAAACAAAAACACAAAACAAAAAAAGAATAATAAAGACAGACCTTCAGGGACTTTTACATTGTTAAAGGCTCCTGGGAACAGAAGATGCTCCTGAAGCCCAGGTGCTTGCACATAATGTGGTGGTGGTGCCCCAACATTTAAAGGGTGTCTCTGGCAAAGGAGATTAAAGCTTGGAAAAGCAGAAAGATTTTGACACTTATTTAAATAGGAGAAGTTAGAGATTTTGGTTTTGTTGCTGACAAACACACACTATACAGGCACTTTCTTTAGATTTAGAGAGTTATTTCAAGTGTGAGAGGAACAAGCTCTCCATTTCAGTACATCTTAAACCTCTGCTGGTTCACATGATCATTTTAGCATCCACATCATTTGCAGAAACTTCTTTTTAATGTTATTTCCTCTGTATGA
>JAOXXN010000446.1:17494661-17506189 GCA_026770055.1 Myrmophylax atrothorax | reverse complement strand
ATGGAAACAGCAAACCCAGCAAGTGCTCCCTGGCACCTGAATCCAAGGAACGTGACCAAGTTGTCACTGCCTGTCCCTGGCTATGGCAATTGACCTCAGCAATGTCTCTTTCACCAGGCCACATTCCAGTCCTGGAGGAAGCCTTGCAATTATGCGAGATAAACAAGCGTAACGGAGACCCACGGAAATGAAGGAGTTTTTCTCACACCCCCCACCACCTTTCACCAGGTCTAATCACTACACTTGACCTGCATTTCCTGTGGCTGGATAAGGTCTGCCAGCTCCAGCCCCATATATTAACCCTCACCTTATCTGAGGCGGTGCTTCTCTCAGTAGGAGTACACATCACCCTTGTCCTGACTTCCCATCTCCACCCACTCCCTGACTGCTCGTGGCAAACCCCCAGCACTCATGTCCCAACCTTCCCTGACCCCCTGCCCTTGCCCTCTATGTCCCCACACTCTCACATCCCAAGTGTCCCTGTCTGTGGGGTCACACAGTGGCAATGGCGCTGCTGGCTCTCCTGCACAATCAGGCACACTGAGTCACTGTGGCTCCAAACAAGCAGCTGGAGCAGTGCTGAAGCTATGTAAGTACAGGATAGTCCACTGCCGAGTATCCCAGCCCTCCAGCTGTAAAAAGCAGCTCTCCATCATGAGTCATCTGACTACCTAGTACCAGGGAATGAGCTGGACTAGAGGTGACACCACCCCCAAGGACACAGAGATCTATGTTTTGAGACACTGCATCTGCACCAAGCTAGTGGTGAGCATTTGAAGCCAGTCAGTGTTTTCACAGAAAACAAACCATAATGCTGCTGGTGAACTCACAGCATCTTTTCACCCTGCATCCAGCCAGAAGGACGAGCACACAGTCCTTCAATTCACCCTGCAACTCAACTCCAGGGCAGCAAAGATGACTTCCATGCGGAGAAGGACGAGAACAGATGTGGCAGAAGTGGCCCAGACCTCTCCACAGGGGCTGAGCAAATGCCACAGCAGCAAACCTCCAGGCTCTGGTGCACTGCCCTAGCTCCCGAGCTACCTGGTTATGACCACCTTGGGCAGAGATGCAGCAGTGTGATGCTGCAGGACATGCCTTATGGGTGGGAGGCAATGTCAGCACACAGAGAGCTTAACATCTTTGACAGACCTTTGAACAGGAGGTCAGCCATCACGCTACAGGCAATGTAGTATCAATGTGTCCAGCACAAATAACATTTTTGTTACCATTATCCCGTGACTCAGCACTCTGCATTTTTCATTTACTGCCATTACAAAAGAGCCAATGCAAAAAGCAGGGGAGACAGATGTGAATCTCTCAAAAGGGAGGCTGGAGAAGTATGCCAAGGAGCTGGTATTGCTGGCACAGCATGAGAGCCATGTGACACCTGGAAGAGGAATGAGTACAAGGGATGTGTAGCCAAGCAGTGTAAAGCCATCCTGTGTGTGAGGGAAATCTCTCTGCATCTGCCAGCCCAAACTGCGTCAGAGCTTAGACACAGAAATTAATCTTGCACCCACTGAAGCAAGTGGTAAGGCTGCCATGGACCAAGACATGTTCCTTAATCTGTTGGCGAGCACCAGGATCCTCATGCAACTTGTTTGCTTTCTTACATCAAGAGAAGCAAAACTCCCTTGCTTGGAAAGTAAAACTGAATGAGTTTTAGCAAGCCGTTGAGGCAGCTGGCTGATGAACAGCACATGAGGTCAGGCAGCACTTTACATCACTGAAACAGCATGTCCCACGAGAGAAAGGACATATAGTTGAGTCCCCACAGTTGAAGTCACTGCTGCTCACCAGTGCATGGATGGAATCCCCTGAGGTCAGTCACTGGCTGCAGCAAGCAGTGCATTCAGTCACCCCAAGAGAGGGGGACTTAGGTGATGTCTGTCCCCACACAGTATAGAAGGTTAGTACAGATCTTTACCATTAGATTGTGTCAGCTCAGGTAACTGCCACTCCTGGTTTGGACCAAGTGTGGGGAGCTACAGTGGGGTGAGGACCAGTGTTACCCCAAAAAGCCTGCCCTCACCTTGGTGCTTCTGCAGGTCAGGCATCCTGCCAGCCCAGGCTTCTTTCTAATCTGTCAAACAGTGACAGCATTCTCTAAACTAAATCAGTAGCTGTCCCAGGTTGCTACAGGCATAATTAAAAGAAACTGATGGACATTTTAATATCCGCTGCTCTTGAACCAGTAATGAGGTTGCTGAAAAGACGCCCTGGTTTTAAGCTTCAAAATATGAGCCTGTCAGAGCGCACATCATGGCTCTGACTAGTACTCAGACTCCAGTTACAAACTAAAATTAATGCAGCTCAGCGTTAGACTGCAGCTTAACTGAGCCAGTGAGCAGGAATGTTCTGTGCTCTAGTAGGGTGCGAAGAAAGGGAAGCTGAGTAACTCCTACTTTCTTTCCATATACAGAGAGTAGGCCAAATTCTGACCCTTTCCACACTGCTTTGAAGCCAACTTCATTGCTGCTGGTGGAAACTGTCTAAGGGAAATCCACAGATGCACTAAGTACAAGAAGGCCCAGAGGAGGGGAAATACCAGCAAATCACATCTGGAAAGGTCACTTCAGAGGGTCCTGGCTGCACAACCTGCCAGCATGACTGTAATTAGCTTCACCCCATGGAAGCAAATCCTTCCCTAGGCTTCTTAAGACCAGCTACAATGAGGATCTATTAAATCAATCACAATCAAAATTTAGTCTGCCTTCAAGTGACTTCCAATTAGGATGCAGTAACATTATTATTTTGTCTGTCTGAGGCCTTTAAAGAGCTACACTGGGGAGGAATTGTTTCCCAGAAGGCTAATTTTCATCATCTTCAGAAATAAAAGCCTCTAGAAGGTCATATTTCTGATTTTAAAAAAACCAACCAAACAAAAAACCCCACATTATGAAATTAAAAGACTTGCTAACGTTATGTCACTGTTGTGTTTTCCTCTTTTGGATACCTTTTTTTTCCTACCCAACTGCCACCAAACTGGAAGGGCAAAATCATGAAGCAGTGCCTTCTTCACATCTGAATACCCACATTTCATCTGAAGCCTTGATAAAGACACGATGACAGGAAAAAATTAATTGCAGCTTTGTTGAATGGTTTGTATTCTTAGCAGGGGAACAAAGAGAGGAAGCCTATTCAATCATTCCAAAATCAGGAACCAGTTTGAAACAGAGCGATGAGCTCGGATTAAGAGGGCAGATTAGAAAGTGGAATTTTGCAAATCAGTTTCAAAAATTCAAGAGCAAAGAGGACATGACTCATTTATCTGTTTATTGATCTGAGGAATAACCACTTTAACTCCTGGAACTCTCTGCCATACATTCAAAATGAACCAAAGGCAAAAGTAATAGTTTCCTATGTTTGAGACGGGAACTTTTCATGTTTTAAATATAGACTTTACTATTTATATGAATGAAATTAACTATAAATATTTAATAATTGTATAATTGATTCATTTCCATATAATTTGTGTATTTATATATTTTATATATAGATATTTACATGAACTAAAACTAGCTGCTCATCAACATCAATATTTTCCCAGCCTGAACACTTAACAAAGACCCTGGAAAAGTTGTGTTCTTATGTTACATGAGAGCCTTCCTCAGATATGAGAGGCAGCTGGCAGAAAAAAATCATCTCCAAAAAACTACAGGAAGAAACATCCATCATATTCCATGCTGGAGGTCAGGCAAAGCCCTAGCCTAAGTCAGGGATGTCGCAGCTTTTCTCACTTTCCTGTAACAAACACGAGCTTGTACAAATCACCTCCAAGCCAAGATTGCTACAGTTTATACTCATGCAAAACAAGATATTTTTCAGTTTGGTAGAGGAACTGGAGAGGGGGGGAGAACACACACGCACAAAAAAAAACCCAAACCAAATCAAAAAATCTGAAGGAAAGACCCCAACTAACATGACTTCTAAATGACCTACAATATCATTGTTCTTACCACTCTCCCCCTTCACAGTCACTTGTCTTCAAGTTCAGCATTTGCTTTCATTTCTCTCCATCCCTACAAGACCTTTTTGTTTTTTCCTTTTATCAAAAATTGTCATTGCAACTAGTTCAACTCCCAAACAAAACCCACTGAGAAACAAAGTAATCTGGCTGATCTGAATTGCTTTCCGCTACCCTCAGTTTGTTTGGGTTGGGTTATTATTTTCCCTTGGGTTGTTGTGTTGGGTTTTCTTCCCTTTGCTTTTACTTATTTATTTATTTTATACCTACCTATCACACAAAAATGCCAACCAACCATAGTTTGGTCCCCATCCCCGGGATGGCAGCCACAGCCAGCTCAGGGTAAGCATTGGTCTCTATACATGTATTTCCATACCAGAGGAAACGCTGCTGTCAGGAGCCTCATCCCACTTCACACCCCCACTGCTACAGCCTGTCACATACAAGACATGTTGGAGCTGATGACTGGTCTTGAGTACACAATTTTGCTTTGAACTTCATTGGGAGCAGAGCTAACAAACTAGGTGTGTTTTGGTTCAAAACCATGGAAGGTATGAAGCCCCATATTCATACTTGGCCATGACAGCAACAGCCACCTCCCCAAGCTCACATGGCCTCAGCCAGCCCATTATTCCTATAGGCAAAATACAAGCTGGAAGGAGGAGAAACATATCTTCCAACATGATCTATGAACTGCATCTGAAAGGAGAACAGGGGTGACTCCACCTACCATCTTTAACACCTTCCCCATCTACTTTTCACTGTAGCTTTTAAAACATTAGCTCTGTTGAAATGGCAGGACTGCATGGCAATCATCAGGAAGTGACAGAAAAAAATCAAAACAAAGAGCAAGAAAACAGAATTCAAGAGGTCTGGGTCTACTTTAAAATGCAGCCTCTGCTGCTGTGTGACCATGGAGAAAGCTAGATCCCCCCTCCTCCATGCTCCCCCTCTCCATCTCTCCAGTGGGATGAAAATTATCCTCAACATCTTAGGTGTCTTCCTTCACAATATATGCTCAGGTGAAGAAAAAAAAGCTGGGACTAAAACATTTTTCCATAGCAAAGAAATTCCATACTAAAATATTATTATTTCAAACTCGATTTGGCAATTAAGCAAACCTGTGCCTTGGTCTGGTGCACAAAGAAGGCATATACAGGGTTCATTTTCATTGATTTGGGTTTTTTAAGGTTTTGTTGGGTTCTTTTTAAAAACACTTTAGTTATCTTTGAGGCTGTGCAGGAGACCAGACACAAGGTCACACCTTGCTGTGCTGCTTCTTCAGTTCTGTGTAATCCCAACCCAAAATGTTAAACCAGAATGGAAAATGGCCTTCAGGTTCTCACACTGGGCTAGAGGAAACACCTACGCTGAAGTCAAAACCCACTGTAGTCAGCAAAATGAGCAACAACTGTAGCAGCTGCTAATTTCATGCCACTCTTTCTGAATTCACAGGCCAAACGTGGCATGGGTGCAGGAAAACCATAATTTCCCAGCACAGCAGAAGCTGGCTTATTCCATTGCTTCCTGGGCCAAGAACCAAAGTGGGTGCTGATTTATCTTAGCAGAGCATTTGGCTCCATAGCACATGTCTGAATAAAAACAATATTGTTGACTAAATTAGCACTGGTTTATCTCCACTGACGGCAAAAGACAACAAATGAATTTGGCAACATTGAAGAGATGAAGGAGATAAGAATGCCAAGGCAGACAGCATAGGATCATGGACTTTGTCTGAGGGTTCTGGTGTTTAGATAAGCCTTTAAAATGCATGCTGAGTTCTTTCTCTAGAAGTACATGTCTTTAAACTAAAATAGTCCTTAAAGTATAAAACCACACCTGCAGGCACAAGGTCAAAAGCATTTTTTGTGCTGAGATATTATTGAGCACCATCACATATGGGATTACCATACTTTCTATGAATAGCAAGTCTGGCAACTACACCTTCTGCACCTTGCTCCAGGCACCAGGTGTGGTTTGTGTTGGAGGTGAGATACCGTATCTGCACATCACAGCTCCAGCATCCAGTAAGCTGTGTTACAAAATGAGGCTGACAGGTTGGCTGCTTCTCCTTCACATGTAGCCTGTAGGTACCTCCCCAGCAGCTGCCAGCTACAGCAGCTGGTTTTTCCTGTAGCCTTTTGCTGATGGTGTTTATCCTGCAGTGCCTGGCACCCCGAGATCCTCAAGCTGTTGATTGCAATGTGTAGCTGTACAGCTGAGGGTCACAGATCCTTAGCTGTGATCCTCAAACACAAGCAACAACACTGCTGTAAGTTCAGTTGTACACATGCAACCCAAGGCCACAGAGGTCCTGCTACTTCTACAGAAGTCAAAATTTGTGAACTCAAAGCACCCTCCACTTGTGGAGGACAAACCAGTGTAAGCCAGAATAGTTTTGAAGGTAAAAGGATCGCCATGCAAAAGATGAATTTGGCTTCTACTCCCAAGCCCTGACACACTCTCCACCCCAGCAAGCCTTTTCTTTCAATGCCCTTATTATTTCTCCTCCCTGAAAGGCATCGTTCTCTTCCTGGCCAGCCTCACACAGCAGCAGTTTGTCACTCCCAGGTGCTCCCAGTGAGTGTTTGCAGGGTTGCTGTGGAGCTGTGGTGCTGTGGTGCTGAAAGGATGTGAAAGGCCAAAAATAGAGTTTGCTCAAGACATCCTCATTGCAGAAAGGTCTGGGGAGATTATGATGAGTGTGGAGAGGAGGCAGGCAATATTTCTGCAGCCAAGGAAATAATTCAGAGAAGAAGGAGCTGGCACAGATGATACACACCTCCTTCCAATTCACTGCCACTCACCCAGCTTACCAAGACAGATCAAAGACTTGATATTCCCAGGGAGTAGCACCAAGGATTTATCCTCTGTTTGGCACTTGCCTCAGAAAAACACTTAAGACAGCCCACACACATGGCCTCCCACAGAACTCTGAGCTCTACCCCTTGTGCCCTTCCTACCACCAAATTCTTTTTGCCAGCATTTAGAGATAGGCAGGAGGGTGCAAAGCAGCCAAGGCTTGAACAGAGCACGGCCAACAGTGTCCAGAAGTATACATCAGCAGAAGAGGCTGTGAACAGATAGAGTTAAAATTGCAACAGTGGCCTTGAGAACAAAGCAGCTGTGGTTAGGCAAAATGTGCGTCATAAGCACAGCCGAGACTGAGGCTCATCCCTTTTCATCTCCAGTCTGTCACACACGCTGCTCTGCTCCATGGCACCCAGCATCTGCCACAGATTAGGTCCCTCATGTGGGACCTGAAACAAGGTCAAATTTGGAGGAACACTCAAGCCTCCAAGACCACAGTCTAGAGCCATGACTTCAAAAGGACTCCCAAATGCTACAGAGCCCCAAGGAGCTGGCTTTCACCTGGGAAGCAAAGCAATGAGAAAGATTGTCTTTGTGTAGGCTTCTGCTCTCTTTAGCTTGTCATTCCTGCACTTCTGAAGTCCAAAAAGTGAAGAGAGGATGCAGGACTTGGAAATCCTCCCATCCTTCCATGTTGGCATGCTGCCCAGGCTCTGCACAGAGGGCAGAGGCCGTTCACATGGTGGTGTGGGGCATGGCTGGGAACCCCTTCTGCCACCCTGACTCACCTGGAAGTGGCAATGCAGGAGATTAATGAAATTAATATCTACCATTACAATGAGTTAGCGGGGGAGTCTCTTAAGCTGTAACACAGTTCCACTTCCTTGCCTCAAAATAAGCCTCTAGGACAATATGAATTTTAAAGCAATGGGATGAACACAGAACTAAGTATTTAGTTTGACTCTGCCACAAAGCCATGCAAAATTCAGAAGCAAAGAGCACTCCTTTTCCTTCTCCAGGCAATCGGACTCCCCAGAGAAGTCTCACCTGCAGCAGGCTGCTCAGGCATCAGTCCCAGCAGCACCTCACTGACTGCACACACTACTGTGGGGGGAATAATTGGGAAAAACAGCCCCACAGCACAATGCTGTACTTGGGCCACCACTATTAATGTCCAGTAAGAAGGGGGAGGTGGTAGAGGGGAGATATACTAGCAGAGGCAATGCATCTGGGGATCTGTTTCATCCAGCTGGTATTAAAGCCAGGCCTAGGACAGCAAGCGCAGTTTTGCTGCAGCCCTGAAATGCTGTGTGGTTTGCCCAGACCACAGACAGAGATCTGCATGACTAGATTTGATTAGGTACTCTTGGCACTGTCCTTGACTGCTGGTCTGAGCTCCCCTATCATAAGCAGCAGTAAATGAAACAGGAATTATGCAACATGAGGGCTGAGTGATGGAACAGTGACTAGAATGGAAAAAACTGCCCCTCAAACCAGTGATTTGCAGGCATATTGTATCATTTATTACCATTTCACTGTAACCTTTCTCCATGAGAAGATACAACATGCAGGAGCAGAGGGCTCTGTCTTTGGCATACGGCTAAAGGCTTCTGCAAGAAATTGACTGCTTGGCTATAAGATGCTTTCACAGCCAAACTCCATGAAATAAGAGGCTCCCCTTCCAGTTCAAAGTCACCACTGGATGCAAGTGATTCAATTGCTTCTAAGTCACCATGAAATTTTTCAGCCTGAGAGCAAAAAAAAAATCAAATCCTTTTCTGGCTTTCTGTTCATCAGTAATAAATATCCACTTGAATTCATGTCAAGTCCCATGAGGAAGCAGGCAATAACAGTGCCTGTTGCTAGTGCAGAAGTTGCTTGTTTCTCCCCTCTCCACACACCTCCTGGTCCAATCTCCTGCACCCCTTGACTTCCTCTCCAAATTTCTGGAGGGATCATAGAAAGCAAATACACTTCCACAAGGAATATCCCCACACATTGCCTCAGCCAACAAACTGCCTGGGGAAACATTAAACTGAAGTTTGGTATCTGCATTGCGGAAGATAAACACCTTGCCAAAACAGGTCAAGCAATATTCAAGGACAAATCTCCACTTCAAGGGAGGTGAACACAGAGCAGGACCAAGGGCAGTGTAAGCAGAGAGGAAAAAAAAAACCCAGCACAAAGGCCCTGGAAGCAGAAATAAAGATGGTAACTGCAGCATGAAAACTGAGAAATAGGATAACACAAAAGAAGCCTCAACCACAAATACATCCATACAGCGGAGAGACACCACTGCCAGGGCAGGCTGCTGCCTCTCCAAAGTATTCCATAAGTGTTGTGGAGGGTCTGTAACCAACTGGCTCATGTCCAATGGGCAAAACTGCAAGGGTTCAACATAAGCCTCTTCTTTTTCAATTGCAACCTCTTATTCACCTGAAGAGAAGCATCCTACTAGACTTTCTACTTTTTGCTAAGCAACCTGCCACTTCCTAGCTTGCCCTTTGAGGTATTTTCAAGAGCCTTTTGGTGGGTGTTGTAGGGGGGGTTTGCCCCATAATATCCTGCCTCATTCATCCCACACCACAGAGGGACGCACAGGGGGAAGCCACATGGGGAACTCTTTCTGACTCATCCCCAAAGCACCATTCAACCGGTGGTTCCAAGACAAAAGTCATAACGCACAACCTGAAAGGGACATTTTTAACCACACTCACTGCACAGAGCATTCCAGAACTGAGTTCTAGCCATGGAAATTATGGGTTTGAGCCTTGAAATACTATAGCCACTGACAGAACTGCTTCAGTTAGCTTGGAGCTTTCATCACCTCTGAGCCACTTGACATCCAGGGCATCTATTTTACCAAAAGCGCAGAGTACAAATGAGCATAACCACAAATGGATAGCTTTCAGAATAGGAGACAGAGACTGTGACTTAGGAGACAAACCTCGTAGAGAAGAGAAAACACAGGTACAGCAGTGAATCTGAAGAGGTTGTCTTCCAGGTTTATGCTGTGATCTTAAATACGCTTGATAACTGTGGACTTGCTGCAAAAAAACCTTCATACCTTGCTCAAATAAATGGAATAATAGAAAACACTCAGTGCATATCACCAGCACTTAATACAGTTAACTACTAAAAACGAAGTTATTAACTGTGTTGTTTTAGTAGACGTGCACATTCCTCAGACACACAGTTAAGTGGGGAGAGGAAGAGAGAATAATTACTACCTGGTCTGCACAGTCCCCCATGCTCATTCATTGTTTCCACTGTGGTTTGGATTTGCCCCCTGTCATGCTCTGTGTGAAGCAGCATGACAGAAATTACTTACCAGCAAGCAAGACCTTCTTGCTCTTTTATGAATGATCTCTCTCCTTCCTCTTAACCTCTTCACACAGCTGGGAGCCCAGGTTGCTAAATACACCATCTGCTGTGGTTTGTCACTGGTGGCTGTCACCCCTTTCTTAATGACATGTTTTTCCACTCAGAAGAGCTGCCACCCTCTTAATTTCTAGTAGTGCATTAGTGTCTTGTTACACAACATATTGAGGTACTAATTGAAATGCAAAGGACAGAGAGCCCTGGCAGTAACTTGGTGGTGGAGAATGGATCCATCAACCAGCCCCCTCCCCTCATGGCTGGTTTCAAATTGTGATGAAAATTCTGGGTTTGATCTAAGGTCAGGCTGCCCTTACAGCTGTTCTTCACTGTACTGGGAAGGACAACCTGAGGCCAGGGATTTCTGGGCAGTTAATGAAGGAGAAATAGACAGCTGACAGGCTCCCAGGTCAATGACTCAACAGTACTGATGCCAGGTCCCAATGGAGAGCAGCTCCTCAGCAGGTAGATGGGAGCAAGGTCCAGGAGGCAACAATACTGTACTGCATAGGACAGATGATTTGGGGGAATAACTCTGTAAACTCAGTTTTTTTGTGTCAGTATTTTACGCTCTAATTTGATTCCCCTTGACTAAGGGCTGGCTAACTCCCTCCCACCAATTCATGCCAGGGAACAGCATGGCTATTGGTAACAGTGGTCTCCATTAGCCCCATCTTTTATTTTGCCATCTACCATCATCTGAAATTGGAATTGCATGAGGTTTACAGTGGACAGCCTCTTTGCAATTAAGTCCACACCAAGGAAGAGAACTTCAACAAAAGGAGAAGGGTATTTTATCTAAATCACAGAATCATAGACCCAACTGGGTTGGAAGAGATGTCCAAGATCATCAAGTCCAACCCTTGATACAACATCACTGTGACTACTGGATCACGGCACTAAGTGCCACATTCAGTCTCATCTTAAAAACCTCCAGGGACAGTGATCTACCACCTCCCTGGGCAGGCCATTCCAATGCCTGATTACTCTGAAGCCAGAGCTTGACGCACACAGACTCTTGTCTCCAGGGATACTGCTAAGCTCTGGACCCCACCTTTTCTCAGGCCATTGGGAAGGTCAGCAAGCTTTCCAAAAGGCCCTGGATGGTCACTGTTCAAATCCACCCTCGGGTTTCATACGGTCTTGATCAGCACTGCCACTGCCATAAACAAGCAGCACTGTCTGGCCTTACTACTCTTTGAGAAGAGCGGCCCACTGAGACAATCATCAACAGCTGGCACCAAAGCCTTTTGAATTCAATACCAAAAACCCCAATCCCTACCTAAAAAGTTTTCCTGTCAAACTACTCTTAAAAAGCCAGGGCTACCAGACTTTAATTGCCTTATTTTTTTAATGCTTTTTCCACTCT
>JAOXXN010000446.1:17477263-17489146 GCA_026770055.1 Myrmophylax atrothorax | reverse complement strand
GTACTAACCGGGGCTGACCCTGCTTAGCTTCCGAGATCTGACGGGATCGGGTGTCAGGGAGGCATTTAACTGCCACATGGTAAAATTTACCCTCTGGTAAACAACAAAATGACTGAAAAAGACAAAGAGTCATGGGTGGTCCAGCTGCCCCATGGTCCATGTGGCAACAGTAAGAATGACACTGGCTACAACATCCTAGAAGAATTCAAACTTGCACAAAGTGTTTTATAAATGCCCAGTGTTAGAAATGAGCACAAGGCTCGTCTTCGTTCTCCAGTTTTTCCACTAACATCCCCAGTACATTGTTAATCTGATGTTTTATCCTGCCTGGAGGCTGAGAAATATCTGAAATATTCTTGACTCCTCCCTGTTCAAAATAGAAATCAGAGGGTCTCAGTTACTACCCTGAAATTTGCAAAGGAATTTCTTTAAGAAGCGTAAGTAAATAATAATTTTCTCACTGAAAATTCAATGTATGGAAAATCTAGACCACTCTGCCATGAAAACAAAGAAGGTAATAAAACAAAATGCAGCCACTCAGTGAACAATGCCTCATTAAAATAAGCGAAGCCAAGATTATTGTCAGTAGTAGATGATTTAGAAGGTTTCTAAGAAGGAGATTCCAGGGTTGAGCATGGATTTGCTTCCATCATTACAAAACTCACTTGGAAAAACAGTGCCTCTTTCAGCATCATTATCTTGAATTAGTTATTGTATCCACTTCAGACTCTTTCAATCACATTTTTCCTTCACTCAGGCTAAAAAACCCCACTGTTTTTCATACCCCACTTCAGCATTCTTCCTCCTTCCCAGAACAACTCACTGCTCCATGCTCCTGTAATGAAGCAAGCAGTTGTTCTGCAATGTCATGTCTCTTTGGTAATGGTGATATAAATAGGGAGAAATAAACCCTGGGGCAAAAGATTCTATTAGTTGCTCTCATATCTTTACTGGCAGAATAATTGGCTGCACTGTAAGCCTGATCCTGCTTGATTTTGCTATCTGCCACTGCTGTGGCAGGTTACAATTACTTTCTCTCTTTCCTTCTCTCTGTCCCTTTGTCCTACATTTTCCTTCTACCTGGGCTTCTGCCACCACCCCTCCTACTAAAGTCTGGTATAATGATGACAAAATTCACTCTTTCCTTCACCCTGTCTCCTCTGTTACCATACCATATAATAAAACACCAAGTGATAAGGGATTGTAAGAGGGAGAGGCAACAGCCAGAAATATATGATGGCAAATGGAAGTAGGAACGGCATGGTGTGGCAAGGGGAGAGGAAGGAAGGGCGATGCCACTGAAGCAGAAGGATAAGTCAGGTGCCATGGGAAAGGCAAACAACAGTGATGTGACAACACAATCAGGGTGCTTTCAGAGATCAATTAAGCATTTTAAGAAGAAATAGTCTACCCTACTTCCACAATTCTCATATCCTCCACCTGCACCCCTTACTAGCATGGAACTTGAATTGGTTTAACTCGGAGGGAGGTGAGAAGGAGGATTTTAGAGATGCAGCTGAACAGCAGCCAAGTTCAGGATGCTGTTTGCCTGCTGGACCCTGATAAAAACAAGCTAAGCCTCTGAAGCAGAGCCATAGGGATCAGCTTGGCGACATCACAGTCAAGGTCTGTGTGTACAGTGGCACTCATGGCATTGAGCTCCTTGGTTGTTTGAATATCAGGGCAGGTAAGGTGTCTTATTTTGTGAGGAAAAAAATAATAAAAAAAAAATTAAGATGCGCACAAACAATTGTTCCCCACAGCTGAAAACAGGAATCTGTGGGAGGAAACAGAGAAGGAGGTTTCTGTTCTGGTTCTGAAGGGGTTGTCAGGTTTCAGAGCTGCCAAGTGAGCAAACTTAACTCCCACGTGCCTACAACCTGAATGCATGCAAAACTGGTTTGAAATGGAAGGTTGCAGAGGAAGGAGAATAAGGCCAGATTAGCATCACTCCACTGAGCCCAGTGGAGAAGAACACGAGTGGATACTGATGTATCCTGTGACCTGTATTTTCACTGTCCTTTTATTTATTAACAGCCTGCCAAAAATAAATCTGCAGAGCAGTAACATGGGCCCTTTGAAATTTGCCTGCATTTGGGACTCATCAGTACAGAACTCATGATACAAACAAAATCCCAGAGACAGGATAGGAAGAAGGCAAATCAGTGTGGCCCACGCCTAACATCTCCATGGGATATCTGAGGAAACTTTTCCAGGAGAGGAGATACCATGGGAACTGACTTTAACCCACAGAAGAGAGTAATTTTGTGGATTAAGCACAGCCCCTGCAAGAATGGTGTTCCTTGCCTGTACATTTTTTATTTCTCTCAAGGTAGAGTCACTCAATCTTCTCTAAGGTACATGAGCCAACACCCCCATATTTATTTTCTGAAGCCCAGAATGTAAGTGTATTAAGGCTCCTGAAATGGGTAACAGCAGTTTGCACTCACCTGGATTTATTCTGAAGAGGATAACCACAGCATTTCATGGAGACCTGGGGCTTTAGGTTCATCCTTGTGAACAGGCTTCTGGCCCTGCTGCCAACAGTGAAGGCTAATGCCCTGTGCATCCTGTAAACAGGCACCATTTGCCCAGTTCTCCTTGTCCATATATCTAAATGGTGGCCTGCTGTCAAGCGGGAATATTTGGTATCTTTAATTAAGATCTGCATCCTTTAGAATAATGGGATCAATAGCTGGTCGAGATGCTGGAAAATGGCAAAAGACCAAGCCCTAATCATGACAACAAGCCAGTCACTCAAGACTGACCTTTGCAGGGACACCAATGAAACCAGACAAGGCCCTGGAGCAGTGAACTAAAAATGAATTGTCTAAATGATTGTCTAAAGTGAGAAAGGGAGGCAGAAAGAAAGGCAGAGAGAGAAAGAGGGAGGGAGGGAGGACGGAAGGAAGAAAGGAAGGGAGGGAGGCAGGCAGGCAGGAAAGCAGACAGGCAGGCAGGCAGGGAGGGAGGGAAGGAAGGAAAGAAAGAGAAAGAAAGAAGTCAATCTGCTTGAGATCTCAGCCCCTCCTTGGCATACAATATGCCCTTGAGTGGATGATATGGTCTGGGTTCACTTAGGCTGAAACACAAGGGATAATTTTAATACACTGCAAACAATGCACAGACATTTACCATTTTCTGTGGTGCTCAGACCCACTCAGGAAGGGAAACGCCACCAGCACACTCTGCTGTAGCCATGCGAGGTGGGTGGCAACACAGTTGAAGGCTCTTTTAGTCCCTGGGAGTGAACAGTGCCCAAGTACACCTTCCAGATCATCATGATAGCCTAATTTCCTTGGAGGTTTCTTGTCAGTGAGGTCACATTACTGTGTTCTCCTCTAGTGCTGTCTGACTCAGGAACCAAGGAAGGAAATTACAACACAAAACTCAAATTAGGGGATTTTTTTGAAGAACTTGAAGTAGCATATAATAAAAAAGCTAACAATATGTTGCAATCCAGTTCTCCTCAAGTCAGATGGTTTTGCACCAAGAGGAAGCTGTTGTAGATGCCCTGCAACCTGGTTAGTGTAATATCTGGGCGTGAGAGGACATCTCAGAACAAACTGTTTTGCTTTGCCTTCCCTAGAGAACAGTTAACACTGACAGCTTTTTCCTTTTGGGCTGAGATGTTTTAATAATTCAAACAGTGTTACTACATTTTCATCTGTTTCTGGTCCTCCCTTTACTAGTCCTTGGTGATGTGAGGTGTAGGAATCAGAGTGAAGAACAAACCCAGATCAGTGGATGGACCTGATCTCACTTTTTAAAACAGCTCCCTATCCTCAACTACTGCAGCAGCTGTGACGAGAGATTGGCGACTGGTACGAGTGACCTTTAAAAGGATTATCCAGAGATGTGTGACTGCCAGTGAATAACTCTATTCATTTATTATGCGTGACGAACAGTAAATCATTCTAGTAAGATACTTTTCCATTCATTTGTTGCTTGAGAATGATTAGCAGCAAACAGCTCTTAGAATCTTTTCCAGTGGAGCTGAGCAAAAGACACACAGGGAGAGCCAAAAATTTTGTCCCGTTCACTTGTGGTCAGCTCACATCAATAGGGATGGCCAAATGTTGGGGAAAAATGGTGGGTCAGCACGTATCTGCACAACACACAGATATCCTTTTATTCTAAATACTGTATCTTCTAGTCTCCTGACTATGCCCATGCCACTACATTTGCCAGGTTTTGGTTGAGATGGACCAATGGTTACTCTTTGAACAAAGTTTCTCTCTAAACTAACATAACTATGGATAAAACGGAGCATGTCCCTTATCCAGACAGACAGCCAATGGATGACTGTTAGGATGACTTCTACATCTGTCACCGTGGACACCAATGACTTGTTAAAACTAGCAGGCTTCAGCTGCCATTTCTGGCCACCCACAGGTGTAAATACCATACTAGAGTTCAAACAACGAACTCAGGGATGCTGAATCAAAGTGTAAATCAACATCCCTTGTTATGTCCCTGTGTGTTCCCCTTTCTTCACTACATATAGGGGATATTCCTGTGTCATGCTTACCAGTGTGGTATAACTGCACCAAATGGCTGAAGCATGGCTAAACTGGGTAAAACCCAGTGTGCCCCAAGACTGCTGCATGGAATGCTGCCCTTACATGTGTGGGACCCCTGCTTGAGTTCTTGCCATCCAATTTGGAGCAGAAGCTTGCCTTCACAGTCTAACAGAGCCTATGAATTGGCTGCACATCTTAAGGAGGCATGATGGCCTAGCAGCTTTTCTACCAGACATAACTCAGGAGACCTTGCTTATCTTACCTCTTTCCTATGACCTTAAGCAGCTCTATCTATTCACCTGTTCCCACTCAACTTCACCATTAGTTCAATTTTATTTTTTAGGTAATGACTGCTTACAGGTTCATCCCAAAGGGACTCTTCTTTCTCTCTGTAGGCATGACTGAAATTCAAGTAACAGCTAATGAATTTCTCTTTTCAACTACACTTCAAAGTCAAAGGCAGTTATGCATACGTGTACAAAAATAGAAAACCAGTGGGGCTATTTGCTTCAGATGATAATGCTGTATTTCACAGCCCCATTTTCTAGCAGCAAAATTGTTGGCTTTTTGCTCAACATCATATGACTTTTGAGTAGTGAGGACTCAATGCATCTCCACTTCGATTTAACAAAATACTTAACTGTTATTCAGCACAAAGAGAAAGTCACAAGATTGCAAAGAGCAGCATTAAGAGTGCAGCGACATGGAAGAAGAAGAGCATCACTCTCTGAGCTGATGATTAACTACCCATATATCTTGGGCACTGGCCGCAGCACTGTATAATTTTCTGTCTATTCACAGCTGCTCTTGGCCTGTAAGAGCTGGAATGAAGCAAGGGCTCTGGATTAGCTCATGTTCATGCAGAGCTAACAATTACCTTTGGTTTTGACTGTTGCAGGGAACTCCAATGCTTCCTTTCTGGGTCCACACTCATATTTTCCAATCCTCAAAAATGTCATGCACCGAGACAAATAAATTCACAGTGGGAAGAAGTAGGTAGAAGACTCACATCTTTCATTGGTCAGAGGGATTTCTTGGAGTAACGATAATTTTCCTAATCTACTTATTTTCTCCATGTGACCCTACCATTCCTGCCCCTTTCCTCCTGAAATCCATGCAGCTCAGTACTTTCCTAACAGCCATTATGTTTATAAATTATTCACAAGAAGTAGCTATAAGGGACAACTGATGTTTCATCTTTAAAAAAGGTCATACAATGCTGTCCATCCAAATGCACAATGGATTTGGGGCTCACAGGGCTTCCCCACTACCATTACCAGAGCTCCAAATGGCACTGCATCCTTTCACATGGCAGCCCTCAAGACCATTAAACCTACTCCTCTGCAAAGATAACCAGGGACAACCACAGGTTTTCCTTCTGGGTCCTCCCACACAGCACTAACTAGTAATTCTTAGTGAAAACAATCAGACTTCTCATGTGAGTAATAACTTAATAATTTCAGAGAAAAAGGATATGTAATCATTCAAATCAGGAGCAGCCACAACCTTCTAATTAAGGAGGCAGTTTGTTTTCTTTGCGCAGTTTCCTGAGAGACAAATATCTGGGAGACTAACAACTGGTCTTATCTATGGTTCAGTGCCAGAAAAGCACAAGAAAAATGCATACCAGTCTGGACATTAAAACAAATAAATCTGGCTTTATGTGCAGAATAACCACAAATTGTACATGCTTGATTGATTACATGTCGTCATACGACAAGCCCGCAGCTAATGAAGCATAGTGCTGAATAGATGAACATTAAATGAACACCACTAAATAGCTTCTAATAAACATGTTGTTGCAAGGAAGTTTTCTAGACTCTTTTAAATGCCAAAATGCCACAGTAATGTTTAATACCTAGACTGCTACAACAAAACTAATGAACTCTCAGAAAACGTAATAACAAGTATTGCAGTAAAAAGGAAAAAAAGTAGTTTGGTCATCCACTGTGAAGAGCTGTACAAGACCATCCCACCCTGGCTATATAAGAAAGTCCTTCCTGGTGCAGGGAGAGTAGCTCCTGTCACCAGTGAGGTTTTATCAGATGGTTACCACCTTGGTGGGGACAACATGAACAGCCACTTCCATGTGGCTGAAGTAAATGGCTCAGCTGGCAAACTGATCCACTTCAAAACCCAGCAAAGAGTTAAACACAAGAGTATAGAACAACGCATGGAGGAGACAGGAACACCCAACATGTGGTGTTAACTGGGCTGTGTATCTTGGGCCACCACAGACTCCAGGAGCACCTGGTCTGTGCCAAGCTATGAAGGTTTACTTTAGCTGGAAACCCAAGCACTAACTGTCCTCACTAGGAGACTCACTACTTTTGCCTCTGCATTACCTACAACAATCATTTCCATAGATTACTTTCCCTCTTTGGACAAAAGTACAATTTCCTCAACACCAGTCAAACATTTTTCAATCCCAAGACATGCAATCACAAATTTTTGAAGGTAGGTAAATGAACAAGTCTGAAAAAAAAATTACCTTTATTTAAGCACTGACAGACTCCAAGAATCATGCTAACACTGAAGCAAGAAAAATCATGGACATATTACATAGGTGAAAAAATAAAATCGAAGCATTTTCTTCTTCTGCAGCATCTCACATCCTGACGTATCAAAGCACTTCATAACTCAGTGATCTCTCCAGTGCAACTACGGGGTTTGCAAATATTAAGCCCGTCTGAGAGATGGAAAAGCTGAGCAATGCAAAGATGGTGTTTCTGCCTATAGAAGTTACTTCTTTCAACCACCTTGAGTGAATATGCTATTTTGGGTCTTGAAATGGAAAGTGTGAAGAAATGTTCACCAGAACTATCATTTTCCACAGATAAGGTAAAAATTCTTTGAACAGCTGAGCTTTACAATACCTCTGAGAAACGATGGTACTCCCACAAAACACATTTGCAGGATTAGGCACTTCAGTCAGAGGCAACTCTTCTGTTTTCTTTTCAGAAGTGTTCCCTGTGATTTCTTCTTTGTTGTATATGTTGGAGTTGGAGGGACTATTTTTGCAGGTGCTCAAAGAACAAACATCTCCCTTGACTCTCCCAGCTTATAAAAGATTGAATGAAAAAGGGGAGCTGTTTTTCTTTTTTTCTTTTTCTCACTAGCCAGCAAGAATCTGTAAGACAGATAAGCATGACATATGGTCCCTGCAGGAAATAGGCAGTTGGACCTTTAAAGACTCCAGTTTGCCACCCTCCCTTTGTACCTCCAAATTCTTCCTGCCACATCACCAGAAGACAAATACCTACCCTCATCCCTTTGAAATTAGCTAGTGTGGCAAGAAATAAGTTAAAACATGAAAAATTGGGCAAGCAATTGACAGCAATCCATTCATTCCCCTCTAGTAGCTGCTCTTAGAAAGTGCAGCCATGAGAAAGAAATAACTGCTTTCAGAGGTTCTCTGTTTATACTAGATTGCATACTAGATGGCTTGCCAAGCTGCTCTCTATCATTTATCAACACTCCTGGCTCACCAGAGAGGACCCAAATGGTGGGAAGTTGGCCACTGTGACACCCATCTACAAGATGGGAAGAAGGAAGATCCAGGAAACTACAGAGCAGTCAGCCTGATCCCAGTGTCCAGCAAGGTTATGAAACAGATCATCTTGGGTGTGATCACACAGCACCTATGGGATGGATAGGGGATCAGACCCAGCTAGCATGGGTTTAGGAGAAGCAGGCCCTGCCTGACAATTCTGATCTCCTTTCATAACCAAGTGACCCACCTGGTGGATGAGGGGAAGGCTGTGAATGTGTCTACCTAGACTTCAGCAAGGCCTTTGACACTATCTCCCACAGAATACTCCTGGAAAAGCTGGCAGCCCACAGCCTGGACAGGTGCACTCTCCACTGGGTTAGGAACTGGCTGCATGGCCAGGCCCAGAGCGTGGTGGTGAACAGGGCTGCATCCAGGTAGTGGCCAGTCACCTGTGGTGTCCCCCATGGAGCAGTGTTTGGTCCAGTTCTGTTCAGTTCTGTTTAATATCTTTATTGATGATCTAAAGAGGGAATTGAGTCCACCATTACCAAATTTGCAGATGACACTGAGCTGGGGGGGAGTGTCAATCTGCTGAAGGGTAGGAGGGCTCTGCAGAGGGACCTGGACAGGCTAGAGGGATGGGCCAGATCCAGTGGTATGAGGTTCAGCAAGGCCAAGTGCTGGGTCCTGCACTTTGGCCACAACAATCCCATGTAGCACTACAGACTGGGGACAGAGTGGCTGTACAGCAGCCAGGCAGAAAGGAACATGGGAGTACTGATTGACAGCAGGCTGAATATGAGCCAGCAGTGTGCCCAGGTGGGCAAGAAGGCCAATGGCATCCTGTCATGTTCCAGGAATAGTGTGGCCAGCAGGACCAGGGAAGTGATTCTTCCCCTGTACTCAGCATTTGTTAGACCACACCGCAAGCACTGTGTCCTCTGGGCCTCTCATGTCAGAGAGGATATCGAGGTGCCGGAGTGTGTCCAGAGAAGGGCAACGAGGCTGGTGAAGGGACTGGAGAACAAGTCCTATGAGGAGAGGCTGAGGGAGCTGGGGTTGTTTAGCCTGGAGAAGAGGAGGCTCAGGGGAGACCTTATCACTCCCTACAACTACCTGAAAGGAGCTTGTAGACATGTGGGAGTCCATCTCTTCTCCCAGGAACTAGCAATAGAACAAGAATACACAATCTTAAGCTGTGTCAGGGGAGGTTTAGGTTGCACACTAGGAAGAAGTTCTTCACAGAAAGAGTGATTGGGCATTGGAATAGGCTCCTCAGGGAGGTGTTAGAGTCACTGTCCCTGGAGGTATTTAAGAAGAGACTGGATATGGCACTTACTACCATGGTCTAGTAGTAGGTGGTGTTGGCTTAAAGGTTGGACTTGATGATCTTAGAGGTCTTTTCCAACCTAGTTGATTTTGTGATTCTCTGCAAGGGCCGTGCTGATGTAAACATGAACATTTCTGATGGCATATTACCCTCAGACCTGATAAAATTCATTCTTACATAATGTCTTCTCTATCACAAAATCATGGAGGTTAGTAAAGAATTTCTGTTTCCCCGGAGCTTCTCTATGTTGCAATTCTCTACATTGCAGAACTAATCTGTCAGTGTGTTCTTTCCATTATTACCTTACTAAAAGAACACAAGACCATTATCTTCCAGTAACTCTGCTGACTCTGTAATAGTGGATTGTGATGTCTCAGTGTGATGGGAACTCACTCTGGAAATCTTGCAAGATCTCTCACTCTCATGTTAAAAAGAACATCATTCCTGTTCACCTCTGTTTCTGCTGATCACTTCTTATAGCAGCATTACTGGAGAGGACAGCTAGGTAAGAAGTCATGAAGAAAGAAAGGAAGAAGAAAGTATGTTTGCGTACAGGTAATTTCTGCGGAATCTTCTGTTATTCCAGTGAAGACAATTCTGAGAATCAGAAACAGAGTGAAAAAGTAAACTTCTACTAAGATTTACAATATTTATTTACCATGGGCCACCTGAAATAATTTCATCTACATTTTCAGCTGTAGGAGCCAAGTTAAAATACTTTAGCTGGACTGGCTTTATTAGGATCTTATGAATTGAATTGAGAATGAATGCTTTAGTAGAGGTTTTCTGGCATCAAAGAACTAGCTGCAATAAGCTTTCTTGGACTAAGCTGAATTATTAATGTTGATTATATAAGAGTACCATTCACCTTTCAAATGCTGAGGGTAATTATGAATCACTCAGCAGAATAGCTGGGGAGAAATCACTCAAACAACTTTCTTAGGCAGCTCCTTTGAAAGAAAAAAATAAAACCCTGCAAGAAAGGCTGCTCTGCTAATATGCATGCTTTCAGCAGATTTCAAAAAGACAAAAAAAAAGAAAAATAAAAAAGAAGAAAGACTTTTCTCTCAAATTACATTTGTAGTTAAACATTCGCTTTTGAGATGGGATGTGTTTTCAGTACCACAGCATTAGAAAGGAAATGGAGATGTTGCTCTGAATGCTTAACAATACACTGAGCTGCTTGCTTTTAATAAAATATCATTTCACTAACATCATTCTGCTGAGAAAGATGTGTTGAATAATGCCGGAGAGCCACTGAATCAACGCCACACTATTACATCATCGCTATTAAATATTCGTCTTTGTGCATTCATGGCATGTTTCCACTCAATGCATAAGAAGTGAAAATGGCAGTGAGCTAAAGCACCTCAGTGTTCCCTTCAGCATTAATCAAGCTTCTAGGATGTTAAATGCCTGCAGGGTTACATCCCTGACCAAGTCAAAACCCTGCCACCAAACTTTATCTCATACAGGCAGAAGTACCTGATGTGGGGAACTCATGTAGCACAGTCATGCACAGGACAATTAAAGACTGATTTTTAGGTATGCTAATTTCCCAGACAACATTTCTCTTAATCTCTGAAAGACGAAAAAGGACAGCAGTAATATGTATGGATTAAAGAACTACTTGCATTTAAAAGAGACCCAAATGATCAGTGCCACAAATAAAACAGAAGCCAGGGCCTGACTCCATGCCTGCTGCTGATGCTGAGCCTGCCTCACCCCACCAGTGGAACCAGCAAAGCCAGCTGTGCTTGATCCTGGGATGCACTTTAGGGACCCGAGAAGTCAGTCCCACACCTCTTACTCAACAGTCTTCCATCTTCCTGCTTTTCCCCCTCCCTCTGTCCTTTCCCTCAATACCCAACTCCCCTTTCCCTTCAGATTAATCTCAGCTCATCTGAGCCCAAACAGCCTTACCATAGTCTCTCCCCTTGACTCCCAACTTCTCTCTCCTTTCTCCCCCCAGTCTCTTTGGGACTGTTTTGAGCATTAGGAGAACACATAATCCATCTGCATGCAAACAACACTCAAGTCATCCCAGGTACGAAGAGAAACTGAAAGCAGTAAAACCTTTGAAGACCTTGGGGACAACATACTGTCCCGCTTCCCCATGTAACAGAAGGAATCTAGTGCCAAAAAGCTACTTTTAGGGTTTTTCTCTGTTTCTTGGCATCAGTATTTCATAGCTGTTTCTGCTTCTTTTCCTTATTCTTCTCTTCTCACTCTAACTTCTCTCTCTCCTTCAAGCACACTCCAGACAAAAATGTAGGAAAGCCTTCTTCCTGAAGGGAAACATCTTTTGTTTGTTTCTGGTGCCATTCTGGGTATTTTTTTGCTTAGAGACCTCTGCATCTGCCTCCTGCTACAGAGAGTTTGCAACTACCTTCATGACAGGGCAAAGGCTGCCTCATTATAGAATCATAGAATTGTTTAGGTTAGAAAGGATTCTTTAAGATCATTGAGTCACCATTAACCCAGCACTGCCAAGTCCACCACTAAACCATGCCCCCAAGTGCCACACAGTGGGGAAT
>JAOXXN010000446.1:17456008-17477135 GCA_026770055.1 Myrmophylax atrothorax | reverse complement strand
GACAAGTCCACCACTAAACCATGCCCCCAAGTGCCACACAGTGGGGAATATTCTATCAAGCTGACTGCAGTCCGTCTGAAGAAAGGGCAACTTCTCAGTTTCAGAAGGGAGGAAAATAAAGGCTTGGGAGATGTTTATTTTGTATACATCTTCTTACTGCATTTAAGGGGCATTGTTTTTAACAAAGATGAAATCTTGCCATTAAGTAGGGGTCAGTCTGCAGTCAGTGTAGTGTAGGGAAGCCTGAGCCAGGCAGTTCTGCTTTGCTCATCCAACTCCTCCAAGGTGGGGGGAAGACTTTTCCCAACTACCTCCAGATCAAGGCGGCAGCACTGATAGACAGCCTGTAGGAGGTGAGGGAAAGGAGAATAAGGAGGGCCTTGTTCCATATTTTTAAGTAACTTTGTTTTACTTTTTTTAATTTAGACATTCTTTAGGAAAAAGGAACAAGGTGGGATATATTTGGATACTCTCCTGTTTCCCTCACCTTGACAAAATTTTGCTTCTTCAGGCAATTGTTTCTGCCAGGAAAAACAGACCACAGAACACAGGGTCTTCAAACGGGATGAAACTTAAATGTGTCTCCTGTTGCTGCCAGTCATGCCTTGGCAGAAGGGTTACGCATACAGTAACTGATCCCTCAGGACTTCATCTTCTGGCTCCTCCACCAGCAGAACAGCAGGACACATAATATACACTTGCCATGTGATACTTTAACAAATCTTTTGCTGTCTACATCTTCATAGGCTTCCCCTCAGCCACCTGGGCTCATGGGTATGAGAGTGACAAGTTACAGGCTCCCCTGCATCAAATGTACAACTTCTCTGCAAATCAATGGGATCTGAGCAATGTAACACTGCCTTTTCCCCTATAATACAAAGCAAGTGTTCTTGTTTCCTTCAGAGGACAAAAAAGCACATCTGCATCTACCAGGTCAATGCCACCCTAGAGGGACTGACCAGATTTTTGGACAAAACTCTGGACCTAAACTTCAGTCACACTGGAGAAACAGGCCTCATTCCAACCATGATTCAGGATTCTTTCAGTCACTAATGGGGCAAAATAAAGTCCCAATTCAAACTACTTCTAAATGCAAAGGTAGTTCATTATCCCTCCGATTTCAAAGGAGGGCGTTCACGAGTGGTTTGGGGTGAAAAGGAGAAGCATCTTATTTGTCAGATTTGAGGGAG
The DNA here is from genome assembly GCA_026770055.1 of Myrmophylax atrothorax. Taxonomy (NCBI): domain Eukaryota; kingdom Metazoa; phylum Chordata; class Aves; order Passeriformes; family Thamnophilidae; genus Myrmophylax; species Myrmophylax atrothorax. The sequence continues at coordinate 17,475,945 of JAOXXN010000446.1, read as the reverse complement.
AAGGCTATCCTTTGTCCACAGAAAAAGCAAGCAAGGCAAACAAATAAACAGTCTTTACTTCAGAAGATCACATAGCCTGTGAGGTTAATAGAAAGAAATCACAAAAGAAAGGCTCCACAGGGACACCTGGGCTGGCAATCAGTGCTGAAACAGGCCTGGAAAGACAGTCCTCTTTGCAGTAGCAGCAGCCTTGAGCAGGCATGCAGCACACAGAAAGCAGCAGCCTGGTACTGAGGCAGTTAAGCCAGTCTCACACACATGGAGGCAGAATATGTAGCTCAGCCTGAGCTCCTTGTTAACTTGAACTTGGTTGCAGGACCAAGGACACATAATCTAACTGATGCTGATGCTGCTTCTGTGGTGGTGTCCTTGTAATTTGACTGGCTTACCCTAGCAGATAATGAATTAGGGGACATGTTAGGGAAGTAAATGCATACAGAGTGCAACTTCATGCTTCCTAACATCAGTGATGGCTCTGCCAGGTTAGCAATGCCTTCACTGTGGAAACTGAGTGTATAACATTTACTACAGGGCAAGAACAACATCTAAGATAAGTTCTCCCAGCTTTTACAGCATAAGATTGCCTACAGGGAGCAAACTTCACTTTCCTTAGTGTGCCATACAAATCTATTACCTTCCTTGGGAGAACACTAAGGCTGATGGCACCAAGCAGAAGAAAAATGAGCATGAAGAGCACAGCTCCAGATGTGTGCTTAACAAGGGCAGGTGGGGAATGCCCTGCCCTTCTTACAAAACCAGCCTTCAAGTCGTTCCCTCCATGCACTGGGAATTTCAACTGCACAGGGGAAGGATAATTCATCAGCTTACTTTGTCACTCTGTATAGCAGAACTAAAGATGGGAACATAGTATCTCTGGTCCTATCCATCCTCAAAACATTACTGAAAACCCTTTTGGCCTCAGTTGCTACAGCATGGCAAAGGTAAGTGCAGGTTGCAGCTCTGGGTACCCACCCAGGCTCTGTGGGCAGAGGGGAGGCTGCAAGCACTGGTGCCAGTTCCACATTACAGAAGCAAGACTGCCTGAGGCTAGGCTTCAAACAGCACATCCCTGTGATTTCTCCAAGGCTTGGCTTCTTTCAGAAGAGGATGAGGTGATCACAGTGCCCATATTCACCTTGCCTAAGCAGTCACATAAGCCAGTTTGGAGTGTGGGATATCCATACTCCAAGGGACACACACACATGCCTGATCATGACCAGCACGCATGTATAACTAGAGCTGATTCAAACCTGTCTGAGCAGTCAAGAATTTACAGTGCATTTGTACCAAGACTGTGGACAATTATGACTGAACTTTGAGAAACAGATGTTGATCCCTTTCCTTTTACCTTGGGCAGGCAGCGGTATGTGTTTCATCTTGATAAGGAAACCCTGACCTCATTTGGGACAATACTTTTCTAATGTATCACTAATAATGATGATGACAAATATACTGCTTAACAAATAATTGGCATTATTGGGTGAGTGTAGCATTTGATGTCCTTAGATCTTTCCATAGATAGACATAAATGCTGTAGATGAATCAGACTGCACTGATCACTTACAGTTCACAGTTTCCCTCTTCAGGGTCAGTACTTTTCCTGTCTTCAGCACTTCCTTGTGTACAATTACAACATGTTATAAAAAAATCAAGTGCTGGCTGTGAAACTTCCAAGTTGAAACTGTTTTCTCTTCCTTCTTTGCTAAAAAAACCCCATTCAGCATTCCCATGGTTTGTTGCAAACTCTTTGTGAATCCTAAGAAACAAATAGTATCCACAGTTATGTTTTTTAATTTTTCTGTTCCAACTTCAGATTTGCCAAAGCACTTCTTCCCACAGAAGGTAAATCTGAAGTGTGAATTGTATGCTCCCCAGTGGTCATGATTTAATCAGCAATAATTGTCCAAAAATATGCTTGCAAAGATTAAATTACTTTTGGTTCCATCTCCCTTGACTGAGAATACTCTTTTATAGCAGTTGATTGGAGCGCAAATGATACTGGTTTTCTATAGTTGTCTGTGTTAACTGATCAAGACATACTGGTTAGGTGAGGGAATGCTCATGTGCTTCTCACAGCTGGAAAATCTGATCAATACATAATCCCCACACTAAACAAATATGCTTTTAAGTAATTAGTAGTATGAGTACCAACATGGTCCCTTCTCTCATGCACTCACTCAGAATGGCTTTCAAGAACTAGATTCTGCTACCTTTGCAGGCAAGGATGGATTTAGGTTTGTCCGCACAATAACTAGGAAGGTAAATAAACTTAAAACTGCTGCTTTTTTTGCCCAAGTTTTAGGAATAAAAGGTTTGAAGGCTTCCTTCTCAAGTATGGCATCCCTCCACTCCCACCACCCTCAGCTCAGCCCTTCATCTGAGTGCACCTGGTGTGCCACAGCTTGGTTTGGGTATTCATCTGAGATATGTGCATTTCTGCCTGTATCTATTTCTATTCACTGTCTTTCTTCTCCCTTGTCTCTCAGTGAGGATTTTTCCCTTTTAAACAGAACAGCATTAGCAAGAGAAAGCAAAGTCTCTTCCTTGGAGCCCAATCGCCCAGGAGTCAGTGGCAGGCTGACCATATGTGCTGCACCACTCCATTTTCCAGAAGGTTTGGGGCTTTCTTCTCCTTCCATTACAGGAAAAAATTGGATTGACAGGCTCGGATAGCCAGGCAACTTTCCTGCTTTCAGTCACAGTCCCTGACAGCAAAAAATCCTCAGTGCATGAGGCAGGTAAACAGCCAGAAAAAGGAGTGAGCAGACAAGGCCTCCAGAGCTCCTGCAATGCCTGCCTTGCTTTGCCTTTGGTTCAAGGGATGGGCACTGCTGAATCTGAGGCAAACTCTTTCAGACATGAGCATTCAAATATTACTATGGCTTTTGCTCTCACCTAGCTTCAGCTGCAGGAAGTGACTAGCCACAAGTAGAAAGGAGTCTGGGAGTGTCCTCTGGGCTATGGTCTGCTGCATCACCACTCCAGCACACTAGCTAGAAACCCAAACCAACAATTAGGGTTAAACTCAAATAATTAAAGCAGATTATGGATAAAGGGATCTGGATTAACTTGGCATGGTGTAAGTTCACCAAGCTCTTGTTTGAGGAGAGCCAGACCTATTACTCCCTTCTCCTTCTTTATGGCATTTTATCTCCTAAAAATCAATGAGAAAATTGATCCTGAAAATAAGAAATTGGTTTGCTAGAAAATGAAAGAGTTGCACTTGTCAGTGAAGCTTTGCAAGCAAGGAAAAACAAATGTTTACCATTCCTGAAATCCAAGATGAAACACATCTCATTGACCTGTGCAACGTAAAAGGGAACAGAGTAACATATTTTTCAAAGTGCAACCATATTATTCCACAGTGCCTCTGAGTTGAAGGATGTATTGACTGATTACTGATTTCAGTATCTAAGGACCCCTGCAACCAAGAACTTGATCAGCCTGGGAGGAGAGCATTAAATAAGTATCTGCCTTCACCACCACAGTTACAAGATGGACAGATATCAAGTAATCTGTTTTCCACAGAGGAATAAAATATTTTCCACTATTGACTCCCACCTAGCTTTTAGATCCTAAAATCAGTAGGGAAATTTCCTGGAGATTCAAAACTCTACCCATGACAATTTATAGAAGCTAAGGTACTTGAAATTCTTCTTTAATGTGCTAATCTACCCATTGGTTAAAATTCATGTCTCCGCATTAATTTACTCATAAGATGACAGTGGCTTCCTTAGCACCTTTTCCCATTCTAAATCTGTCAGTGCAACCCTCAAATTGTTTTTATCAAAAATATCATGGTGAAGGAGCAGAAACCACTGCAAAGTCTCACTGCCTCCCTTACACCACCTTACTGACACAGTGGCATCCTCAACATCTCAGCACACAGGTAATGAAACATTTGACAGTGTGGTATCCTTGCAAGGATCCAGCAAGTATGTGCTTCTGCTTACCAACTTACCAACATGAGCTAGTCCCACGGTTCCACACTGGATTGAAAACCTGGTGTTCAATAACCTTGGGTTATGTGTATGTCTGATTTCAAGACAAGGTTATTACCCCTTTGCTTTGGTGAGACATTTGAAATCGTCTGCGTGAGGATGGTGACCTACCAGGAACAGCTGGCACAGTGTGAGCCTCCAAACATGGAATATTAAACCCCTATTAGATTAGGTGGGTGGTACAAAGCTTCCCCAAGTTAAAGTCAAGTCCTTTTATCCTTAAAACCCATCACTTGAGTGGGATCTGCAGCCCACATGACAATATCTGTGGAAAAGCACCTATCAGTTGTCATTAGCGTTGCTCACAGCTTAACGGACACAGAAGTGACAGGCACTGAATAAAAGCATTTTTAAATACGTATCTTCTGCTTTAGTCAAGATTTATTGCAGAGATTATACATGATTGCTCCAGTTTTCCTTTAGAGAACCATCACTACGAATCAGGATCGAAGAGCCCCCTTCACACCAAATCTTTAGCGTGCAAGAGTTAATAATTCAATGAAATCATTTCTATATTTAAGAAGGGAGTAGAATATAGATCTTGAGACAGATAGTGGACAGGGTGACTCACTGTGCTATTTCTCCTCCTTCCCTAAACCCTCTCCCTTCTTTTTCTTGGTTCATATATGGAGTTACTCGCAGGCTATAGCTGGCTGAAACATAAAAAAGACATAGAAAATAAGAAGATTTGCTCCTGTTTATATTCCTCCATTGCAAGAGGCACTGCCTCAGTGAAAAACAAAGCTAAGGACTGAAAGGGCGTAAATTCGAATCTGTGTGGAAGGCATGACCCAGCTGTATCTTCCAATCTCTCTGCTGTAAGATGACTGCTGATGTACACAAGAAACAGGAGGAGGATGATCTTGTACCTCACAGTCTGCCCTCTCCCATGCCATGGGAAAAAGCTATTATAAATAGAGTTTCAAAGAGCACAACTTATTGGTTGTACAACTTGTTTTCTGGGTACAGATCCATTCACAGATGTCAGATCTCCTTTTCTGTCTAAATTACATCTGCAATTTTGCTTGCACCACACTATGCCACAGAAACCTGAAAGCACAGACACTCTTTAACAGAACTAACACCTTAACATTTTTTCTTTGTTCTTCTCTCCATATAAACTTCAGGTAACTCTACACAAAACATTTAAGATGGCCCATTAAGATAAACAATGCAATTTACTTCAGTGAATTTTCAATAAGACCCGGCCAATTGAAGATCATATTACTGTGAACTTAAATAAAATACATTTTTCAATATTAATATAGACCACTGACTCCATAAACACAATTGTATATTTCTCCAAACCTGTACTTTAGGATATATCTTTCATTGGCCTCTCCTCTTGGAATTCCAAATCTGGTCCATACTGAAGACAATTCTATGTTTCAAGGATAAAGTTCCTCTAATTGATATTCTCACTCAGGTCTGTTCAAAAGTGTGGAACAATTAGCTTCATTTATCAGTTGTGTTCCCTGGCCATAACTCTCCTTTAAACTTCATTTCAATACATTTTCCTTTAATTTCAGCTCTCATTCTAAAAGAGAGAAGTTCTCTTTTTATTAGGATGCTTATTAATTTAGATGTGCTGTCTGAAATTTCATGATAATTTTACTCTCTCTAAAATCTTCACCACAGTAAAAGCAAGAGCAGTCTTGATTTTGGACTGTCATTGCCTGATTATGTATTAGTATAAAGGGTCAATGGATCATGAAGAACTGTGTGTTAATTGCTTCAGAAATCAATATGTTCAACTTGAATACCCCCAAGCAAAGACTGTCCTTTGCTGTGTCAAACCACAGATATTTTGTGCTTGCTTGGTTTTCCTCCAGCTCTGAACACACTACAGACTTATTCCCCTTCTATTCCATTTGTGGTTATGAGCACCGTATTCTGAAAGCTTAGATGAAATAAGTATTGGGGTAAATGGACCCACTGGCACTAGAAGAGTTTGTGTGTTATTCCGACAAATCAGCCACTTTAGCTCTAGACATGAGAATTAATTATTCTTAAAACAGTGCTTTCTCGTGCTGGACATTGAAAGCCTTACTTCTTCACACAGTTGTTGCAATACCTGCTGTGGGGGTTTTATTCCTGTTGTACCACTCTTCTCAGCTGTAAAGACACTTGCCATTTTAAGTTCAAGTGAAAGAAAACCAAATACCAACATTTTGAGGCTTTAAAACAGTTGTTCCCTTGTACTTTCACCAGAAGAGTTAATGATCACCAGAGTTACAGTACATAACGTATGCCTGGTTTAAGACTCATCCAGACACTGAATTAAACTGACTTATTTTAAGTCATAATGGTATAATCAGCATCCTTGGGTTATTTCTTGCTCCTCCATGAAGGCCAAATGCTTTTTCCTTCCAAAGACTATGTAAGCTTTAAAACCATGTACTTTTCCAAGTGTATCTTCATAGAGTAATGTCCTAGACACAAACTCTTCATCAAAACAATCTCAGAAAAGCTGTTAGTCCCTTCAGTCACAGATGGCACATACTGCTCCAGATTCAAGTATTAGCTTTGGAGGTCACATTACAGGACGGCTTCTCAGGTATTGCTCCCATCTCTTGGACACCAGGATTTGGATAACTTTCACTCTGTTGTTCTTCCAATGTTCCTGGAAGCAATACACCTGCCCATGGCCATTGTAGGACATGAACATCATATGGTTCTCTATGCTTTCCAGCTGGCTGGGAGGAGATTGTCTCACCGCTTAAAGAAACCAAAACATACTGTGCTTCCCGCAGGGCATGTGGATCCTTGTCCTGCCATGCTGTGTCCATGGCTACCCAATCATTTCATCACAGTGGGCAGCTGAGCAAATGACAGTAACTTCAGGGGCTTTGTCAAACAGCTGGTTCACTCATGCACTTGACCAAATCACATATACTTCCTGACCATTACTGGGATGAGCAAAAGTGAGTGCTCATATCAAATTATTTTAATCTCCATGTACAGGAATAAAAACTATGTGATACACTGTTAAGCACAGGAGAACATTTATCATGCCATAACTGTAAATGCCATGTTGGTTTTGTATCACTGTGTGTCTCATTATTGGAGCAAATGAGGCTCGGGTGACATTGGCTGTCACATTCCAGCTGCTTTTTGAAGCGCCTCCACCTGTTGTTTTGCCCTTCTTGGACCCCAAGCAGTTACATTTAATGAATCCTTGCCATACCAGAGGAAGATCACTGTTGAACGGCTTCTGTCACACATACAGCGTTCTTAGGATTTACATAATTTTCACTCAACAGCTCCTAGGGTTGGCCTGCAAGAAGCCTGCCCTCCCTGGGGTTCCTATGTGGCAACCAAAAAAAAGTAAATAAATAAAAGAGGAAGAGAAGAGAAACCCAGCATTCTCAGGGTCCAAAATAACATCAAGAATGCATCCTGAGTGACTCCACCCTCTGCCCTCAAGTGGAAGAGGATGAGCCACGCTCTCTTTCTCTCTCCCTTACCCGTAACTGTTGAACAGTTGCTCCACACTTCCTGGCTATAGTTCTCAGGAAAGTGTCCTTGGAAGACAATCAGTGATCACAGGCATTGACCCCCAGGCTGCTAGATACTGGCACCACAAGCCAGTCTGACCTTCAGGTCACCACTCTACTGCAGAACAGGATGGCACCTCCCTGGACTTGGTCTACAGAGTGTGTACTGGGGCACAGCAATGGGGATTTGCCTTTATGTCAGCTGTACAGTAATGTCTCAAGGACTCCTTAGTCAAAAGGATTTGTCTTCCAAGATACAGTTTGTTGAAAGTGAAACATCTTGTTTGGAGAACAGCTATGAAAAAATAAGCTTTGCAACCTTCTCATTGTGTTTTACCCATTTCATCCTACATCTGCCCCAGCTGCAGCACATTTATATTTCTCCTTCACTTCTCTGGCTATTGTTTTGTTACCATGTCTGTCACTGCAGCTTTCAACAGATGCTGCTGCAATCTTCTTGCTGTAGAGTCCCATTAACTTCAACAATAACTTCAATAAATAACTTATTTCCCTTAAGATGCTCAAAGGCTTTCTTTTGGTTGCTTTCATTTCTGTTTAAATCTGTCATTAGAATTTATGGCAAAACATCTGGACGTTCTCTCATCTCATTTTTTTTTCCTTCATGGTTCTGTTTTACTTTTACTTCACACTGTAGCTCTTCTGTAGTTTTCATTTATTTATTTGTAACTTTAGTTAAGTGTCCATTTGGTTTTCCAACAAAACAAATGTCACAGATTCATAGAAATGTCAGTTGGAGAGGAATTTTGGTGGTCTCTAGCCCAGCCCAACAACTGGAGCAACACTACCACCAGCGCTAGAGCAGGCCACCCACAACTTTGTCCAGTCATGCCACAAAAGCCTCCCCACAGGCCTTCCCTGTCATCTTGGCTAATGGGGTGTAGTGTTGCACATCCCTCCTGGCCTCCTCATCCCATCCCAACAACCACCTCCAGAGCTGCAGCAGCTTTGGCTGAAACCAAGAGCTGGGCAGCTCTGAGGTTCATTCCCAGTAAACAGGGAAGGGCACCATCAGCTCTGTCCCAGGATAAGGGCCAAGAAGCACCAGGTATCCTCTGCCTGCCATGTGCAGAGTGCGCAAGCTTACAGCATCTGAGGAGACATGCAGGACCTTGCTATAAGGGACCACATGGTCCAAGTCACAGCAGTAAACCTCTACCAAAAGGACTTAAGAGTTTCCATAGGACCTCACTCTGCTTTCTGTGATCAAAATGAGTGCCAGTTCCTTCTCTCAATAACTCCCTCAGGGGAAAAGATATTCCTCAGCAGGAATGGGGCTGGTTACAACCAGGGTCATCACTAGCAATCAGGGAATTTTGTGGCCATTCAGCTGATCACAGGTCCACCAGGAGTCAAGGAAAAGGGAAGACTGGGAAAGATACACACACAAGCATCCTCTGGACCCAAGCATTTACTCCCAAAATACTGCACTCCTTAGAAGCTATGAGGAGAAAAAAGGACAGAGTATAGGCAAGCAAGGCAAAGTCTGCAGTGGGACGGGACTCAGGGACAGCACTGCAAAGCACTGTCTATTTTTTCATATAGCCAGAAGAATTAAAACAATCCTCGACATATACTAAAGGAAGGTATGGAGATGTTTATACACACTACTGCACATATTGGTGATCCACAGAATACATTCACAAGGCCACTGTCCCAACACAACCACACAACCTACAGGAGCGTTAATAGGAGGGGCCCAAACAAACCCACCAAAGCTCATCAGTGACAGAATTTCTAGGGAAGTTAACAGCGTTATACTGAAGGCTGGCATGTTTTTGCAGAATGCTTTGCAAGCCATTTGCTTTGTTAAAGCCAACAAGCTCTGATAGCAGGGTAGCAACTACATAAAATGTGTGGAAGCCAGCATAATCATTTCAATAAAAGTGAAGCAAATAACACGCTGTGTAACGGAGAGCAAGAAAGTTATTTCACCTATGCAAAAAATTAAGAAAGGCTCAGTGGGGATTGTATGCATGAGCCCAGAAAAAACTCGAAAACAACAATGAAACAAGTTCATTCCTGACACCATTCCAAGGGAGCCACTGAGGAAAAAATGCACTGGGGAAAAAAGATTTGGCCCTGTTGAAGTGTTTACATGGAAAGTGCAAACATTTTGATCAATAGCTAAGAGAATCACGTTGAAAAGGGAGGTGCAAATCAACTCTAAAAAGTGGGAATATCTCTTTTACTAAAGGAGGTGCATATTGCTGACCTTAAGAAATCAAACTTGAAGTTATTTCCAAAGAATATGTGAATCCCTAACAAGCAATTGTTTTAAATACTGTTTAAAACCGCTGTCATGACACTGAAACTATATTTGTTTAATGTGAATCATTCTCAATTTATGATTATGTAAATTAGAGCTGCTTAGATAAAAAAAGATAAAGAATTAAGCTATACATTGGAGAAAGCTGGAAGAAGTCAGCTTCTGGAAAGCAGAACCAGGTTGATTAACATTCTTTTATGTAAAAACATTTTTGCCTGCTGGAGTAACCCAGGTCAGAATACAAAAGTAAACTGCCTGCTGAGATGCAATCCAAATGAAAGTGGGTTTTCATACCTTTCTTTCTGGTTGTGTCCCAAAATTCAGAGGCTCTCAAGCAAGTTTCACAAAAATGAGTTGTGCTGGGAAAATAAGAAGGAAAAGGCTGTTTGGAAGCTTCCAAAAAAGGACAAATTGATTAAGGGTTTTTGCCTAGTAGTGATCCACACCTTAATTGTTTCAATGGTGCTTTATGGAATTTATAAAGCTGTTGCACAACTGCAAGCCCAGTTACTCTTATGGATTGTGGGCTAGGAATCTAAAGGAAACAGGTCACTTTAATCCCACGGCACTAATCCGGGTTTGGGCAGGAATACCTTTTGATTCTTGGGATTCCTCCACCATTTCTACCAGATAAAACTGGAAACACTTTCTACAGTTAATCCTTTATGATTGCCATCATCTTTTTTCTCTGTTCATTCTTAAAACATCACTAGAAGAGCTTTTGGCATGAGTAACAAAGCACAGTGGATTTCTGAATTCAAAATAATAGGATGTGATTTACCATGGAAAGGAGACAACTTCAGTTAACACTTACAAATTGCTTTCAAAGGGCTGGATTTCAGAGACTGGGGAAATTCATACCAGGAGGTACAGAGCAGAGTTTTCACTTGTGTTCCCTCCCATAAGACTCTTGTTCACACACACCAAAAGTGCTCTATGAACCCAACCAACACACCAGTGAGCAGGGCTTCACTTGCCCACTGCTCTGAAGCAACTCACTACTGTCATCTCAGCTGATGAACAGCTCTTGCTTAGATCTGTGATGAAAACACACCGCCTTGGGCTGATCACTGTCAGTAAAGGGTATTGTGGTACTGCTAAAACAAAGCTGGAGAAGCAGACCCTCCTTTTCCACATTATTCCATTTGTCTGGACTGCTTGCAGGCAATTCCTGGGCATTTCTCAGAAGATGGTTCATTCCAGAGGCTGCTTCCCCAAAAGCAAGAGGGATGAGGTGTCATCAGCAGTCATCTTTTTTCCTTACATTGTACCCTAAACACCCTCAGCAAGCCTGGAACCTCCAGGCACTCCCAGTATCCCTCATGTTACATATACCTCATCCTACTCCCATTTTCTGCTGGAAGCACATCACTACTCAGGGTAGGGGGGACAGGACACATACTATTTCAGAGTATTTGACCTGAACATGCACACACAGAACAATAACTATGATCCAGGGTCACAGGGGCAGAAACTAAACTTGGAGTTGGCACAATCTCCTCCCAACATTTTCCAGAATTTTGTGGTAATTCTACTTTGTAGAAGTTTCATGTGTTCTTGAACTTTGTTTCCAATTTGGTTAAAAACAGCCAGTGAACAGAAAAGTCCAGCATTTTGAAACTTCCATCAAAGGGTGAACCGCAGTCCTGGAGTCATCTGTGCGAATTGCTGCTTCACAGCCCAGGACTCTGGAGTTGAGTGCCTGAGGAAGCTGCTGGGCTGGGAGCTCCCAGGGTTCAGCCTCCCACCAGCCTGCAGCCCTGACTGGAGGTGGGAGACAGCCATTTGGTTGTCCAAAAACCATTTTTTGTGATGGACTGTGTTGTAGAAAGTTTTTATTTTAATCAAATCCCCTTCCTAATGTGAATAAAAAGCAAAAATGGCATTAGAAGCTTCTGCATCAATTCCAGTGGTGAAAGAAATTGTAAGCCTCAAACTACCTCTCTTTGAATAGTTAATATCACCACTGAAAAACAAACAAGCAAAAAATCCCACTCTACTGATAAGTTGGCCTTGTTACACTATGATGGATACCCGAAACCCCACCACAGTCTGTGTGGGGTTGACAATGCAGAACAGTTAGAGCCGTGTGCCCCTATCACTGTATAGTTAGAAATACTTGTTACTTGTGCCATTATCACTGGGGAGAAAGATCCAGACCATTTTTAAAAAATCTGCTTCAGGAGTTGTTATTGCTTGTTTTCCTTTGAATTCCTTTCACTGTGTTACTGCTGATTCTGTTATTTTTTTATGAACTACATTATTTTCAAAATGTGGACATTCCTCAAAACTACACAAAGCATCTTCTCTTTCAAGCATCACAAATTCCTTTAATCCAGCAACTCCCTCCCCTCAGACAAGCAGTTAAATGTCCCAGCTCTGCCAGAACCAAGGAACGGGCCAAGCAAAACACGGCAGAGGTGCCCATGAGGAGAAATTTGCCAAGTGCCCCCAGGAAACACAGAACAGGTGTATGCAACATGCCCAGATGAGACCATGCTGAAGGGGCAACATGGAGACATGGCAGCAGAACAGGTGGTGCTGGAAGCCAGGCCAAAGCAGAGTACCTTTAATTTAGAAGAGGAACAAACGTGTCTCTCACCAACAAGGTCCTTAGGACTCTTGTCTTCCTTGCAAGTGATAAAGAACTGTAAGCCTGTAGAAGTTAGACACAGTTTAAAAGAGCCCAAGATGACAGAGGATATATCAGTATAAAGGTCAGTTTAGACAGAAAAATATTATTCTCAATTTAGCTACAAAGTTTTCCACTCAAAAAGCACAGCATAAAGCCTTCCACCTAACCCTTCTCTATTAAACAATTGGGTTGGAGTCTTTTGTCTGTATGCCAAGCCAAACAAACTCCAGGAACTGATTTTTTCATAAATCATGATAGCATCACTCTGCAGAAAAGCAAAGCAGCTTGGGAATTTCAGGTCTTATCAAAACAACTGTGTCCAGAGATCAGTCCTGGGGAGAGACACAAAAGCCAAACCCAGCTCTGAAAACAGAGGCGGTGAGAGATTCATGGTCATAAATCATTGACAACAAAGCCTCATATTTTAAATGAGAAGCAATTGCAGCCACTATCTCAGGTTCACTTCACCTCTCAAACTGTAGATTGCACAGATCAATCTTATGAGGCATCCAGAAGAAAAGTGTCTGGTTTCAGTTTTAGACATGCTTTATACAGGGTTGACCAGAGAAGTCAAGGTGGACAATTTCTACAGTGAACCTAATACTGTTTCTGTACAGCAAGTGTGTATTCCTAGTGAATTTATGGATACAGCCAGTGCAGTAACAGATTTCTGAGATTACGAAAGATGTGACAAAATAGGATTTCAGCTGCAAGTAGAAAAAATCGAGCTGCATTTTAAAAGACATTGAAGAAATTTAAGGGAAACATATTTCAGATCAAATAAATTTTCATTCCAGTAATTTAAAACTACTTTTAATATTCGAGTCACATTGAAGGACATTGTAAAACATAACATTTCCAACTAAAAAATCCAAATATTTTATTTTTCATGTCTGGAGGGATTTTCTTTCCTTGAATACTTAACAAAAGTTTTTTCCTAAACAAAACACCAAACAAACTTAGAAAATGCACATATCTGAGCATTACTGAATCTGCTAATTTTAACCCCTCTTCTCCAGAAATGTTCTTAAGGCTTTGACTCCTATGACATCTGACTGCCTCACTAGAAAGAACACTGAGCATCCCTCTTTTCCAGGAGGAGGAAATGAAAGAGGAGGCCCCGTAACATGGAAGTAATTTGCTCAAGATCATCCAGCAAAAGCAAAACAGATTAGAGCACGTAGCCTGTCCCATGTTAAGAAGCATTAGTCTTCACTGATCAAAAGATTTTCCCTTACAATATGCAAAAACTTAGAGGAAGTAAGTCTCTATTTTTTTTTTTAATTTGGTGAACTTCATGCCATGTGTGCCAGTAGAGATCAGGGAGATAGGCTGGGATTCTGTATACCGGACATTCCTGTGCGTAAGGATTTCCAGAGGATCCTACAGTCCATGCAAGTCTGGGAAATAAAGAGTAGTTGGGATATACCAGCTGAATTTGCTAGAACAGTCATGGAACAGAAGCAAACCATGATGCATACAGCTGCACTAATTTTTTTTTTAATTTGAGCCCATTTTCAGACTGCTTAAAAAAATATTCCCTGCTCATTTCATTACAAAATGTGAAGTTTACTCAAAAATGACTCACTCTGTCACTGAGGGAGAAGGTAGGATCTGCCACGTGTCAGAGAAGGCCTATGAGGTCATTTCATTCTCTCACCATATGAAAACTATTGTTTCTTCACATAATTAAAATGTGAGGATGTAGGTGGTAATACCCAGATGGACACAAAAATGAGAAAAAGCTCTGGTGGATTGCTAATCATGTTTTGAAAAAACAATTGCATTTCAATCATAGTGAATATTTCCATGTATGGAAAGTAGGTTTTTGTCATTTGCAGCATCCACATAACATTTGGCAATAACAGCATAAGCCAGAATTCATATGTGAGTGTATCTCATTTCTGATGCTGACATTTCATGATGAGTTGAGCTACCCAGGAAATTCAGGTGTCGTAAAGGGTAAGTATCCACACAGAGCATATCTTTTGCTTCCTCTGTGGTTTCATTACTCTCTGGTACTCTTCCAGATCATACGAAATACAATCTTGCTCACCAAGTTTTCTGGACCCTCAGCATTTGAATTAAGCACTCACAGATGTTCCCTTTACTCTCTACCCCTCTAAGCATGATGGATCTCCTCACTGCAGGCTCTCTGCTGAGGTACAGTTGTTTTCTCACTTTGAAAGGAGTTTCAAAAAACATTTCAGTTCATCTGCAGAATTTTCCATCTGAGTGCTGTTATTTTTTGCATTGTCACCATGCACCAGAAGCCACGCATTTGCAAGGGCCTTACTATTAAGGAACTTATATTGATGAAACTTATATTGTCCCCACTGCAAGTTTTTGGGAGAACTGTGACAAAGCAGAACCCAGCACGTTTTATTTCCAATTACCTGAAACTAAAAAGAGGGAGGGAAAAAGGAAGTCTAAAGGGAGAGGAACCAGGACTGAGGATTTGTCTGGTGGATCGGTAGGTCAGTGCTGTAACTTTGCTGCCTGTGAAAGTGCCACTGAGACAGACAGCTGAGGATCCCTGTAGCTGAGCTCTCAAAACAGTGAATTCTTCAAGCAGCATTTCACAACATCCAGTTTGGGAGCATCACTTTCCCAGGAGATACTTTGGGTTCCTGATTTTAGTCTTCAGAAACACACACAGTTAAACAAACAAACAACATGAATGTTACACCTGTTTTGACACTTGCACTGAGTGGAAGGTTGTATATCCAGTAAGGGCTTGGTGGGCAGGGGTAGACCTCACCTCTCTGTGCTACTGAGATGGGATATCCATGCTGCAAAACAACTGCTACTTGAACTCCAGCACTAAAGGGCTTCTTGACCTTTGGAGGGCTGCTGGGGCTCTAACAGCCCCTGGAAAACTCCCAGGCCACAGCTCAGAGTAGCCTCTTGTGAAGCAGGAGAAATGTTACTATTTCACCAGGTTGCACTAGATAAGAGTTAAAAAGATCACAAGACTGGGGTGGCCTCTGTAAGACCCATATGTTGAGAAATATTGAGTCATTCTGGAATGTGTGTGCTGCTGCACAGTGACCCCAGGAAGAAATAAACTCATGGCTTGTGTACATACACCAGCGTGCTTCAGACTGCATTAGATGGCAAGCATGACTAGAGACACAGCTGGGAGAGGAGCCTCATCCTCAACACCAGGGCTCAGTTTCACAGCAGTGGGTAAGTAACTCATTTGTTCTCCACCCCAGCACTGACTGGGGTTACACAGCTGGTAGAACCAAGGTCTTGTGCCCACTTTACAGCACAGGCTAAGGTTTGCTGCTCTCTGGGGTTAAAGGGCCCCATTAGGGAGAGACAAGCAGAATCCAAGTGGAACAGAGTCTCCCCACCACAGTAACTCAGCACAACCACTGGAGAGGCACAGCTGCCCAGACAGCCATCATCATCATCATCACCATCATCATACCAACTCACCACCAGCACAGGGTAGAGCTGTGCTACAACTCCTTTAACACCTTGAATCTAAATCTAATTCTGTGCTCAAAGAAGTAGCAGAGAATAACACCAGAAGTCAGTGCTACAAGTCCAAACCCCTCTGCTGCCTCTCAGACCAGCAGCATACCCCTCCAGCCACCAGCACCAGAGCAGACTGCCTGCAAAGCCTGCCATGCCAGCAGTTAGGCTGTTCCATAAGCTGGGGCCTCACACTCCAGCTCAGTCCCAGGGACAGAGAAAAGGCTGTCCTTTGGCTTTCCTCAGCAACAACAACAGTGATGTCCACACAGCTATGGGAAACAGCAGATGAGTAGAACTCCTGGGCTGGTTTTGATACACATTTCCCTTCTCTCTGGCAGATGGATTTGGACTTTGACTAACCTACACCTCCAAGTGCCCTGAAGGATGAAAGCACTCCAAGCACCATCAGGCAGCAGGAACAGCCAGAGCATGGCTGGCATGGAGCATGGGCTCAGTGACTGTAGCAGCAGAGTCACAACAAGATGTGCTACTCATAAAAGCGTCGATTTGGGAATGCAGGTAAGTCAGCCAGATTTAAGAAAGCTTTGCTATGGCAGCTAAAGACATGTCACTTCTGCAGGGGTTTTTAAAATTTTTTTAGGCATCTGTTCCAAATAGGAAACTGTTCCTAGAGGAAATATTTTTCAGAAGAGATTAAAAAGATTTTAACAACTCAACCTATTTTCTTCCAGTTCTTGGATACTTTCTAGTTTACTAACATTTTCCCCACCCCTGAGAATTCACACAGCCAAGGCAGAAAGCCAATGCAAATACTCCATCGGACCCTTCCAACCGAAAAATGTAACGAAAAGAGGAACTTTTGGGACGTAAGCTCAGCTCATCTGCAGTGGTGGCTTTTACTTAAAATGGGCCCAAGCCAAGTTTCCTTGTTCTCTACACCCTTCTTTTAGGACTGTGCTGTCACGGGAGCCTGGGATTCCACACAGAGACCCAGTATTTCTGCAGATGGCCTATTTTAGGAGGTGAAGCACCTCATAGGTACAGCTTCTCCTTGCCTGAAGTAGTGATCAAACAGAAACCTTTGGGGCCCAGTTGCCCTTGTACTTGTGCCTGTTCTTTGTGGACTGACGTCAAATGTGCTACACATTTGTGTTGGCATAAATAACAAGAGAGGAGAATCAATTCCTGTTCAGCCAAAGGCAGGTCACTTCCATCCCCTGGCCAAAAGTACTCTCAGGATAGCATACAATTTGGCCAATTGATTTTAATATATTGGCATTTCTTCCCAATGTGTGAACACACTGTTTACAATTTCAGTAAGCCATTTTGGAAAACACTGTTATAAATCAGGATAAATAAAAGCTTGTCCTGTTTGCCTCCAGTGTCGGACATTGTTAGTGTGGGAGGTAGGTCAATTGGGGACATAAAAAAATCCCACCCCAAACCTTCTTAGCTAATTCCTTAGCATTTCAGGTCAACTTTAAATTAGTCACTTAAGAGGAGTCTAGTTTAGTGGAGGCATTTGAGTCTCTTTATTGATTCATTTACAGTAGTCATCAGTATTCCTTTCAAGTGGGCATCGCTCACACACTAAATCTCTCGGCAGGGAGACAAGCCTTGTTCATTTGCTCTCTTTGTGTCTTACTTTAAACCAAAGAGTAAAGCAATAATCTAGCTCAAATGTGTATTCCAGATTGGCTTGGCTCTGTTGCAAAGGGTAAGCACAGAGCTCCTCTTCAATTAGCAGAAGAAGAGGCAAAACTGAAATTGCTCTATGAATTGCTTATAGTATTTGAGGAGACAGCAGAGGATACGGCTGCACTTTCCAAAGTAAAATGAATCACCTGTTGCCTGCCGGAGCTCATGCCAAGAATGGTCAGATTTGAGCTCAAGGGAGTGCTTTCCAGAGGACTTCAGCCAACAGCTGTTTCCCTTCAGCTCGATTGTGCTGAGAAGCTAGCCTCAAGTTCAAGCATGAAAAGAAAAAGTGGTACTAGATGCCAAAAAAAGTGTGAAGGCCAAATTTCCCAATAAAATGGAAACATGAATTGTTGGAATTATCTGCCCTACTTTTCTGCTCACAGACTATTCCCAGCTTAGTCTGGTGACCCTGTCACAAACACTGGGATTGCAGGCAACCAGCGTGGAGCACTGGAAAGCTCCTGCTCCTTCCAGAACAAATAAGAGGAGGATCTTATTCAGAGGATAAGTCTTAACAATAGATGTGTTCAACCTGATGCAGATATTTAAGCAGATAATTGTTCAAGCACTGTTAAAGTCCAGGGATGGATGGGAGAAGGCAATTTCCATAGTGGCAAGGGAGAAGACTAAAGTGAGGATGAGGCTGAGGATATATTATATGAGTGTCTGGCTCCATCACAGACTACATCTAGGCTTGTTGTTATTGCTGACCTCCTGAAGGTATTATGGATGCCTGCCCAGCCCACCCAGCTTTGGTGGAAGCTTGGTACTCTGCATCTTCACAGATCTGGAGTTTGGTCAGTTTAGTCACCTTTTTGTGAAATGGAGTTAATGCTTTTCTTCTCCATACCTGAGTTACTGTGAGAATAGCTGAGGAGCCCAGACCTTCTCCCCACTTAAGGCCTCAGCAGTGAACTATATTCCTTGCACGGCTCTGCCTCAATTTTAGCACCTATGAAAAAATACCACCCAGAGCCCTCACTGTACTTTCTAAATGGCAAGTCACTGCAGAGGAATAACACTTGAAACCATTTCCCTCACCACTTCACAAACATAAGACAGTTTTTTGTAGGATCCTAAAGGAAAAACATCATTATCAAAGTGGCTTATATCTCATTTCAAGAAGCCTCCTCAACCTGCCTTCCAGGGTCTGGTGATTCCCAACACGGACAAGACAGCAGAAAGTGGCTATAAAATGTTCATTTCTGTGTTAAAACTGAAAACAATTTGCAAAGCCTCAATTCTTGAAAAGTTACCACTGATTCAAGAGAAAGGCATCTTTTCAGTAGACTTTAAAATCAGGAAGGATCACTGATCAAGTCAGACTCCTGGTAAAACACAGGTCAATGATTTAATCCAGTGAAGCCAGTACCCTGCCCATGCATACAAAATGAGTCTCCCAATTAGCACTGGTTAGAGCTTTCCAGTGCAGTATCAGGAAATGCTATTTCATTGGAAGTGAAATGTGTCAGTTCCAATTACCATTTCATCTTGAAAAAAGTATCAGACTACAGATTTCCAGGACAGGCCAAATGTAAAATTTTGCTTTTCCCTTCTGTGATGGCTTTTTGTATAATTTCTTGGAGCAATGGGTATATAAACACATGGAAAAATAATTGTTTTGATGAACATTCAGCTTTCACATAAAAATTAAATAAATATGTTTACTCTTCTCTTTGGACAAAATGGAAAACCTCATTCTCACAGAGCCACCAACAAACCAAATACAAGATCATACACAGAGAGTAACAGGAAGACAAAAACCGTTAGCAGATATATGGCAACAAGAATGGAATGTTGCTCAGTTTTATGCAGTCACACCATGTTTATACCCACATGACTAAAGGCAATAAGGACAAAAGCTCGTTATGAGTCCCTCAAAATCTCTTAGAAAGAAACCCTTTGGCTAAATATGTGATGTTCAGCCAGAAAAAATATTTTCTCCCCTGTACTCATAATGGTGAGATGATAGGAAAGAAATGTCATTTTTGAGACATAAAAGACTATTTAATCATTGAAAATTCTAATTAATTTACACACCCTATGTCACAAAGCCTTGCTTACAAATATCAAATGATCTTCTAATTATTGAAACATTCTTTAATTCAAGTTGCTTTGAGGGTCTCCTAGAGTGACCAGACTCTTTCTTCTAAAGAAATTTCAAATTATAAGACAGCTGACTAAATGAATCTACATGGCCTACCCTTGGTTTTGGCTGTCTGGAACAATCATAAAGAACCCTCACATTACAGTGCATTTTTAGGCATAATACCTACCAAAGATTTTCTCCTTTTTCCATTTTCTCATTTTGTCCCTCACAGTCTATAGCACTACAATTTTCTCCAGAGAGACTTCAAAGAGTTTTAATT
>JAOXXN010000446.1:17407159-17442770 GCA_026770055.1 Myrmophylax atrothorax | reverse complement strand
GATTTATTCTGCTGAATGCTGTTTAACCCTCATTATGTTTCACCTCTCAAATGATCACCTCTAAAAATGGGAGAAAATTATTTCTGCATATTTTCATCCCTCTAGAGTATAGGCATTTGATAAATACATACTGTCTTTCTATGGTCAATGACAGCTCACCCCCTTTTAAAGTAATCCCTATCCCCCAGTCCCCAGTTTCTAAGTATAGCACACACCCTCAGATGTTTAAAGAGTGAGACTCAGTGTTTGCCATCATTTCAGACTTATCTTTGGCAAACAAGGAATTGACTCCAGTATAATCCCCAAAAGGAATATATCTGTCCTTCCAAAATCCACATTCAGCCTGGCTGCCATTGTACTAAGAAATTCAGGTCCAAATCACATGGTAGCAATCTTAAAAACTGCAATTTAACCTTGTGTTCACTCTGAGTTTATCTTTCAGAGGATCCTCTAGAATTACTACCAAAAGTTTTAACATCAAAAAGAAACAAGCAAAAATAAGGTAAATTGTTCTTCTCCACAACTAGAAAATCTGTAAATTGCAGCATTCTAAATGCTGAGAGGGTGTGAGGGGGCATGACTATACATGTATATAAATCTGTCTATCTCTATCTGTCCAGGTATAAAATCCCTCTCTACTACAGCTCAACTGCATGACTGCACAGAAATCATTTTACCTATTTTTGCCTGTCACTGACCACAGAAAATGGGGAAAACAAAGCTTGCTTGCAACCAAATGGATATCATTTGGGATTAATTCAGCAGCATATTTAGACTGTTTAAAAGACAGTATAAATTAAGAGAAGTCCTGCTCAAAAGAGCTCTCTACATCCATGCCTCCAGAGACACTTGGTTGGTGGGAAAAAAACAAAACAGGGCATGGGAGAGATGGATGAAAACACAATAAAAGGACAAAGCTGCAGTAACTGTTACAGCACATCATTAAAATTAAATGATAAACAGATCTTAGCCTCAGAAGGTGTCATTAAGCTCCACCCAGTTTAATGGCTATAGTTGTTTCCATAGCAACAAATTATTTTCAATAAAAAGTTATAAACTCAAAACCAATAAAGCCAGGCAAAGATGGGCCACATACAAAATATGGGATGGGACTATAAAAGTTTTATCTCTTCTTATTGGGTATAACCTGCATAATTCACCTGTGCTTCTGCTGCTCATGTGTATTGTGGTCATGGCTGTAGAATTTTACAGCCTCCTCACAGCTTGGCAAATTCTCTATTGATTTGTCTCTTGCAAACACATCAAGGGGAAATGTGAAAGTGTTAAATCAGAAACACATCTCACCACACAAGCTGTAGCCATGTGGAAAAACGACCTTAAGCTAAACAGGATTGTGGGATGTGCCTCTTTTTGCAGGTCATTTTGTACTGGATTGGTGTCTACACTTGTTGGTCTTAGCCAAAACAGAACAAATGGTCACCAGCGAAGACCTCATCTGCATGTTTGGTGATGCTAAGATGCTGTCACCTGTGAAGTTTGCTGCAAGCATCAGAGGAACAGAGCCAGGAAGGTCCAGGACATCTGTTTCTGTGCTTTCAGCAATACAAAACAGAAGATTCACCACAGGGTATTGGCAATTCAGCTTGTTAAGCACCATCAGCGATTCACATCACAATAACCTCTCGGTGGGAACGAGAGAACTGCAATGGCCTAGAAAGTGTGCCCTACACCATCAGGTAAGGTCCTCCACAAGGTATGCAAAAACTAATCACTGGCAATATTCTGCTTCAGCAAGAATTGGTTTGCTCACTTTTAAACATGATGGCTTCAGGAAATTTTGAGCTTAGATTTGTTCGATTGCTCTGAAAGTTGCCTTCAAGACACATGCTCACAATACATGGGATAAATCCACTGACTCTTGGGTCTATGAAAGAGGAGGACTCAGAATTTAATACCCAAATTTTTTTTACCCACGTAAGGACCATGTGTGTGCTTTGCATGCTTCCAGCAGGAGTCTTACTGGGCACCTCTCCTGAAAGGATCAGGTTTGCTTCCGAGCAACCATTTCAGAAGGGGAGGGCAAAGCACAGCTCTCAGAACAGCAGAGTGATAGGACTTTCATCACTGCAATCAGCCTGCAATCACTTTCATCACCCCAGTGCCACAGAGTGGGTCTTCAAGCAACAATGATTCCCAAAGTTCAAAAACCATTTAGATACAGCACTCTCATTTCAGAATATGATAGTGCTGGAGCCAGGACAATACTGAAGACCCCTAGCAAAGGCAGTGCGATGGAATTTGAGTGCTTGGTAGGATCAATCCTCGGTGCATTGATGTTGTAGGGAAGAAAAATTATAAAGTCTACGTGAGCAAGTGGCTCAGTGCTTAGAAGTGGTCTGGAGAAGTGGAATATAAGTGGTTAGACTGTTAAAATAATCCCTGTTACACATTTGGCTTCTGCACCTATCTCTCTCAAACATGATCTCTGAGTCAGAACAGACAGAGGAATACCCCCAAAATGCAGTTTGTCCACAGCCTTCCTATCCCATGTGTCAAAAACACTTACAACATCGGTAGGGACTTCTTCCTTGTAGTCTCCTCAGCAGCCAGTGCTGCTCATGGATGCAGTCAGCTTTCAAGTGTGATGCAAGGCCTCAGAGTTTTACCAAGATCTTCCAGAGTCATCTGCTGGAAAAGCTGATGCCTTACTTCTGAGCTTACACAGACAAGGCTATATGGCCTAAATTTGGGCTCCAAATACAATTATAGACAGAGAAATAATGGACCATTTGGGAAAGCTGGAAAAAAAATCTGAAAACTGAAGAAGAAGGAAAAAATTTAACCTGAAAACTCAGTCAGTTTTTAACTTCTGTTTAAATATCTTGTTTGATGAGACTTTGGTTTGTTATCTGCTTATGGAAAACCATTGTTTATGTATCAAATTGAAGATGGGGGGGTGGGTGCAATGTTAATTTTATAAAAATGACCCTGGTGTTTTCTGATACTATTCTGTGATCATGCACATGGGAAATGATAGTTGTATGTCCCAGTTTTCTTAGACAGAAAAACCACTACAGGCTTCAGGAAGGAAATGTAATTTTTTTACTGACCTGATTTAATAGATAAATGTTTCTTGAGAATCTCATTAAAAAAATAGAAACAGCAGCAGGTCAAAGCAGCCATCTGCAAAGTAAATATAACAGGTCAGATCCTTCATAAAATAGATGCAACTTCTGTAATTTCAGAAGACCGACCCTGCATTTGCAAGAGCCGCAAGGCAGAGTCCTGCCTGCCTCTCATGTGATCCATACAAGCACCCTGCTGATTTCCCTGTGACTGCAAAATACCAAGCCAGGTGGAATCTGGGCCTTCTGTATTTGCCTAGAAGGGAAAGCAGTTCTTGTAAACCTGCCTAGTGAGCGACAGCTGCTGGATTGTGATCATCTAACCATCACCCAGAGATAAATCTGTTACTCTCTAAAGCATCAGACAAACTCCTCCTGCTTGTTGAGAGGATAAAAGGAGCTTCCCTTTCACTGAATGTGGTTGTCTGTGTTGTTTGTGCTGTGTTAGTCCTCATGGCAGGACTGGTCACCACTGGGTGTTGAGATACACTGAGCCCACGGGCAGCTCAAGTGAGGCTCCTCCATCTCAAAAGTACTGGAGGACCATGCTGGAGCTGTGATGCAGAGACCTTGTAGCCTGAGAGTAGACTTTGCCATGAAAGACTGAGACACAGGTAGTACTGAATCCCTTAGTGTTTTCAGTGTTCTTCATCACCATTTAGCAATAGCTGTCCTGCTGCTGCCAATGAAGCTGTCGAAATGCCCTTGCTGTCCCTCATACCCTTCACCAGCTCTAATTCCAGAAAAGACAGGGCCTGTCTGCTTCTATCCCTTCAAGCCCAGGATACTTCTATGCGCTTCTATATTTCTCCTCAATGTCCTGTCCCCTTTTCCAACTCTTCGTAGTGCTGGTTTTGTTCACTAAACTGAGTGAGGGGTTCCCCATTCAGCCAAGGTGACATCATGCCATACCAACTCATCTTGCACATAAGCAATGGACCATGCACCCCAGGGCAGCCCAAAACAGTCTGCAGTACTGGTGGTTTTCCTGGGAATGCTTCTCCACTGATTAAAAGCCATCACTCTGTCTGTGTTAAGGAGCAATCACCAGTTGTGTTTGCTCTTACAGAAGAAAAGCTCTCCCTCCAGGCAGGAAGAGTTCAAGTTTCTCTGTGAACTATTCTGTCCTAAAAACAGTATCAATGTAGCAGCCCCATGGACATAACATAGTCCCTACTTTGAGAAACCTCCATCCCTAAGCAGGAAAAAATCTCTGCTTCCTTTCCTGCCAGAGGACTGGTAAAACCTTAATTTACAGGAAAGGCAATGCAGTTGTATTCTGTTGAATCATATTAGAGAGTCATAGAATACCAAGTTGGAAGAGGACCTCAAGGATCATCTGGTCCAACCTTTCTTGGCAAAACCACAGTCTAGCCAAGATGGCCCAGCACCCTGTCCAGCTGCATCTTACAAGTGTCCAACACTGGGGAATCCACCACTTCCCTGGGGAGATCATTCCAAAGGCTGATTGTTCTAATAGCAAAAAATTTTCCTCTTGTGTCTAATCAGAATCTCCCCAGGAGTAACTTGTACTCATTACCCTTCATCTTTTCCATGTGAACCCTTGTAAAAAAGGGAGCCTCCATATTCTTTGTAGTCACCCTTTAAGGACTGGAACAACAGCGCAACAGAGATACCTGTGAGTTGTCAGTGTCATTCTTTCCCCTGCCGAGCTGATGGATCACAGCATCTGTAGCAGGCAAAAATGAAAACAGCTATAGCTAAACCCTGCCTGATCCTAGTCATTGTGCTTCTAAAAGTGCTTACAAATTATGTCGAAAAACAGATGCCTGAGGTCAAATAAGTGGCCCTGGTTTGTTGCTGTACACAAAGCTTTGACATAAACCCCATGTAAGACATTAAATGGGTAGAGCTGTGCCCTGTGAAGGGACTTCTGCAGCACTGGTGCAGTGACTCAGCCAGCAGCAGTGGCCTGCAGCACTGCTCTGCTGTGATGCTTGAATCTCAGCTCTGCTGGCTGCAGTCAGGGCTTCAGCTGTGGATGCAGCAGACCTCAAAAACACTTGACAGCACAGACAGGCTCTTTTCCATACAAGGAAGAAAGACTTGACCTGCAAGGAAGGGAACAGCCATCAGCTGGTTTTATCTTGACCTTATTTGATCTCATCAGAACCATGAGCATAACTTAGAAATATGTATCAGCAAGAGTAGAAGATAGAATATATATAGCCAAGGACTTCAGGAGGACCAGGAGGGGTGATTTTTCTTTAGTCCCTCTGTATATTATCAATGTGAATATTTTCCTAAGTGTTTTAAGAACTATATATGTTGCATGTTTTTCCATATGGACAAATGATTAACATGGAGCATCACAGCTGCCCGAAGCAGTAAACAGAGCTCTTGCACAAACAATGGAAAATATAGTGGTCATCATTAAAAAGTGAACATTTGCCAGAAAAATTACCACATTGTGGTATATGAAGAGACCACAGTTACTTCCTGCTCTGAGTAAAAATGGAAAATGTGGTGTCTCAGATACCAATAGGTTGGTAACTGTTAGCAAATGTTGACTTTTTTATGGTATCCCAAACTGAATTTAAGCCTTTTCTGAGGTCCTGCCATTGCTCTTTTCCAACCCACAACAGACTGTGTTTCACTGGTGCATGAAACGATCCTTCTGCCATGTACAATAAGTTGTGCAACCCTTTGATATAGCACAGAGCAGGCCACTGTGTGCAAACACCACTGCCCTCTGATGAGTGTAATAAGAACTGCTCTCAGTATCACCTAATCCCCTACTGCCCCAGATTCAGAGGAACTCCTCCATCTCAGGATGCTATGCTCTTGAGGCCAACAGAGCTGTGCTCTGTCCCATGTGTGCCATCAGCTTCCCAGCAGCCGCTGTGTGAGACAACTAGAGCTGCTTGGAAAAGCTGAGCTGGAAAATTTTTTGATGAAAAACGGAAATTGTATTCCAATGAAATCTTTGCAAAAAAATGTTCTATTTCCTCGTTAACTATAGAAGTGGTTGGAAATTTCCATTCAAAAATCTTTCCAATGGAAACCAGATTTTCCCCCCTTTCCATCCACCCTTCCCATCTTCCCCTTCGAAGTGAAAAATACGTGTAGAGAACAAACACAATTTTTCAGTGAGGTCTCCTGAAGACCATCAAATTTTTCAGTGGCTGCAGGTTAGATGCAATCCTTAAGATAGTACCCTACATCCTAGGGCTTGGTTGTCTCAGTTCTCAATGAATCAAACAACAGCATCTTTTAATGAAACTGGAGAAACAAAAAGCATCACATGTTATTTCTCAGTCTTGGCCCTCCAAGTGCACACTCAGTTGTGGTTACATGCAAGTTTCTTTAAAGTTTTGCCTGCAATGCAGTGCCTCAGTTTCATGCCTTTGATCCCATGTTCATTTGTCTTTATTATTTGTATTACTGCTAATTTATTCTTAAATGTACTGATTTTTCACCACTTACACTAGAACCCTTAGCATCATTTCAGATGAAGATCTCCCAAAGCACCCCACTAGCTTAACACTCCTTTAAATAGCAGGTTATTAAAAATATAAACAGAATTGGCTTTATGCACTTCTATTTCTCTTCCCCAAATGCATTTTACATCTACCCTTTCCAACAAGCAAAAGGGCCATGAAATCTCTCTTTCCCTGAACACCCTAGTGAGCCATGTTAAAACTAATCACTTTTTAAGAGGCATACGCACTCCTGAGGATAGGATCATAACTGGATTTTTTTTGTCGGCTCAATGGCAAATGCAGAACTGAGCCTCTGCTCTTACGAGGAGGGGGAAGAAGAAGGCACAGTTTTATACTTATTTAGAGGATATGAGAGGTGCCAAGAGCAACATAACAGGAATACAACCTATTATACCACATATGGTCTCACTTATCCGTTACTCATATAAGAATTCCACATCTTTCGCAAAGAGCAAATAAGAGTTTGAGAGCAAAGGAGCAAGTATACCACTTGAGGAACTGAAGACTTCACTTTGTTTAAGCAAGCCAGTGTAGAATATGGAAATAAGACCTGACACAACCTTCTAACAACAGTTAAAACAGGATTTAAATGCAAATCTTTACTAATGTCCTTCTCTTATTGTTTCTGCTTCTATCAATCTCTTCATGTAGAGAATCTAATAGAGACTGACATCCTCTCTGAAGAATTTTTTGACCAACATGAACAAGATCACAGAATAGAGCCCTGCTTAAAAAACAACCACGTGATTTAAACATCCTCTTGAAAGTCTGTCAATTGCCTTTCAGATTAGAACACTCATTTTCAATTCTGCAGGACCAAAAACCTCTGCAACACATTATAAACATTTGCCAGAATGGCCTTTGAAGGAAAAACTGTCTCAAAGAGAGAGAGCAAAATCCTGATCCTGCTCCACTGCTGTGTCTAATCCCCAAACCTTCAAACTCTGACCTGCAATCAATTTATCATGGCTTCACACAGTACTGCCCATCAGCCAGCTCCTGCAAACCATCCATGTGTTGGCTTTAACTTGTAAGAAATAAAAAGCAACATGAGTAAAACCCTGACAAATTTGCCCATCAAGCAACTTATAATGTCAGTTCCTGTTTCCTTTTCACGGGCTCAGAGCCATGTTCAACTGAACCAGTCTCAAAAGCTAAATTTCAAATGTCATTTAGGGCTGGACTTGCTGAGAACCTTGTTCCACTCCCCCATGAAGTTCTGGACATGTAACTCTGTGAACAGTTCCACTGAGCTCAGAAGCACTGATTTAAGAGCAAGTTGTGATTCAGGGTGAATTAGGGTGGTGGCTTTCAACTCCATAAGATCTTGGAAAGGTCATTCCTCCCACTGAGCCATGGAAATTACTTTTGTCTTATTTGACTAACTTGCTTTCTTGATGCTCTTTAAATACAGGAGATGGCTTGTTTAGTTTCTGTGCTCACTCAGCACTATCACTTAATCTAACAGTACTTAAATACTTAGAGAACTTAATACTTAAAGAAAATTCATTTGTTCATGTCTGTGGTCTTTTCACAAATTTAAGACTTCTTATCTTTGTGTACTATTTCTTTTAGGTAATGCATACAAATAGTAAAAATCTCATTAATCTACAAAATAACTGGAGATAATGGGTGTTTGCAGTCTGCTACTGAAGAAATCCATTTCTGTGTGTCCTGCTGTGACCCGTTCCCTTTTAATAGGAGAAGTTGCTTTTGGATGGGTGCCTAATGCAAACATATTGCTGTACTGAATAAACAAATGAGTAGATAGTTGCTTCCAGATCTTCAATTCTTTATAATCCTCAAGGAATAAAGTCAGTAGAACATGGTCCAAGAAATACAGGCTGCTCTGATCTTTAGAGCTACAGTTAACAGAAGCTTATTTGCATCCCCAGCTATGGTTGTGTATTTGTTTTCTTGGCATTCATATCTGCTGTAATACCCACTGATCAACACAATACCACAGTGGAAACTTTCCTTACTATCACTCTTACTTCTTTTTGTTTCATGTTGTAAAAAAAATGCAAGAGAGCAAATGAAGCAATTAATGTATTTTAAAAAATACACATTTATGTAAGATTATTAAGTAAAGGGGTTTTGTGCAATGAATGTGGTGGAGTTAATGAGCTCTTGTCTAGTTTGTGCAGCAGGTACAGCCTGCAGGCCACAGCACTGCAGAGGCGGAATGAACCACTTTGCTCAGCCTGGGCTTCTCCTGAAGAAAATATGCCCCAGTAGAGAGGAAGGACCACAGCCTCTGTGACATTTAAAGAGTCCAGACAAATTTACTGTCTCGAAGACTTTGGATAATTAGAATAAAGGCAGAATAATCCTACGGAGTTGTATTTTGGCTTCACTGACATCAGCTGTCAAACTTTCACAGCTTCAGAGGAGTTACAATTTCATCTCTGCACTGCTGGGAGGTGACGTTGCCCAGCGTGTTGAGTAAGACCTAGCTCCTGGTTTGCAGACCCGGTTTCCAGCTCTTCCCATGTTTGTTACCCTTGACAAGTTTCTTAATGCATCCACTTATTCAATTTGTAATTGGGATGTCAGTAATTAGCTTTTATAAAATCCTTTTAATTCCATGGATGAACAAAGCCACAGACAGCATGATGTAACTCATTCTGAGGTTTGCAGCCCTTTGCTGAAACAGCCTAACTGGAGACATCTGAATCTTACATGATGTTTCATCTACCAAGGGGTTTGTATGGTGATTTTCTTCTGAACTTGTCAGGAACTGATAATGTTGAAATGCAATAGAACATCTGGATCTTACTAAAAAACCGCAAGACTTCTGATGATAATCCTAGACCAAAAAGTGACAGTTCCCAACACCGTAAGCTAAGTTTGTAATCTTTTAAAACTCTCTTTATCACTTTGAAAACAATCCATTCAGCAAAACTGCTGTTAAAGCCTCTCCTGTCACCAACAAGATTGCCTATAGAAATATGGTGGCCATTAAACACCATTGACTTTCTCAGCATTGCATTTAGGTGCTACATGCTCTCATGTATCAGGCAGCTAAGGACACTCAGAAGGCAGGATCACAGCTAAGGGAAGGGAATTGATGCAATTGTATCAAGGTGATATAGGGAACAAAATCTGCCAGAGCTGGGTAAACTCCTGGTCCCAGACAGCCTGCCACTTGTGGAAGAACATCACAGATTCCCTTTTACGCCTCAGTCTTTCTGTCTGCCACATAAACCATTTTATACGGAATTGTGTTTGCCATGGAACCCTCTTTCTTGTGGGGAAAAGCTGTTAAAACACTTTTTGAAATAACTTGCCTCTGTTTAGTTACCAGATGTTTCACATGGAAACAAAAGCACATCTACTAACATACAACCAATGTCAGGGTACTGAATAGTTCTGAACTAAAGAAATGGTTGTACAATTACTGTGCAATTACACCCTCTCCATGTCTTTTTTAAGTTCATTTGTTTGGCCCTTTTTCACTAGTCAGAATTGACATAATTAACAGAACTGCTGGGCACTAGCCTGGCACAACAGATCACAGCTTGAAGTTGGCTGGTTTGCTTCTAAACAGTTTGGTCTTCCCTGATGAAAGATGTGCAAACAAGAAAAAACATTTCTACTGTAATGTTCAGAAAACTGGCAGGACTTGACAATGTGGCATCTCAGAACATCCCAGCCAATCTGTTGTCCTGTGTGCAAATCAATTAAGGTTAGCAGATGCTGAAAAACTTCAGCACGATATGCCAGATCCCATGGAGGCTTTGATTATGCTCCCATCATTGACCTTATCATGCTCTTTAATTAAAGCCAGGTATAAACTTTGGTTGTTTTCACTGTTAGCAAAAAAAAAAGCCCTCACTGACTTTCCCATAATACACAATCCTAAATACTAAACCCCACAATACTACGAAGAGAATATACTCTGAGTTAAGAATGATGTAGCCTATTTGCTACAGTTGCCTACCAAAAGACCAAGCCACCTGACTCAGTGAAATAGGCCTTCTTTAGAGTTCAAGTGAGACGTGCCTAGCTACAAAGTCCTAGGGCCTGGTTGGAAATGCTGCATACACTTACGTACTGAACCTGCATTTGGAAGGTTGGTGAGAATCGACCTGAACACAGTTCACACTCACCACATGCAATAAATCAATATCACACACATGTGCCAGCAGGTGAAATTAATGACTGTCAAGCTACATCTTCTCTGGAAGACAATTAATTTGTCTACAGCAACCTTCTCAGTGCCTCCATTTCTGTGACTTGGGTACAACAGCAAAGAAAGCCTTACACAGCCTGTGCCATAACATGGATCCAAATGGGCCTTTAAATGCATATTCCCCTGTTATTCTTCAACCCTCTTCTCTTCTTGCCTGGAAAACTCTGGGCAGTTTCCGCAATATCCTAGGCTTTCATTCTGAGTGGAGTTTCAACAGATCCATTCCCAAGGCCTCAAGTGATTAAGATCTGGGGTATTTTCACTTTTTAAAGACAGGGGAGCTGAAGTTCAACATTCAATCAAACATCTGTGCTGGTTGATGCATCTTCCACAGAGCTGGAAGCAGTGTCATTTCATAGCAGTGGACAGGTAAGCATCCAATACTATTCAGAGATAAATTTTTTCTCACTAGAGAATCTGGATTAACCAGGCAGGCCAGGTTTCAGGGTGCTTAATAAGTAAGTTCCCCTGTAAAATGTTCTTGCCAAGATGCTGTGAAGTATTGAAGCCCCCACCTGCATCCCACAGTCTCCTCCAGAGCTTGGCCATAAACATGTCAGAAGCACATCCCCCCAGGGAGGGGACTGGGCTAGTGCTGGATGCAGATGCTGGGGCCAGACAGGTCGAACAAGTCTAAACACAGTACAGCAGTATAACTTACTTGCACTGAGTATGTTCACAAGTAGGCACAGTAATGCCTCCTCAGGAGTAGGCAGACCACCTTCATATACCCTAGAAATCATTTGTGGTCTTCGTAGGTGCTTATTGATGAGCCTCCATCCCAACATCATTTGCCACAGACAGAAAAGGACGAGGCTCCCACAACAGCCATGATGCAGCACAAGCTCTACATTCCTGACCCACCTTCAATCCAGGTTCCTTGAATGAAGCTCAGCAAGGCAGTCTCCAGGTTAAGAGGACCACGGTGCCTGAGCCAAGTGGTGATGTGCTACAACCACCTACAATGAGAAGCTTAGTGGAAGCTAATATTGATTTCTGGCAATGTTCTTTGAGCCCTTGAATGAAGGTCATGATAATCTGGTGTTTGCTAAAGAGAAAGGGTCTCAGCTCTTTGTCTCCTGCAACATGTGCAGCCAGGAATGAAAAAACACAGCAGACATTAAGAAAAGACACTATTCTTGTATGGGCCATGTGATGTCAGAATATTTCCTACACTAAATAAAAATCATGGTGGCAGTTGCTTAATGAATGAACATCAGCAAGAAAGAGCAAATGCTGGATAATGCTTAAACCGAAACAGCTTCTTGCTTGCAACAGATTTCAGTAGCTTTGGAAATAACTACTCCTTTATGAATGGCCCTCAATCTCCCCCTATATCTTGCTCTTAACCCATCAAGATGTTTTCATGCAAGGAGGAATGGCAGCTCCCACAGAAGTGTGCCTTGGAAATGAGGAGGGAACCACCGCAATTTTATAGCAATTTTAGATGTTTCCAAAAGCAACTAGAACATTCAGGATGAAGGACAAGGCAAAACATAACACCAATGTAGAGCTGCTTCTGTTCTGCTGGCCCTAATTCACTGTATTCTTCACTGGCACATAACCACATGTCTGCAGCCCAAGGGTTGTTCTTTAACTCCCAGGATTGCTGCCATTTTCCATTCCGACAGCCAAATGAGCACTGTGTGAACTCTGTCTCAGCAAGTGAACTCAGTAAGTCCTTTTATTCTTCTCTGACCCTGCTAAAATGGTTGTTAAAGCTACCCACCATTTGTTCCCTGTGAGTATTTCATGCTTTGGTTTCTCATGACTCCTGCAGCTTTCCCTTCTTTCTTTGCCACAAAGTCAAAGCAAGAGAATTCCCTTCTTCAATACCACTATCCATTTTCTACTTTTGATCTGTTACGTTATTCACATCCACCCAGCCTGCACTGGAGTAACAGATCTGGGGGCAGTGTGTTCCCTCCCCCTCCACTGCAGAGATCATTACCTGCTTAATTGATGGGGATGATGTCATGCTGGCTGTTCTTTTTAAGGCAAATAAAAATACATCCTGTCTCTTTGGAGGCTGCTTTTGAAGCTCAAACCTAGCTGGAATCAAGAAATGGGTTAAAATCCAACAATGTGCTCATACTATACCCAAATCTACTGCTAAATCTTCTTAAAAATTACACAAATCTACTGTGCTGACATACAAGCCACACTTAGGACCCTGTGGAAATGAGCTCACTTGCTTGTCAGGCTATCATAGGTTAGACAAGGCACAGAGTCCTCTGTTTGCGTAGTCAATTTGCCCTGGCTCACCCTCTGTGTGTCCTTCAGCAGTGCTGTGCCTTGGCTTAATCATCAGTAAACTGAAGACAGTGTGTACCTGCCTCACAAGCAGACGAGCTCATCTGCAAAACTCTGATGAAACTGCAGTATTAGCAAGTACAAAGTAAGTTATTAGGACTGAAAAACACAAATAAATGTTCATGAGAAACAGGAGCCAAGTCCTTTGATTCATAACTCAGAGGTAATTTCACAACCAAGAGGTAATTTGATTCAGCTGATTTAAGCCTGACTTCTTATTTAATTCACCTGTGTCTTTTAATGACAAGGCTTAGGATTTAATTTTTTTTTATTCTCTCCCTTATCATCTGTTCTATGGAATCAAAGAAAATTTATCTCAACTCAGAGTATTAAAAAATATACCATTAAAAGACAAAAGATTGGAATGAAAATGTATTGTTTCATTTCAGTGAAACAGAGCTAAGCACAAAGTCACTTAATCATTTCATAAAATCACAGGATTCAGACCACATTTTCCGCTCAGAGCAACTGTTGCTGATGTGCTTTTTCTTGACTGCTCAGAAGTAAGGCTTTGTTCACAAGCATTGTCCTCTTACTTCATTTAATGGAGAGCCATGTTTTCCTAGTTCCAGCAGGACAAGTGAAGGCCAGGGTGCACCACTGTGCTGTGCAGCAGTACTCCCAAAACTCTGTGTTACTGCTCACATGAATTTCTCTCTTAACCCCAACATGCTATGTTATCTGAGGTGTCTGCCCCACACTTTACCTCTAGTACAATTTGGATCATGGAGAAAGACAGACATTAAATAATTGGTGTGAAATCCTCCACTATGGTGTTCTGGTTTACCTTCACTGATGTTGATAATGTTGTAGAAGAGGGCCAAGCTTCCAGAGACCACAAAGAAAACAGATTGTTACTTTAGGACACCAAAAATCATGGCTATCTGCAGACCCCATTACAGCTGGACTTTTTATGTCCAAATTGTGTGAAAAAGTTTCATCAATAATCTCTCAAAAGTGCTGATCCAGAAAGTGAGAAAATCAATAGAACCACTCTGAAAATGCCACACCTAGAATTATTACAACTATTCCAGCTAGCACAGATGTTTTACTGATGACACTGAAATAATCAGAGAAGAAAAAGGTGGAAGGAAGAAAGTGATTCTTCAGACTCTTCATGCAGCAGGATTGGGAAACAATCCTCAGATTCCATGAAGTCACTTCCCAAAATAATGTATCCTGAGCAACTTGAAGACTGTTTTATACAGTCCCAGCCAATGTGGGAATGTACAGCAAGCATCTGGGGGTAAAGGTGGCTTCATCCAGAAAAGGCGCTTGATCTCATCCAAGCCCCATGACTGCAGGTAAATGGTTCAGAGCACAACATGTAGAAGTGAAGGAGTTCACAGCCCCTGTTCCCTCTGCTGCCCCCCAAGCTGATTTACTATTGTAGAGATTGAGGAAGAGACAGGGAGAGAGATGGAAAAATACCAAGAGCAGGAAGCTGTCCAATATTTTCTTTGGAAACAAGTTCAACCCATTAAGTGTGAAACTGGTCAATGTCTGACAGCTTTGTCCATTCAGTTGCTTAAGAGAGACTGACCAATAAATTAAATACAGTCATAGCCTGCTATGAGCTCTGAGGAATTTACATGTAACTGAGCCCTGAAGCTTGCTCACTGGGGGCATATCATCATCTCGGAGAAAAGCAAAGCCACTCTTCCTGAAGGTGGTTACAATATGAATGAACTTTTGTCTCCATTTCAGGTCAGTTTCCCTGTGGCATATATTAAAAAATGAAACCTCTATAACAAATTGGTCCTTCTGTTCTGCAGATTGTGTGCTACCTGCTTCATAAATAGCATACATGTGTACAATGTGGGTGGTGCGGGTCTGGTACTTCCTGAATAACATCCTTAGGAGGCTTTCCTCACTATCCCCCTCTTCTTAATGGGCTGTTGTTCAACTATCATTAAAACCAGGCACCCAACCACTAGGAAACTGCTACCTTTCTCCATGACCAACACTTGAGACTTTTCCGTTGCAGTGCAACCCTGCAGAAGTCTGGTAGCTGGTGTGCTTATAATGAGGAAACTCAGAGAGAAGCACACAGGCATATGTCTAGGACCTCGCCCATTTAGAACAAGAATTTGAAGTTGAGTTGTTTTCAGGTCTTCCCATTTTTCTCAACCCACAAGAAAGGGAGAAAGAAAAACAGCAGGGAAAAAAGACAACATTTAGCCAGATAATGGGTATTCTCTCACATTTAAAAACAACAAAACGAGTTTACACATGTAACTACTTAAAATATAACTTACTTCTGATCAAGGAGATAAAAAACATGTTGCAGCAATAAAGGCTGCAAAACATCTCACTGGCAAAGAAAACAAAGAGCTCTGCACTAAACAAAGATGTGCCTAAGCTTTCCAGCTCTGGAAAAACAGGACCAGTCATTGTATTCACATTAGTGAGCAATGTTCGGCACTGTGGCTATGAAAGTGGGTGACATCCACCTTTTTGCCTCACATAGATGTAAAAGACAGACAACCCAACCACTGCCTGTTTAGCATGTCAGGCAGAAAAAAAAGCAAGTATCCTCTCTAGACTTAGTCTCTAGATCCAGAGCTGTTCACATCAGATAATAACACAGACAGGCCTGGGCACCATGCTTTTGGAATCATGTTTCCAGAGCTCTTCCATGTTGTTTAGTCAGAATTTTGCATTCATTGCTGTGGGAAACAAAACAAGTCAGAGGGGTTTGAGTCTTTTTCCTTTCCTTAGACAAAATTTCTACATGATAATGTTATTGCATGGGCTTCTGTAGAGATAGTCTTAGTAGAGCAGTACCCAAAAGCAGAGTGGCACTTATCACGTTAAATTTCTCCTTGAATCTAGGACTGTCTGTTGTTTCCTCTTCATTTCTCTAACCCTGGATTATCTTCACCTCTCCAAGAGTCTCTCCCACATTCTTCATGGGTCACCATCAGACCCTTCCCTTGGAGGTCTCCCTCATTTCACCTCATCCTACATTTTAGTGTGTTTTCTGACACACTCCCAGCTGCCAGCTTGTGGTTGCCCCAACTGAGCTCCCCAGGTGCAAGTCCCTGCTTCCCACCACCCCTCCCAGCAGGTCTGTGGACAGCCCTGAGCTGTGCTGAGTCAGGCTGCTCTGGGATGGATGGGAGAGCCCATGATAGCAGTCACTTGGGAGTTACAGCCTGTTAGCGCCCCATTGGGCAATGGATGTGAGTTAAGAGGGACTTCTGAGATGGGATTGATTTGTGCCCTGTGTTTTTAAAACCAGTTTGAATCCAGTTAGAGATTCTATGCTTATATGGCACACCTGCTTTTTGTACTAAATTGCAAACTCTTGAGGGAGGTAAGTTCTTGTTTCAACTCAGTGTGTAGTACCTAGAACTGCTGGGATTGTTTCACAGGGATTTTGTCTGCTACTGCAATCTAATTATTAAATAACAATGAAATTAATCTCTGGGGCTCATGCACATGTTTGGCATGTGAATGCCTCGTGATCACCATGTGATTAGCCCAATTGGGGTGTTATTGCTACATGATGGGCATGTGATTGGCCCTTACAGGTCTCAGTCAGGTCTCTGCTCTTTCTTTTGCAACACAAATATGAAAGTTGCCTGCAAACTGCCATGAAAAAAATCTCAGTGATAGAGTGGTCATGTAAATCAACATGGGTGTCTCAAGTTGAAAGTGAAAATCATACCAGCAGTATGAAAAGCAATATGAAAAACATGTGCATTTTTGCTAATTTGGTTAAGATTAATGCTGTAAAGGCAACACACTATCCAGGAATAACCTGAATTGCTCACATTGACAAGGTTATATTGTCCGCACCAAAGCAAGCAGCAGGGCCATGCCTTGCCTTTGTGACCACTTGCTATGGTCATACTCAGACGATTTATCGTGTCCTGTGGCAACTTCTACAAGCCAGCAACCCAAGACATGCAGTGAACAGATCTTATTTCTGTTTATTTCTTTTTATTCCACTTAATTTAAGCTTTGAAACTTTACGATTGTTTTAAAAATTCTGATTATAATCAACATCATGCCAATAATAGGAAATGCAGAAAATAACACCAAGAAATGGAATGTGCACAAATGCAGCATGTTGAGCATACATTTCTACAGTTTCAGATCCAAACTAAACATTTCAACATTCCTAATAGTTTAGTTTCCCATTAACTGTAATGGAATAATTTCAGAGCCTCCTGTGAAAAGGATGCTGGTGTTCTGGAAGACCCAAGAGTGTCACCATCATACGGTGTACAACAACAGCTAAGGTGAACACAGACAAATGGCAGCCAGACTCAAATCAAAATTTCATTTCACAGCCTCTTTGTGGAGAATCAAAACATCTATTTCTTCTCAGATCCCCAGGAATTTGCAGAAGCTATCACTTCCACAAGAGCCTGCTGAGAACTTTCTGCCCTCACTGTTCTTCACTGCAATGTTTATTGTTCATATAAATTTTTTACATGAGTGTACTGACCCGATTTGATGACAATGGCTTCTGGTCCAAATGATAATTTTCTCCATACTCACTAGAGCAAAGAATAGTACAAAATCTAGACAATTCATTTGAATTGCAGAAATACGGTATTCAAGTGCTTTTTTTGTCTAACTTCATCTAGTGCCTTCAAGGTGAGTCCTCAGTTCCATGATCTGTAATGTCCTTTGATCAGAATGACACAGGATATTCAAGAGCTGGATATTGTAAGATGCCCTCATGGAGATATGCTCCTGTCTATAAATACTCCTATTGCAGCAGAGACTTGTACCACAGTTAGGCTGTAGACCAACTCAGTTAGTGAGTGATAAAAATTCTCGGCCCCTTTCCCCATCCTCTCTGGCATGACTTTTCACAGGGACTTCAACTGCATGTTTGGCTGACTGAAAGCAGATGAGTGAAGAATGGGCAGAATGTTCAGGAAATTATACTTTCCAGCTATGATACTTCCTCACATCGTCCTTGCTCCTTTCCTTTAGTTAAATCTGCAGCATAGGCTATCTGCTCTGTTGACAGGGAAATAATGTTTAGGAGGATACCTGAGTATTACTCATTTTCATGCTGAGCATAAATACCTTACCTGGTAAACCAAATAACATATTTAATATGAAACAATACAGCTGATAAAGAGGATCCAAGGGAGATGCTGAAAAACAGAACTGGAGAAATTGCCTGGCTATTGTAGTAGAAATAATGTACAAGTTTTAGATTAAAATGTAATTTATTGTCTTGAGTCATGTGGGGAAGGGGATGCTAAATTGGTTCCTGGGATGAGAAAGCAGCTGCCACCGACACTGTGTTCTCTATGTGCAAACAAATCAGTCCATGCTGTAATGTCTCTTTCTGCTCAGGCAGCATTTGATAGTTGAGTTTTAGGGGGCTGGGTTTTGTCATCTAGCTAGAAATGCTTTCATAAGCTGTACTCTCAGTCAGGGGCCACCTTAGGTTCAGAGTTCCACCATCCTCCACAGCACATCTCTTGTGAAAGAGCAAGTGGGGTCAGTCGAAAGGCCTGGTGAGAGGCAACTTACTGTCTCTGTCAGCAGCTTCATTAAAGCAGCTCCATTAAACCCCCAACCTCCCTAGGGTGTTATCCCTCTGCACAGCAAAAAGAGGAGAGGATCGATCAGGAGGTGTTTTACACCCACTTTGCGTTGGTGAAAATCAATAGCACCGACTGAGCCTGCTTCACCAGCACTCTGCTTCTTCCAGAAACATAAAAGCATTTGTAACCTACTACAGCTGCTTGCGCTGCAGCAGCTTCGCACTGCCAAAACAGCAAAAGGCAAACAGAGGATATTCAAGAATGAGGCTGTCATGATCTAAGCCATAATGACTCTACACTTCTTTTTTAGTTCAGTTCTGCTTTAGGTAAAACTTTCACTGCTGTCATACTTAGGTGTGCCCTGCTGGCTGCTCTCTGCCAGTGTCCTGCACCTGGGCCACACAGCTGGGCAGGGGAAGCTTTGTGCCTGCCCACTGTGTCAGTGCCCAAGCTGCACTCACTGCTGCTGGCTCTTACTGCCTTCCACCACATGTGGGCACATACATGTCCCACCTCAGGACAACTGGATACATCCAGGGCTATCCTCACTTGCCCCAATTCAGCTGCATTGGGCTGTCCCAGAGCACCTGAGACTTCCCCACAGATCTAGCAAATACAGCACAGATCCATGAGAGGTCTTCACCCCTCTGGAGAGATAGTTTGATCTGTCTAGGTGACACCCTACAGATTCTCAAAGTACACTAAACATATAGTGTTAAGTAACTCTGACTGTCTTGCTGCAAGTGATGATTTTTTTTATTTGAAGTCTAGAGGATTTTTTGAAAGTACATATTATTCTGAGATTTTGTTACAGAAAGCAAAGGTCAAAAGAATTTTAATCCTGCCCAGACAGGAGAAAATACACGATGGTTCATGGGGAGTTTGCCCAGAACTACAGTCTACTTTCCTGAAAAAAATGTAGAAGAAAACAGTCCCAGTTGGTAACACATCTGAACTGTAACACCAGGGGAGCAGCTCTGAAACTATCCTCCTCCCAGCCATCTGGTAGGTGTCTTAGGCCCAAGCCAGCTACAGGGTTACAACATGGTCCTATTTAATAGCTGAGGGACAGCCAGGTCAGAAAGTGAATGGCAATTGCAGGAGCTGCTGGGTCAGAGAGAAGATCTGCACCACTCTCCATCAGTCTGCAATTCCTTGACCTTACTGATATCATTCCCACTACCTTATACCATGCAATGCAGCCAAAACGTGATGAGGGCATGACATGAAATCAGGTTGTCATTTATCGCAGTGATGGAAATCCTCTACTCATTTATGGTGCTAAAAAGACTAACATAAATGCTGCCACTGAGCACCACCAAGAAATCAACACTCCAAGCAGCAAACCGGGAGTCTACAAAGGTCAGAAGCTGCAGAGCAGCTCTTAAAAATGTTTTCTCTACCCATCAAAGTCCCCGCTGCTGTCAGAGAAGCTAGACAGCAGGGAAAACACACTGGGAAATCACATCCTGAGAATCTCACAGTGTAAAATTTCCTTTGATTTTTGTGTATTAAAGTATGACTACACTACTATCGGGTTTTTTTCCCCATCTTTGCAGCAGAAAATACAATACACGAAGTAAGCAATTTCTTTTCCCTAAAAACACAGACCTTAGGAAGAGCTCATTTTAGAGTGAGGCTGTTATCTGTTTAAGTTTGCATTTCTTTGTTCCTTCTGTGCTGTTTTACTACCTCCTTCTATCAGCTATATCCAATGGCTTCTTAAATTCTGCCTCCAGCCACAAGGAATGTAAGCAAGTAGAGCTGATGTAAAATGACATCCATGCCTCCATTCACTGAGCAATGATTATCTGCTGAGTACTTGCAGGGAAATTCTTTCTTTTTTTTTTTTTCCTCCCCAATACAAATCCCAAGGCAGCTGAGGTTACACAACCAGCTTCATGCTTAGTTTAAAATATGTCTCAATTTATACGCCATCTGCAGCACTCATCACTAAATGAGAAGGCCACAAACAGGAAAATGCAAAACAACGATAAATAATCAGGACTCAAATGAGCACTGTTGTTTGAGGCAAGAATCTAGGTTGATCAAAATGCTCTCTAAATGGTGCCAGCTCAATGAATGGGACAATCACATCACAAACCACTTGTCTGGGGCACACGGCCCACTTTCCAAAGTCACTGATACATTTTCTGGCTCTGGAAACTCCTGATCTGCAAATCATTAAAGAGTAGAAGAAGCATCATTAGAGTCTTGCCTTTTGCTTTACTCTTCCTGAGGCATCTGCTTTAGCACCGTTACCAGAGAAGAATTGTGAAGGAAGGTGGGCTTTTGACCTGACCTGCCATACAACCATTACTGTGTTATCAGGCACAAATCCACAGGTCTAGGAGCATGGTACAGCGTGTTCTGCAGAAAGCAAGAGGCAGAGGGCAGTTCAATGGATGTCCTCACCTTCCCTCACAGAATCCTTTGTGTCACAATTTCTGTGAATTGCTTCATTTACTTACATTCCTATGCATGCAGGAAGAAGTATGTTGGTATGCTAGAAAGACTTGTTACTGAAAAAAAAAGCAAATCAAAGAAATTAGATTCTACACTTAGATCTGAACGTGACCAAGTCAAGAGACTGCCATGGTATTGTTCACAGAATAAAGCACTCCCCACAATGTCTAAACGCATTACAGGAGTTTGCCATGAGTGATACCACTGAAAATAAATGTTGGACTCACAGAAATTGGAGCCCTCCTCTTTGAGAGCATGTAAACCCAAACACATGTATATCCCATGATGATGAAAATTATAGGACAAGTGGCATTTATTTGTTTGTATAGTGAAGACTAGGCAACTTGAGTCTCCTAAGATTTCCACCAAAATATGTTGGTTGCCTTTGGGATTTACATCCGCTGAGGTTTTTATGATTGCATTTCAAGACAGAGTATGTGCTCTGCAGAAACACTGTAATTTCTTTTTTTTTTTTAAAGGCCCCAGAAGAATTCCTAGATTTTTAAAATTAGAGATAGAATGATTTATCTTTCCCTCTGATGAGACCCCCACCAGAACAGGATTCACTTCTAAAGCATATTGTCAAGGACTTATGTTTAGTTTGGAGTAACAAAACATATCTGGAGGCAAGTCCAAAATTTTAAGGGTTTAACTTTTATAGACTATTCATCCACATGACTGATCCTATCATCAGCTATTGTTTACAAATTCTACATTTTCTAAAACTCTCATTCCTGCCTACTCTTCTAGGAAAATTGCTGGACTTCAGCAATATTTGTAGAAGAAACCACTATGGAAGAATCTGGACAGGCTAACGCTCAGTGGTACCTTATTTGATTAATAAATTCCTATTGAGGTCATTAGGTTTCTCTGTATAGTAAAATCAGCAGGCTTTGTCCCTCAGAGCTCTCATGCAAGAAGAATAAATCAGAAAGCAGTGGAGCAGAATCTGTTCTTGTACTTTTGTCTACATTTTCTCTTGTTATTATTTTCTTTCAAATCTCTCATGCTTGATTAAAGAAATTTCTCCTCAGTTTTCTGTTCTGGTTTTATTATGCTTTTAGATAAAAAGCCTTTGCACGGCAGGAAGAAGAGCAACAATTTGCCAACTCAAGCTGCATTTACCATCTGGTATCCAAGAACTTAGCAGACTGCCTGTTCTGTCAATGCAATAATATTATGTTGCTTTAATGACCCCATGCTCTGATTTGAAGATAAGCAAGTTGGACTCAAGATGACCGATAGGGACATTCACTTCCTGTAATAACCTGCATTTCCTCAGCTGCTGTCACCAATTACCAAAACATTGATCACAGACTGATAACAAAAGGTAGTACAATTTCTGAAAATCAGCTTTCTCTGCTTTTTCATTTTTGTGCCTTCTTTAATTGGGTTTAGATGGCTGCAATGCCAGATGGATACAAGCTGCTCTGAGTAAGACAAGAGAGTACCATTTCCCCAGAGAAATGAGAGTGGAGCAGTGCCCTACCCACATCACTAAAGTCAAAGCTTCCAAAGGGACCCACAATGCTGAAGGCTCAGTGTTAGATACCTTAAATGAGTCTTATTTCCCAAAGGAAGATGTTCAACATACTGCAGTAAATGATAGTGGGATTTTTGAAACCTGGCTGGTCAATGATTGGCTCTGACATAAGACCACTATAGCTGTGCAGCAAGTGAAATAAAACACGGATTTCTTAGGAAGAGCACTACAGTCTGAAAACCTTAGTATGAAATGGAAGGAGTGAAGTTTTTCATCCTCTTGATGTCTGACTGATGGATTTAATCAGCAGTGGCAAAGAGGAAAACTCAGGGATAAGCCAAGTAGTTCATGTATCTGGCATTATTTGCTGTCCATGTACCCACCTCTGCTTCTGCCTCCAATGCCTTTTATTTACTGGAAGCCACTTCTTTCTCCTCTTCCAACTCCCAGTTACTCATCAGCTTTTGCTGCTGTGAACAGGGAGTATATCATACACTGCAGTGTATCCAAGAATCAGCTTCTACTTTCAAGGACAAGGATGAAAAATTGAATGTGGAGCAACTGTTACTTTTATGCATAAACTATGTGTCCAAACTAGAGGGAGAACAAACTCTGTGCAGGCTACTAGTATATCACCTGCCACCAAGTGATAATACAGATAGCCACCAGCTATTGATCTTCCCCACGGTCAGTAGGAGCCTAAATAATGAAAACAAAGTCTTTGGGGCTCATGCAGACAGACATTAAGAAAAGTCTTTGCTGCAAAGTAAGACTTGGATTCACTGGAGTGGTATGCAGAAGTGTCATCCTTTAATAGCTAGAGGAAATACGAGAGTAATCAGAGGAATGTAATTTTTAAAGACTGAAAACTTGTTAAGCTTTACCCCCTACCAGGGCATATTACAAGTAAAACTCCCTATCCCAGTCTCTGCATTTACCAAATGAGAGAACAGACAGGAAAGGTGGGCTGGTTTCCAGGCTGTTTTCACAGCTCTCATCACATACGTGATGGTGAAGGAAGGGAAATACGAGGGAACAAATCTCAGCTGACTCCACTCAGGACCCTTTGAGACCACTGTTTACATGCACACTGGCCAACCCATAGACATCTAAAGCCAGGAGGAGAATCAAAAACATTTCTATGGAATACTGGCATGTCCTCTACACGCATGAAACACATAATAACCAGTCATATTTTGCCACATGATAAGGAGAAATGATTATATGTCAAGGAAAGTTTTATCCAGAGCTGACATGATAATCCCTGCCACTATAATGCAATTACTGAAAAAAGGTAATAAATAAAAGCTACAAGGAAGGATACTGTCTGTAAGCAGGAGTCATGAATTTCAAGCCAGAAATCAAATCTTGGCTCACATCCACAGGATAACCAACTTCACAAGCATCTATGTGAGTCTAACAAAGCTACTCATGAAGTAAGGGAGCCCACAACATAAGTGAGATGTTCACAATACACCCA
This sequence comes from Myrmophylax atrothorax, assembly GCA_026770055.1. Lineage (NCBI taxonomy): Eukaryota > Metazoa > Chordata > Aves > Passeriformes > Thamnophilidae > Myrmophylax > Myrmophylax atrothorax. The sequence continues at coordinate 17,418,761 of JAOXXN010000446.1, read as the reverse complement.
TTGATGACAACAAAGATAAGATCCACAGTGAGATCTGCACAGCTTTGCTATAAAAATAGCCACAAGTAGGATGTGGTCCAGGGAAGGCTCTGGAGAAGGAACTCTCCAGCAACAATGGAAGTGAGCTAGCTGAAATATCACAGCTTTTAAATATTGCATAACAAATTGTTACATAATTCCTACTAGAGTTTCTAAATACTATGTGCTATTCTGCCATGTATATTTTATAATGTTAATGTTTTAATTATAGTGATCTCACTTATGACTGCGTGGAGCCTGCAGCTTTATAAGGACCTTTTAGGATTCAGCTACTGCATTATCAGTCTGAAGAGACAGCGCAGACCCGAGGAATGAGCTGTACTCCCAGAGCACAGCTAGTCTGACTGACCACTGTCAAACAGGGCTGCAGCTTCCTTTATTCTCCTGTCTGAAAAGGGGATGTAATGCCTTCTTATTACTCTCTGTCATTAGAGAATAGATGAAAGGAATAACTCCAATACTGACCTTGACTTAAATGCCTGGATGAAGGCTTTATACAGCTGTTTGAAAAACTGGCACAGACTTCAAGCTGCTTTGTACCAGTTTCTAACAGACAAACCAACCATACCATAGTGAAATGCAGGGTAAAACCAGTAAAATATGTCATTTAACTACTGTTGCTCCTGCTAAAAAGTTATAGGACTGGATGGATTCCTTGTCATCTAAATCCATCCACCTGCAACAGTGACTGAATACTGCAACACCCTAAAGCTATTAAGATTCTTTTCTTCATAGCCCTGTTACTGTGAAATAGTTATTAGCGAAACGCCATTAGGGAGAAAAGAGATGTTGCTCAGTTTTCTGGAACAGGAACTTATTCAGAAGACAAATTCATATTATTATCACTTCCATTTTTCTCTAGTGTGTTTACTGATGTTCTGCCCACAGGAGAAGCCAATCTTTCTTGATGAAAGAATAAGCTCTTTGGGAAAAAAAAAAAGAAAAACAGATCAAAGAGGAGAGTAGTTCAGTGATGGAGGATGTCAGCTAGAGGAAGGGGGTGAAAGATAATATACTGCTGATTGAGAAAGCCATTTTTGTTCAACTCTACGTGCACAAGATAAAAAGCAGGACTCAGTTTCCACACATCTGTTCATTCCACAAATTATCCAACACAGAATAATTTTTCAGCCCACCTACTGAAGCAGTATCTTCATCAATAAGATATGCATCAGCCTGTGCAACAGAAAAGGCACCACACCAGCAAGCAGGAATGGATTTACCCAGAAAAAGGGGTGGTTAGAAACCCACAGCATCATAGTCACTGATTTTGAGGTTACAACTCAAGATAATACTGCATGTTTTGTTCTCAAAATTCTCAAAACAGAAAAGTTCTCTCAAATGCAACTGTATTTGTTGGTCTCCTCACCAAGAGACCCTACATAATGTTTCATGAGATTATGTCTTGTTCCTAATCTCACAAGGCAGTTAAATGCCACCCTGACACTCGATCCCGTCAGATCTCGGATGCTCAGCAGGGTCAGCCCCGGTTAGTACTTCAGTGGGAGACCTCCTGGAAATACCGGGGGCTGTAGGTTCCAGTCCTGAGAACTTCACTGTCACCATCCAAGCTCACTTGGCCCTGGCAGATGAACCTCAGGACTTAAACAGTGGGGCCAGTTCTGTGCACGCTGTGCCTCACCTAAAACATGCACTGCGCTGGCTGGAAGGGCACAGCCACGTGGGGAGAGCCCTGCCCAAATCTTTGTTGATGAAGCTTATCCATGACAATGTCTCCCAATCTCACCTCTGAGCTCAACCACAGCACAGGGCCACTTCCAATTTTCAAAACTTCCAGGAAACCTCACTCTGCCAGACTTCCTCAGGGAACCCAGTTGAGCTGTATTTAAAAGTACGTATATATTTCTTCCTTTCTTTTCCTAGGCATTCTTAAAGCTCCTCAAAAACAAGGCCATTTTGTTTATAATACACTAGGCATCTGGCAAGACATTTTGAGTGCTTCTATAGAAAGTGAAGAACAATAAAATGTTGTTTATGCTTAGTGTCTCTGTCCCAGTTGGCTTAGCCATTTAGTATGCTTAGGTTAATTACCAATTGGTCCACTAAACCTAAGTACCAGTCACACACCATTGTCTTTTAGAGTTCTAAATATGGACTTTCCATTACAAATCTGGATCAACTCACTCTGCAGTTGGCTGAACAGCACCACTCGAACCATCACTGAGCAGGAGGGGGAGAATAAACTAAAATGTGTGTGCAGATGTGAATTTTGAGCCTTCCTCAGATTCTTCTAAGTCATCCTGTAAACACAGAAATTGGAACATAAAGTTTCTGTCTTGCTTATTTTGGTGTTCACAGTCATGATACCAAATAAAGCCCATTGGAAACCTGGCAACGAGAACCTTTCTGCAGGTTATGCTGCTAAACTCAAGGCTACCATGGCTTGATCATAATTATCAGACTCAATCATGTAACGGAAGTTAATTCTTCTTCCTTGAACTCCTAAGCCCCTGTAACAGAACCCTCCTGCTTGGAACAACAGTGTTTGGATTGACCTCCCACCACAAAAGTTAGTAAGGCTGACTGAGAGATTTATGAAGACTGGTGTCAGAAATTCAAAATTAAAAGCAGGAAAACAAGATGCATCAAAATTAAAGATTTTTCTGGGCTCACATGCTAGAGTCAGTGGCAGAATCAGTGTCAGGCAGCTAAATTCGTGTATTCTCACTTGAAGTAAGCTATACTAGTTATTGGCTTATCATTACAAAGTAATTACTTGTATACAGGTGTATTGCAGCCAGCTACAGTAAGTAGTCATGCCACAATGAAATGTATTGCATGAGTAACCAACACAAAATCCACATTACCTACATTAGCTGGGAGTAAAATTGCCCTGTCTTTAGTAACATCCATTGAGATCTGACATAGGACAGTGCCTGGTTATGCAACCCTTCGACTCAGGGCTGCTACTGAAATATTATTTCACATCATTCACTCCTGCTACGTGGCCTGGAAATAATAGTCTGGAAGAGGCTGGACTAATTTATTTCTTTTTCCTAGGGAGAGAGCACTTCTTTGGAAAGAGTGGTAGCACTAGCTTTAGCCTGTGTCTAAAAGAGGGTTATATAAAACTCAGTATTGTGCATATGTTTTCAAGGGATGGTTTTCAGACTTATTTGGGATTCAAGAGGTTCCCAATGGATCTGCTGTGAATCTAAGCAGAGTGGTGTTGTACTATTGTAATGCGTGATGTGGAACGAACAGTGACACTGAAACAACTTCTGCAACAGCCAAAGCAAGAGAGAGAGGGGACAACACAGAGGGAATTATAATACCTGCTTAGCCTTCTAAAAAGCAGCATCCTCCTCAAAGGTATTCTGACTTATGCCAGCTATTAAACCTACTGGATTCCTAGTTGTGAATGAGTATAGCAGATTCTGGCTATCCTAATCTGGGATTTATGGGACACTGGTTTATAAGGCAGGGTTAAACATCATTTTTGGCTCATGCAATTATAGAGGAACATATTGATTAGTAGTGGAAGAATGAATAACCCAGGGAAATCTTAATAGTCCAGTAACCTCCAGTTCTTGACTTACTTCCCTTCCCCTACCCTGTATCGCTGAAACAATTAGTCTCATCCTTAATCTCTGTTTCATATTCAGCATCATCTGAGGCTGGGAGATTTGGACTACAGACACAGACAGGGAAAAATATAACCCAGAACTTGTTTTTCCCAGAATACTCACTAATACTGCTTTTTGTAGTAAACTGTTGTAAATCACTGCCAGAGTACTTTGCTGTTTGACAGCCTGACAAGATTACCCTCTGTCCCAACATACATAACAACATGCAGCATGGACAGGGCCACCATTTAGTTCTACACACCTGTTGGAGACAAGGATGTGTGTTAGCGGAGAGTGGAGGAGAAGATATACTGCTTGTTGCAGAGCCTGCCATGGACAGATCTGGAAGCCCCATGGAAAAGGGCTCCTCCTCACCTGGCACCCATCCTTCCAATGTCACATACACATTGAGAAACTATTCCCAACATGACTGTTCTCTCTATCCTGCAAATTCCCTGGTGAGCCACTGCGTGGAAGACACAAAAGTATCCTCTTCTTCTCCTTAGACCATTTTGTTCCACCTTCTCCCAGTGCTTTGAATGGTCCCCTTGAAGACTGACAGAAAGGCAGAGCTGGAGAGAAACAGTGGCAGAACAACAAGGAAGGCAAATCCCAGTTTGACATTTCATTCCCAGCCGGCCAAGAAGCTGCTTCTGCTCCAGAGGGGACACCCATAGCACTGGCAGTCCTGTCCTGCCCCAAGTGGGACATGTACACAGATAAACAAAGAGAGGGGGTAACTCCCTGCTGTGACCTGAGCCCACTTTCATTTCCAGACCAGAGCATGGCATCACCCCTTTAGAATTTACATTGCTGTTATCCATCCCATTAAACAATGTTTATCAGATTAACGAACAGCAGCCCTGCTCACCAGTGAATGCCAGCATTAACTGTAACACAATAGGAGCAAAGGCCTAAGCCCATTTTTTTTGCGGATAGCAAACCTGTCAGTGGAGCGCGGGAGTGGTTGATGTCATCTTCTGACTCAGTGACAGTGCCTGTTCCTGGGGTCACCCAGCATTCCAACACCATCAGCATCCTCTCTCCAAATCTCACCTATTATTTGCTCATTGTGGCTAGATCTTGCCTGGAGGAAGAAAGGAGTGACAGGCTGACATCACCTGTTTATTAATAGATGGGTAGAGAAGAATGACCCGCAATAAAGGCTTAGGCAATGATGCTCTTTCAGGGTGTGATCAGAAGGATGGCGTGTTAGTGTGCAATACACACTGGTAACCTTTTAAGGGAAGCAGCTGTCTGCCCAGTGGCTGTTCCTGAACCCTTGAACTGCAACTTGCTGGTCCTTCAAGGGCATGGCTACTCCCTCACTGGGAAAAAGAGTGCTGGGGACAGCTGGTGGGAAATAGGGCCCTATGCAAAGCAACATTGTCTTTGTAAAGAAAATTACAAGGTAGTTAATTACTTCAAATTATAAAATTAATAACTTCAGGGACAAGGTGAGACTGCAGCCCTACAGAACCATGGCTCCCACCAAAGATCCCACATCCATCTGTGGCACCATGTAAGGGATCAGCAAGAAACTCCCCAACCAGCCCTCGCTGCCAACTGATCTCAGACTCTGGACTGAGTCCTGCAGCTGGATGCAAGTTGCAGTGTGTGAAAAATTTGAAACATCTCATTCAATGAGTAGATCTCCTCCTCTCTCTGCTTGCATATATCCTGGTAACAAACAGTTGGAAATGCTATCCAAGGCATTTGTTATTGAAAATGGTTTGTTAAAAAAAAAACCAAATAAACCCTTGGTAAAAAATTACTTCATTTAAGAATGATAACTGCAGGTCATATGGGACAGGTTTTTTGTAATGTTTAATAGTTGTGTATGACTTTTGGCATCATGCTTCCACAGCAAGATCACAGGATTGCAAATTTAAAATTCATCTCTCATGGGTGAGCTGCTACATTAAGTTCAAATGCATTTTTCCAGGAGAGTTTCTGACCAGGAGGCTACTAATGAAAAGTGAACTTGGAACAGGAATAAATAGAGACCAAGAAAATTCATTACAAAATATAAATGCACATTCTTACTTTTTCTGTTTCTCCAAGCTGGTGGGAGGAGTTGTTAAAAATGTTTGAGTTAGCCAAAACAGAGACATTAATACCTACTCGTATTTCTAAGCCTTCTTTGACATAACTCCTACATATTATTCCCATTTACCGACTTCCAAGACACACAGACTCCAGCACAGGGTCTCCTCTACTCTCAGCAGCAACACCTCAAGATGAGAAAAGGCAGAATATTACAATATTCCCTCCCACGTGGAAAGATCGATTTAATTGTTCGAGACCATATCTCATAATTTACCAGCACATACATTAAGCAGAGGGGAAAGGCAGTCTGAATTTTGCAATTCAGTGGTAAAGGTCTCCCCAGATGGAGAGTACTGACTAGGACACACTGGTGCCCCTGACACAGAGCAGGGCATCGCAGCTCTCTTAGGGTGATTTCACACTCTAAAGCAGAGCACTAAAACCCGTGGCACTCGGCAGCGCCAAACTGGCACATTTTCAATTTCTTTCTGAAAGCACCATATATAGAGCGGTTGAGTGAGGAGGAACATTGTTAATAAGAAAAGTTATTTTCTGTGTTTCTTCTTCTTTCTCAGATGGATGGTAACTGCTGAGGAAGCATTTGCAGAACATCAGTTGCAGCACGTCCATCTTACCTCCCTCCCAACTACTGACTGCAAACACGAGACTTGACGAACCAGCTCCTGCCATGACTTCTTCACTGACATGAGTGTCCTGCTCCACATTCTTCTCGGGTATTAATGCTGGCAAGCCTGCCACTGTCACTGGCTGCTGGTCTGGCTCATGATTCAGACTGCTGAAGTATTCCAGAACATCTCTTTTTCTTTTTTCTTTTTTTTTGCTGTCTGATTAATTTGCTTGCTTTCATCTATTTTCAAATAAACTCTTGGTTAGAATCCTCCCTGGGATTTCTATCAGCCAGTGCAAGAGGGGGACTGCCTCTTTCCAATACAACATGCTCTGACCTTTGCAGCACTGCGATGCCAAGAGTGCCAGGCCATTTCTGCTCTGTGAGAATACAGAACAGCAAAGAAGTGACAGTGCTACCCAACGGTTCTGTCATACTTCCTACAGGCACCACTCACGCCTCATACAGTGGAAGTGAACAACAGCCACACTTGATCATGCTGTACACAAAGACAATTAAAATTCTCTCCATTGCATAGGGGGAATTTTAACACCCCAAAAATGAGATCTGGTTTTCTCATTTTTACACCACATACCTACAAACCTCTTTTCTTGGTCATAAAATCACAGAGTTTCAACTACAGTGTTTATGTCTGAGTTGCAGTGACAAAGAATCAAATGTCAGCAACCAGAGGGGATTGGGTTTGCATGGATGCACCTGTACATCAAGTAAGCCAAACACGCATGTTCTCCCCTATCATCCTTTTTTCTGCTGCTATCTGCACATGAGCTTTGAAATGCTGAGGCCAGTATTCCACGCCACAAGGTGAACCAGCATGTAGGTGACCTGGTTTTCCTCACATTCTCAATTGTTAGCAAGGGACAGTGAGACCAAGCGGTCATTCTTACCATTTGTATGCCATGTTCCTGACAGAGATACCAGAGTTTCATGAAACCCATGTTCAGAATTAACAGTAAAGAAAATAGCAAAATAAGTTTTTATACTATTGGAATGATACAGTCTACACCACACTCGTGGCATCCAAGAGTGGCAGAGATTCAAATTTGTAGACTTTGGGCACTTTGCATCTAAAATGACATTCAGATCTGAGTCAAGGCCAAATGCAGAAAATGAATCTGATTCAGATTCCAGTGATAAAATCTCTGCCCTTTGCTTTCTTGTGAATTTTTACAGAGTGTGAAGCCTACATAAAATGTAGCTGATTTTCACAGCATTATTTCTGAAGTTTGAAAAGTTTTATTCCAATTCAGAAGGAACACAGTGAGTGACAAGCAGTCTGTTGCTTTCCCTTTCCCTACAGAATGAATCAATTTGAATTTAGCAGTACATACAGTAACCACTGTTTGCTTTACAATCCCTGTAACTCATTGAAATTCAGAGTCAGGTTCCTGACCTGAACTTTGCAGCTAGCTCTTGTCTCTTAAAATGGCATATACCAGCATCCGTGCTTCAAATGCCTGCCACTACGGAGGACTTGGATTCAAGAATTATACTCAGGTTTTACTATCAAAATCCACCTTTTATCAGTACTCATTTTGAAAATCAGGCCCCTCGAAGCATATGGTACTACTCAGTGGCAGCACAGCTGTGTTACAGGATAAAGGAGGTTCTTTCAGGTTTTGGTACCTGGATATGTGGAAGAAATAGGCTTTCTTAACTGCAGACAAGCTTGGGTAAACAAAAAGGAAGATGAAGACATTACTTCTCAAGCATGAGTCCTTCAGAGTCCCAGTCTGGCCAACTGTCTTTCCCAATCCACATCCATTCAGCAATGGATTAACCTGCACAGGGATGGTGTCAACATCCCATTTAGGTGTAATAAAAAAAGGAAGATGTGAACAGTAGCCACATGGAGACACTTCTGCTGTTACTGAAGATGGGGAGGCTATAAAATTCAGATCAAGATCTGGATTTTGAATGTTAAGGAACTTCTTCTGCCTAACTCCCAAATCACATGGTTCACCCAATGTATGTATTATGGCTTTACAAGTGAGTTGTCTTCATTGAATGTGCCATCGAACAGGCACTGAGCTATGTCATTCCTATTTACTGTGTCCAGGAACTTTTACACAGTACTTCATACACACACATTTATTCAAAGAAGCTTTGAAATTGGCCATAGGCCAAACAGTTGCAGATGGGTTTTATAAGACAGGATCGGTCACTGCCTGGCTGGACACAGTTCTGTCCACAAACACATCCTCCTTGGGATCCCACTTCTTGCATATAAGGGTACAAAATGTCAAACACCAGAAGAAAAAGAGGTACTGACAAACATGGGCAACTACATACTCAGAGCCATCCCTCTCTCTCAGCAAACCTGTTCCCCCACCCATTCCCCTAGCTTACTTATTAGTAAGATGTTACATTCTTAAGGAAAATGGAAAATTGTCAAATACAAGTTTCCATTTACTTGGCACATTGCCCCTGAAAAGCAAAGATCTAAGGTGCGTGTTCAACAGAATTTAAACTGAGCATTAAACTGGATGTAGAGCTCAGTCTTGTCCTGCAAAGCAATGCTCCACTCGCCTGCAGGATTTTCTATTTCTGTGCTGCTCAGGATAACAACAGATGGGACCCCTAATTCAAAGGACAATCTCGACGCTACAGGCAACAAAACTGGACCAGAATGCAAAAAGCAGGGCTGTTGCAGTTGTGGGGAGAAATGTGTATTTTCAGCTGGAAAAGGGAAAAAAAAAGAAAATAAAAGGGGAAAAAGAAAAAAAAAAGAAAGGATGGAGTCCAGATGGCAGGGATGGGTACTCTGGATTGCTAAAACATCTCAAGATCCCACTGTATCCATCTCCCTCAAAATCCATGACACTGGTTTCACTGAGAAGGCCAAATTAACTATTGAGGCAAAAGAGAAGTCACATCTACAAGACCAGGAATTGGTATGGAAATTTGCTATCAGCTCAGAGAAAGAAACTTCTCTTCTGCGCTACCAGTTGGGCTGGTTGGGTATTTCCTGAATGAAAACGAAATTGGGATGTTTTAATTATTATTTTAATCAGAAAAACAAAATGAAAGATTTTGTTCCAGGTCTTGTTGACCCAATTGAAACACTTCATGTGCCCTATTTGAAAACACTTCTTTTTAGGTTTTTTTTTTTTTTAATCTCTGTCTACCTCAGCCACCACAGTGTCTTAGAAAAGTGATATCTCATGTTCTTCCTTTCTTTTTTCCCCTACTGCTTTCTTTCCCTGCATTCTCTGCTTGGATTTAATTTGAGAAGATGTGGGATGTCATCCCCTCTGAACCACTGCTGTGTACCATGAAGATGAATCCAGCCACAGATTAGAAGGAAAGCCTAAAGCACTACAATTGATCCAGGGGATGTGGTCAAATTAAGATGAAACAATGCTTTGACTTTCAGAATGAACAGTCTGGAACATGTGATAAATTATTGATAAATTTCAGTACCCATTCTTTGCCGAATGATTAGATCAAAACTAACTACTGAAGCACCTATTTTCAACAGGACTTGAATTCCAGTTTGTAAAAATGCTGTGCATGACCACCCCAGTGACCTGCCCTCTGAGACCACCTTGGCTGCTTCTCCACCACTTGCCCTGGCTGGCTGCAGTGCTCTCTCCTGCCTACTGCTTGAGCTGCTCTGCTCAAGGTTGCCTTTGATTGGGAACCAGTTGCAACAGGAGGGCTCTGCCCAAGCTGGAAGCCTCTCTGAACGCTGCTTGTTGTTTCCCCACCAGCAAGATAGCCTGCAGCAAACTGCCCATTCCCACTCTGACATAGTTGAGCTGTTTATGGTTAAAATAGCTTTTAGATCCTGGCATTGGACTTCCTTAGAGCTACCTCACAAGCTCAACTTCACCATGCCCGTCCAGTCAGCACAGGGGCTGCACAGGTGCACCTGCACCAGGTTGCACACTGAAAGAGATACACCTGCACAAGTGCAATGATCCACCTCCAGCTAATACAGTCTGAGCATTGCATATCCATTATGCCAAGTGCCAGGCCAACTCTGCCTCTAGTACCCCAGCAAGCTACTCACTTGGAGGGGCAGGGACATCCCGAGACAGGGCCAACCCTTCCTGCCAATTCTTTCACCAACAGGCGTGGGCAGCTGGCAGGGCATACTTCAGTATGCAGAGTGGGGCAATTCCAGTGCAGAGCCAGTGATTCAGCACTGCACTGGCATTCCTCCTAGCTCATCTCAGTCAACCATAGGAGTGCAACACCAAGAGGTCATGAAGGCAGAGAGGATTTCTCCCATGAAAGTGCTGAGGAACATAGCCAGCAGCAGGGCAGTGCTCAACTTCACACCTCACAGATGCTGTGCTCTTTTGAAGCCACTTCAACCTAGGAAGGCCAAAAGAACCCAGCATCCCTCATGACAGAAGCATCATCCTGAAACTCATCATTCTGTAAGATTAGTGTCTCTACCATAAACTTCCAACAGGGCCTTACAAGCAACACTAAGAAGCAGCACTTTTCTAATGCTACAAACACGTCAACCTTCCCCAGCACTCAGAATTCTTTTCTTCTCCGTGTCTCAATTCCCTCTCTGTGTATGCTTCTGTTGGTCCTGGACACTACTTAGGGAAGGAAAGGAGTGTCTCTCAGCAATGTTAGGGAAAGGGTTATCACAGTGTTGTAAGCACCCCTCAGAATTCTGGTTCTGTATATTTTTACTGTATGAGTATTTGCTTGTGTAGCATCTGTTCAGCTGCAAATTAGCAAAGAAGTAAGAAGCCCCAAGAGTTGAATTAAAGGTAGGGGTTTTTTCATTACTGACTTGGATCTATTCCTTTGCTGCTTATGTATGTGTTTCACATTCACGCTATGAGCACCGTAATCTCACGTTAACAAAAGGCAGCTTCCACCTGGATTTTTTTTAGTTCAAAGTGCATACAAAATATATCCAAAACCACGTGCTGTGCAATCAAAGTGACAGTCAAAATATTATTTACATATTTTGATGTCCCCTAACTGCGTTTAAATGCCCACTGAAGAGCTCCCTCCTGCATACGGCAGGTTGGTGAACACAGCAAGTTTGCAGCACCCTCTGGAGGCGAGTTCTGAGCTTTTTGGAGGGGAAGGAAACCATCAGCATTTCTCTTGCAGAGGAGCTTTTAGGGCATGCGCTGGAAAGTATGAGGAGCTGCTGATGTCTTGGGTTCACACTGGCATTTACAGCCAACAGGATGCATGGGTGGCATTGTGTTTCTTGTAAATTAAGAAATCCATTGAGAGATTCACTCCTTTGCTTGCCTGTAACTCACTCTCCAGTCCTTACATACACGCAGTTCATTGG
>JAOXXN010000446.1:17361399-17388161 GCA_026770055.1 Myrmophylax atrothorax | reverse complement strand
AAGATTAGCTGGACTGGTTACGGAGTGTAGGTGGTATGTTTGAGTCAGTGGTAAGATTGTAAGTAAGGAGTGATAATGAAGCAGAGCTAAGAAGCCCACAGGCTCACAGAAGAAGGCTCCCAGATACATGGGTAATGAAAATGGGGAGGTCTAGGCATGTGTTCTCCATATAAATGGAGCACAGTGCATGAGCACATAGCACAACACAGGGAGCTGTTGTGCAGCATGCACAGTCAGCACCTGGGGAATGGGCAGTGCCCCTGGGACCATCACTTTCTCTCTCCAGAAACAGAAAACAGTGTTGAGGGCAGCACACATGGCTATCAAGGGTTTTTCTCAGCCCTGTGAGTAAAGTGCAGCTCACAGTCCAACGGTATGTCCCAATGTGCCTCTCCCAGGCAACACAATGCCCTTCTGTTCAGGCATGTGGGATCAAAAGGGAGATGTGTTTGCCAGAACCTCTCTACAGGAACAGAGGTATGGCAGAGATTAAATGACCAAGAATAATATTGTGGGGTACAAGGTCAGTGTAAGTCCTTTGAAGCTGCAGCAGAGCATTGTAACAAGCTTATGTGCTTGGCAGTTCTTTTCTCATCCTATGATATCTCCCTTTCCTTTGCTGACAATGCTGACAGCAAAACCCAAATGTAGAAACATGGTAGCAATGAGACAACAATGTCTAGGTTTGTGTGCTTCTTATTTTCAGAAAACACAATGACTTTTTGGCGGTGTTGGAGATTATGTACATTGAAACCTTTGTTTGCCAAGTTGAAACTAAGCAGTGGGGGCAGAACTTGTAATGTGAAGTAAAGAAAAAGCAAACAAAAATACTAATGCAACTGTAAGTGTTTGTCAGCCTGTGCAATTTTTTGCTTACCATACAGTAATGCTTATGTTCTAAATCTCAAGGGATGTCATAGGTGACAGAGAATTGTCAACAATATTATCGTCTGCCAACAATACCCAGGTTTTCTCTCATTTCTCAAATGTTACTGGCTAAGTCAAGCTGATGGTGGCACTGATTTACTGAAAACAAAATTAATGAGAGAAACTAAAATTAACAACTGTGTTCACTTTTCATTAGCCATGGTAATAACTGACATAAATGGGGTACTGTCTGGCCATGAAAGTGAGAAAATACATCCTTGAAATGGCTGGCAAGAAGAGGAGCCATGGAAGGACATGGAAGTGTCTGAGAGGATGGGTTGCCCTGTACCCCAGCCTGTCACTTTTCTCCTGAGCCACAAGGTCAGTGCATTTACCAATCACCACTTCTGGAACTGAAACCTGGATACTTCTCACCTTGACAGGTGGAGATCATGGCAAGGAAGATGCAAAAATTATTGGAGAAATAAACCATTCATTTTTTGGGAGGTTAAAGCTTGGATATAACAGTGCATTTTTCAGCGTTAGCAGTTTTGAGTGTAAAACAGGAGCCAACGGCCCAGCTGGCAGCAGGACAGGGCAGCAAAGGGACCTTTACTGAGGAAAGGGAGCATAACTGCACCATGAAGTCACCAGAGAGCACAGGGAGTGAGAAACTTGGTTCTTGAGCTGCCTTGTTTTGCCAGTGTTTTTGCATTGCCCATGGCATGTGCCATTTAACCTCTCAGTGCCTCGTCTCCTCCATGTAGAAAGTGAGGAGCAGTAAGATTTACCTACCTCATAAGGTGCTGAGGGGCTTAACTTGCTCAGCTAGCACATGTGTGGGGCATGGTTATGATTTCTGAACAGGTCACCCAGTGGGAATCTGATTTTGTCTTATTTACCAGTGAGTTCTTCTAATGCATCCTCTGAATCAGTCCAGGTGGAAGAATGCAGGTATCTCCCCTGCCTTATAATGCTATTATAACTCCCCTGCATTATAATGATACTAAACCAGGGATAAATGTAGCCAAACAGCCAAAACATGAGTGCTCTCAATGAATAATGCCTCCTGGCATACAAAAAACAGGAAGTCCTAGTGCTTTACTTTGCCATTTGTTTTTATTACACCTCCTGTTCCCTTAGAAGTTGTGACAACAATGTCCTTTAGGTCCTATCATCTTTGTACTAGCATTACCTGTAGTTTAAATGTCTAGTAAGCATCTTTTGGAGAGGATACCTTACTGTTATTTTATTTGCAGGTGTACATAACTGATAGAGATTGATGTTTGCTTCTGCCAGACACAGTTATACAGCCTATAAAACCATCAAGAGGGTATGGTTCCATTAAGCAAAAAAATCTGTCCTCTAACTTAAGCACCACTTACACTTATTATTCGTTAAAACAATAGGTGTAAGGTATAGATGCAGATAAAGCAGAGACATCTCCTTCAGGCAGCATTATAAATTGTATTTTTCTGCTTATTAAGAGGAGAATGAAGACAGCTAAATGCCACCCTGATGCCTGATCCCATCAGATCTTGGAAGCTGAGCAGGGTCAGCCCCGGTTAGTACTTGGATGGGAGACCTCCTGGCAATACCGGGGGCTGTAGGTTCTAGTCCTGAGGACTTCACTATCACCGTCCAAGCTCGCTCGGCCGTGGCAGATGGACCTTACGACTACGGTGGGGCCAGTTCTGTGCATGCTGTGCCTCACCTAAAAAATCCCCTGTGCAGGCTGGAAGGGCACACCCATGTGGGTACAGCCCTTCCCAGATCTTCATTCATGAAGCCAAGCCATACCAAAGAAAAAAAGAGGAGAATGGCTAGGCATGGAGCTAGAACAAATATTCGAGGTGTGGTATCAACAATATGTTTCAGCTTTGATTTCCCCTGGACTACAAGAGTCTCCATGAGCACTGTCTAACTTGCAGTTACAAGATCCAAACAATGTTTTGAGAAACAGCACCTGAAGCTGGGCTCTGAGTGCTGTTTGATGGATACAACCCAATTCTGTGAAGCACTGAGCATCTGGATGGTGAACCTACTGAAGGACAAGATGTAGAAGTGCGCAGGAGTTGTGAGCAAATTGGGGTCACTGATAAATATGCCTTCTCTGTACAACCCTGTCCAGCTGTGAAGAGAGGAAATGTCAGCTCCGCTCATTCTACGTCCAGCTGCATCGTACTTTTACTTACTGCTAACCCAATCATGTCTCTGAAAAAAAAGTAACTATATAGATATGTACACAAACGTATAATGTATATGCAGGTGTAATGTATAACTAATGTATAGCACTGCGATGTGTATCTCTGTTAAATAGTGTACATATGTGAAACTGTAATATAGTGTATATAAATTACCATTTATTATGCCCAGAAAACTTACTATGTTGAATGGAAAAAAGGCTCTTATTGTCAGCCAAGGGCCAAGAAATGACATATTGGCAAAAAACATGAGGTCACTCACATTTTCCTTCTGAAAAAGGAAGTGTTGAGAAGGATGAAAGAAATGCTGATGCTAAACTTGTACAATGGGTTCAATCCACTGTGCTAATTGCTGTAATCAAACCTGGTAATAAAATAACAGATGGAAAGGATGGAAAAGAATGCATTTTATGGTGTGAACTTTAAATTGTGATTTTAAATCTGTTCGGAGATTTGAATAAACACCTCATTTGTAATTGATTTTAAGTAAAAAACATTTCAAAAGGTGGAAGAAATGTAGTGGAAGCATGCAAAGCATACTTTGAAGTATGCAAAACTCCTTGGGAACAAGGAGCCATTAATTACAGACATAAGCCATGGACACCTTCTGTGAAGGCTGCAGCCCACAACTGAAAAAATTTTAATAATTGCTTTACAATTAATGGCACATTCTCAAGAGCCCATGACAGGTATATATCTCAATCTCCATTTGACTACAAGTGAGAACTTGTAGTTTAATTCCTCCTCTGTGCCTTTGAAAATATTGTCTCCACACTTCCCAAGGAAGATAAAACCGCTCTGAGGTCCCATCTGCCTGGTCTCAGCTATTATCCCTAATGCAGACAATGGAACTAAAATAAATGTGCATGGGTGAGGCTCAGTAATGGCTGCTGTCTGTCAAATTTCCACAATGGAGAGATTACAGCAGGGTACAGCCTAACTAAGTGAGATACTGCCCTGCTGAATTTTAAAGAGCAGGAAAATGTATTTAAAAAAACAGCAAGAATTTAGCACTATTAAAATTAAAATGTAATCCAGTCTCACACTAAGCTGATTAATGCCTTTGCAAAAATGACATTTGAAATAATATATCAGGGTCATTACTTTCCTAGTCAGAGGAATTATCATTTCAGATGAAGCAAGAGGGGTGGGAAGGGAAATCACGCACGAACAGGGGCAAGGTGCTGCTCTTGGCATCCAGTTCTTGCAGCAGGACAAAGGTGACTGCCAGGCTGACCAGAGCCTGCTGTAGAGGCAAGAGTCAGAAGATCCAACTTTCCCAAGGCATTTGGTGCCTGGGAATCATGTCATCATGTGGCATTTCTTGATTTGGGCAAGAAAAGGTTATCCTCTGCCAGAAGTGGTGGGATTCCCCCCAGCCAAAGGGTAATCATGAGACTTGGTACAATGCAGGTGATAAAACCATTTTGGCTAGAGATTTGGGTTCAGTTCTGGCCATGTGTGTCATTAGCTGGTCCTTGGCCAGGGTTTCACATGGGAGCCACATGCCCGTGGCAGCCACAGGCAGAGTCCCCTGCACACCAACACAAAGACACTGGCACAGCTCCCAGGTGGACCCGCACCTCTCAGCTCACCCTGCCAGCACCATGGAAATGGGTGCCACACCATTGGCATGCCACAAAATGTGTCCCCAAGCCCTCCCTTTGCAAGGTACTGAGGAACCAGGACAACCCTGCATTGCCCACTCCTTGGACAAAGCAGCAAAACCTTTAGCAGGTAATTTTTTGCCTGATATTCTAGATCTTCTCCCTTGGAGGCAATGCCGAGTACTCCTTTGGGCCAGTTGTCCAAATTGGACTTCTTCCACAAGTCCTTTAGGGGATCTCTGAGTGTGGATATATGACTTGCAACCATAGAATTAGCTTAAGAAAAGTGCCTGGCAACTGAACCTGTGCAAAATGATGGGGGGGAGAGGGGGGAGAAGGAAAGATTTTACTGCTCTACTTGTCACGCAGATTTATAAAAGAAAATTGTGTGTTTAGCTTAGAGGGAATTCAGAAAGGGAAATGGAAGGACAAGTTAATTGTAACGACAGTTTGAATTACTTGAACAAATATATTTTGGGAAATGGGACAGAACATTAGAGCTGTAAAACTCTCTAGCCTCCTGGCTGTTTCCATTTTATCTGGATTTTTATTGGGCTTCAAATTCATTTCACCCATGAAATTTTAAACCTTCTTATTAAGGTGCATAATGACCACATTTTTATAGGTACAGTCATGAGGAGACCTTCAATGCTGTGCACAGATTGTAATTGCAGCAGCCTCCAAGTAAAATTACTGCTCTTTTTGCATCTAGAGTTTCAGGAGAGCTGCTGCTCCACAAAACAGGAAAGGCAGGCAGAGTTACTCAGCTGCTAGGCAGGGAGAGAGGACCATACAATTTATACCAGATAAAAACTTTGACATCTAACACATGTTGCTGGTTGGTCAGGTGCAGTGCTGAGGGGGTCTTTGTAAGACTATCTGAGGAGTAAAGGAAACTGCCATTTGGGCCAGATCTGGAGACACTAACCACCTTGAGTGGTCATCACCCTTAACCACAACCCCCGTGATGTTGTCATGGGTGCAAAGGACGTTTCCTCATGGCTCGGTCCATGTTCTGTGCCTCTATGAGATACTTTCTTTATGAGATCTGTGTCCCCCTGCCCCAAAGAGCTCTGATCTGGTCCCAGGATGGCACAATGAAGGAAGCATTTCTCTTACTCTGGGGCTGGGATGGGTGCTCTCCATGTGTGTTTTGTCCATGAGGGAGGTTGGTGCTCTAGTCTGAAGAAGTGGTGTCTGTTGGCAGGATTTTCCTGTCAGATTCCTTCCACATCAGACCTCCCTTTCATCCCAGTGGTGACCCAGGAGAGGAGAAGGAGGAGCCCTTGCTTCAAAGGGCTCCTTTGTTTGGAGAAGGGCTGGTGTATGGCACAGGAAGCAAAGAAAAGGATTGAAATGGGAGGTCCTGATGATTACTGGAAATCAAAGGATCTTCCCAGGACATGAAAGCTGTGCAACTCTATTTTGAACTAAGGTGCTAAATGGAAATGGCGCTGGCTGAGCTGCTGAGAACCTTCATCATCAAGCACACAGTAACGCTGGGGCAGGAGCATTGTGTGTGTGTGATTCTGTACCTCATTAACCTGTAAGAGAGTGCTTGGAGCCTGGCAGTGATGCTGCCTGGTGATGATGGCACCCACCAGTGATGCTCGCCAGGAGCAATACTGTCCATCAGCCTTCCCTTCCCCAAGTTCAGCCTCCCACAGAAGAGCTCTCCCCATCTCCTGCTCACCCTCATGCAAATGCAGCCATGCAGTGCTTAGCAGGACATGGCTTCCTTTAAAAAGGAAAAAGTAGGGAAAGGGGCAAGAAGAGGAAAAAAGTCCCCCAAAACGAAAGTATTTTTGTGACTCTGCCAAAGACAGTATTTTACCAAGCCATTGCTTTTCACTTCTTCTTTCCTTTAATCATGGCTGTAATGTTTATGCTTTCACTTCCTTAGTTCTCTAGCAGCTGATGTAAACATGACAGCATGTTCTTTCCCCATCTCAGCTGGTGACGAAAGCCATGAAAATAAGTGACTAACAGCTCCAGTGCAAACCACCTTTATGCTGGTGCTCTGCCAAAGGAAGGAACCATCCAGGCTGCTTTACAACTACAAACACTGTCTGTAACATGTTTCCTCACCATGTGAATCCAATAAACCAGCTAGTTGAAGCAGTTTAATTAAGAAGAGGTAAAACAGCCTGGTATATATATTAAAAAAAAAAGAAGATGTTTCATTTCACAGAAGAGGAAACAGCCTCAGAAAGAAGTCTGAGGCTTACCCTCACTTCAGGTATCAGTCAGGGCCATATGGATGCATGACATGCAGCCGTGAGAGGCATTATAGCCCAGCCAGCTGGGCTGCAGGTCCAGGGGGCAGCCCACAAAGGACCTACCAGCGTATTCAGGACTGGAGCACCCACCTAGGATGCTCTTTAGACCCAGAGTTTCATTCCTCAGTCTAAATGAGGAATGCTGCTGAGCTGCCATGTAAGCCCTAAAACGCTCACAGTTGCTTCCAGGCACATCCATTCCCAGTACAGAGCCTGCCCCAAAGCTTCATGGACACTCCAGGGCATGTTTGTGGTCCCTGTCTCATCCTGTATGGAGCCAAATGCCTGGATGCTCCTTTCTCATGAACCTCCAGGCTCACGCAGCAGTTCTGCTCAGCACTCCAGTGTCAAACTGCCCCTGATGCCATTTCCCATCTGCCTCCCTGAACCTGGATGTGCCTCTACCCCTCAAGAACCTCACCCATCTCTCAGCCCAGCCTCCGTGCATTCTGCTGTCACTAGATCAGGTAATGGAGTCAAAGACTTCACACGCACTTGCTGCCAACAGATACCCCTCCAACAGTCTCCTGGTGCCTACCCTGATCCTTGTTTCTGTTCCCCATAAGGCTAGGAGAGAAGATCAGGAATCACTCAGCAACAAGCTGATGGCAGTCACAGAAGAGAGAAAGAGGCTAAAATGTGTTTCTCAGGGGTGGAGAGGGTAAAGCTGCTGAGCTGGGTCCTTCAGCTGAGTGCTTGAGCAGAGGGCACATACATGGCACAAGGGCTCAGTGTGTGTCAGGTCTCTGAGACAGAACAGCAAGGCTCAGCCCAGCTCCAGCACTGACACCTTTCTGGCCCAGGAGTGACAATCTTAGGGCACATCCCAACCACTAGGGTGAGGTCTAATACTGCTACAACAGTCAGGTGAATTGGGCCTAGCAGGGAGACCAGTCAGGCAATGCTCCTGTGCCTGAAGTCATCATTGACTGCATTTAAACCATTTCTGGCAGGTGCTTCTGCAGAGTGCTCTTAAAAACCTGCAATGGCACAGTGTCCTCCAGGAAGTTTTTACCAGTGGTTAACCAGCCTTAATATTAGAAAGTGTTTACCGGTCAGTGTCCAGGCTGAATCTCCCTTGCTGGGTCTGTCACGCCCTGTGTATATGAAGGAAAGTTTATGTGCCTAAGTTTGTGCAGATATATCTCAGGTTTCCTCTGCTCTTCACATCTCTGGACTAAGTGACCTCTGCTTTGTCTGTGACCCTCCTCAGAGCCCCCCACTATGTTTACAGAAAAATTCACAACAGCTTTACTGCAATCACAGAATGGTTTGGGTTAGAAGATACCTTAAAGACCATCCAGTCCAACCCTCCTACCACAGGCAGGGACACCTTTCACTGGATCATGTTGCTCAAAGTCCTATTCCACCTGACCTAGAACACTTCCAGGGTTGGGTCATCCACAGCTTCTCTGGGCAACCTGTTTCAGTGCCTCACCACCCTCACAGTAAAAAATTTTCCTCCTAAAGTCTAAACTAAATCTACCTTCTATTAGCTTAAAACTGTTCTCCCTTGTCCTATCACTATCAAGCCATACAAGCCCTGCTTACCCTCACCATTTCCTTCTGCAGGAGAAGTGGCATGATTGGTGCTTGGAAGTTGACTTTTTGTTGGTAGGGTTTGGGTTTTTTGTGTATATGTTTTTCAGTTATTTCATTAAATGTTTCATTAGACTGCATAGAGCTGTTAACTCTTCCATGAACAACTTTTCCATAACACCTGCTAAGATCCCCTGTGAGCCCAGATTTAGAGAAATCCGAACCTGGCAGAATAAACCCCTCTGCTGATTTAATCACCAGTGAACTCATGCATTCCATAGATGCATAGAGGGGCTTCTCCATGCCTACAGCATTTCTGCAAACTTTGGTTCCTTCCCTGGTAGCAAATAAGGCCCCAAGTATAATCCAGAGCAGGACTGTCACAGACAGACAGGTCTGTTTTATCAGCTCACCTCTTCATCAGGGAGGCTTTGTTGGGCTGAGGCTGCATCCCACAGCCAGGCAGTGGAGAGGCAGGAGGAAGGCTGAGCCCCTGCCCTGCCTGGCTGCCTTCACTCCCCTGCACTAGCCCACGTGTGGGCAGGCAGGCGGAAAGCTGGGCCATGTGAATGCCTGGGATAAGTGCATTTTCATATTACGTCTAATGTAATAAGTCAGTTAAATGCCCCTAGTCCAGGGAGGGCAGCATGTTAATAAATGGTCGTTACCAGCACTTGACAGTTGGTTAGCACAGATTAATTCCTAATGAAGAAAAAAACTCTTTATGTAATGTAATGCTTCTGGCTGGGGATCAAGGGTTGCAATCATCCACCCACAACAGACCTTTAAATCCGGCTTTGTTCCACTGCGGGGAAAAATAGAACAAAAAAACTCCCTATTTTTTAAAGGTTATGATTCAGCCAGCATCACTCAGATCCTAATTCCAGGAGCACTGAGCTTGTTTCCTAAAGAGTACAATATGTTGCACCATAGGCTGGTGATGCAGATGTGGCAGAGGAGGTGCTGTGAGGGGGAGGTGGGGCACTGTGTGGACCCTGTGCCCCAGGGATGCAGGAGATTGCCTTGTGCGGTCCCAGGCACACCAGGGCTCTCACTCTGATCTGATCTGATCCGATCCTGACTCCCCGACCTTGGCCAGTGAGTGTCTGGGTTACAGGGAGTCATCCTGGGAAGGTGCAAAGAGCAGGGGTGCAGCTCTACTAGGCTGTGATTTCATGTGGGGCTGAGGCATCCAGCCCTCACCTTCCATCAGCCAGGAGGAAAACGGCTGTGAAAAGCAGGAGGTCAAACCCAGCTTAAGCAGCAGGGGTTTTGGCAGGGTACTGCACAGCTGCATGGATCCCAGCAGCCAATGTCGTGGTGGATGAACATGTACAGACTTTCACCCTCACAGCCATCAGGAGGTTCCCAGGATCTTTATTTCCACTTGCAAGAAAGCAAGGCATTCCACACTGACTCACTGATTTTCCTCTCCCTGCCTTAAGACATTCCCAGAGATAAGGCCTTAGAGGCTGGTTCCTGTCACTTCTGCAGGTGACACCATCTCTTCTGGCTGTGCCAACATCACCCTTGCAGGAGGAAATTACAGAGGTACTTGCACCACACCCCAGCAGTGTCTGAGATAGTCTCCTAAAGGCATGTGACCAAAAGCAAAACTCACTGGAAAGTAAAGTTAAATTCACTGGAATATCAATAAATAGTGTCAATAATTACCTGTTAGAAAGGAAAATCACTGTAGTTATCCTGTGACCTAAGGATACAGATATAATAAAACTGTTTCACATGCAGGAAGGTGATTTGTACTTGTGAGGACTGCTTTTTTAATATGTCTAGTTTTACTCATCATCTGATAGAACTCTCCCTACTGATTTACTGATGATCTTACAGGAAAAATTAAGAAGGAATTTTACAATAATGGCTTATAGTAAGAATTATTCCATTTTACTAGAGCATTTTATGCTTGATGGCTTACCCAAAATAAATGCACAGAAAGCAGGAGGAGCCCCACAAGCTCTGACACATGACTAAAAGGCAAAGGAGACCTGTACCTCCCGAGCAGCATGGGTGCTCTCTTATGCTGGGGTTTTCTTTCATCTCCTTTCTGTTTCACCTTGCTTTTCTGCCGTGATACCAAGCTGCAGAAAGCAGATTAAATGTGTAAGAAGTGTGAGAACAAAGTAAGTTCTGTGCAGGCAAAGGACTTCAAATGCGGAGAAAGGCTGGCGGTTGAGATACTGTCATAGGCAGAGACTTCAAAAGAGATGCAGCAGGTGATTAAATTCGCAACCCAATCAGTGCACCCCAGAGCATGGCACACAGCTGCGTGAGCAAGGCTGAACTCTGCAGACTTCTACTTAAATGGCTCCTCAGAGTTTTTGCCATTTGTTTACACTCATGTTAAGGGAAACTGGAAGAGCCCCGTGATCATGTCTGGGAGCGTGGTGTTGCCCATAAGGGCTTCCCATCTCCCTGGCTCCCAAGAATGGGAGGGCAGGGGCTCCACCACTGAGGGATTGTGCTTCCAATGTGTGCTGCTTTAAAGGTAAACCGGCAGGAGAAATGAACCCAACACAAAAGAGATTATAAATCAGAGTTACAATTTAATGACAATATTACAATAAATGCAATGGCACAAAAAGAAATTGGTTTTAAAACAAAACCACAAACCACAGAAGTATGACCCAGTGCCCTGGGGCACAAACACAGAGGGGTTTGTTAGCCCCTGTGCTGAACCCCACATGATTCCCCCAAGTCCAAAGTGAAAGGAAGTGAAAAACCTTTTGGTGCAGATGACAGTTGCAGTCTGGTGAAGAGTGGTGGTCGCGCGCTGGTCAAGAGTAATGGTCTCCTCCTGTTGAGGTTCTGGTCCTCCTCTGGATCCGATGAGTGGTTTCCTAAGTCCAAACCCCCCCAAGATTATATCCCCTCAAGTCCAGGTGGGACTGCCCAGTACCTCCCTCAGGGTGGGGAGTTACACAATGAGTAATCTCACTCTGTGAGTCATGGGGTATTTGGAATCGTTGATGGACCATTTGCAGACACACTCCCTCAGGCTGGGTGTGAAGGTGCTAATGACTTCCTGGAAGGGAGTTATCACAGCTCTTATCTCACAGGTGTCTTTCACACCCAGCTCACACCCTGGGCAGTTGCTGCAAATGGTCTATTGTTAACAGTTCATGGGAAATGAATAGAAAGTGTAGAAGACACAGCTTTGGTCACACCTACACTGAAATAATCTGGTTCCAGCTTGCTGAACTAGGACACCCAGGCCTTCATGGGGTGTATATCATGCACCCAGACGCTACTTCTTGGCCAGTATCTAAGCACCTTCTTCAACAATTCCCATCATTTCCATCACACCTGCTGTTTTCATAGAGGCTGTGTTGAGCCTCAGCTTCAAAGGTACAAAGATCACAGGACAAGAAAGGAGACTGACCTTCTCGAAGACAAAAGCAGAACAGAGAAAAAATCCATTTCTCTCACTGTACCCAAGCAAATCCCTCCTTTGACCAGTGGAGCACTCTGACATTACTAGAGAAGTGATAGTATATTCCAAGTCTTATATTCCATACAGTTCTACCAAGGGCAGCCTCCTTTCACTCTTCACATACATGACTCAAAATACAAGGCAATCCCTGCTGTTCAATAAACTTGGACATGCAAAGCTTACCATGCTGAGATCTTATCTCAGCATGTTCTTGTCCCTGCCACACTAGCTAGAACGCAGAACCTTATAGATAAAAATGAGATAGGAGGAAGGGAAAAAAGTTTTATAGAATTTTTTCCAGTTATATACTACAGAGAATACATGTAAGCTTTAGTTTTGTGCAATAACTACATCTCACAGAAGCGGCACCCTGAGCCCTGCAGCAACTGTGTTTCATCCAGCTCCAATTAAAATGCTGGGAGTTTATCACCCACTGAACTCTCAGTGCTTCAGGCAAAACCTCTCATGAGGCTGCAAAATAAATCCAACACGTGACTGATATACCGCAAAACTCCTTTATGGATCTTTTTACTGTCATGGCTACCCCTGTCTCGGACTGTGAAGAGTTTCTGCATATTTTCTGTGATCAGCTGTCAGTTGGGTGGATGAAAGACAAAGCTTATCAGCATTTTAACACATTATTTCTCAAATTTCGCGGACGGTTGTGAAGAAATTGAACCCACTCACACATATGTTCTAGACTATTTCAAAACGTGGATGATGGGATGACTTCTCCTTCTCCCATCACAGTGGGTAACTGCAGCAGTACAACAGCATTACTTTGCACCAAATTCCTCTGTAACAGAACACCACCACTGCAGGGCTCGTCCTGTTTGTTTGGCCCACAACACCAGACAAAGGGTCAAACCAAAGCTGCAGCACCCCCAAAACCATGGGCCCTCTTTGGAAACTTGCACATGGATCTTATGCAGATTCCCCGCTGCAGTAACTACATATACACACTTGTAAATGTAAGCCAGTCCTTGGAGATGTGCACAGTTCAAAAAGCCACACTGCAGTGCAAACTTTTTCTTACCCTCAGACATAACTTTCAGTATGAATCTTGGAGATTTCATAAGATGTTTTCAGGAGGTCTTTCATTGTCTGACTAAATCCTGTGCCCAGCTGTGGTACAAACTAGCAAGGTTCCAATCCAACTAGAGATCAAGAGCTGTTTCCTACCTTTTATGTTCCAAGCCACTCAGATGGCTTCACCGTTCGATGTCATCATGGCTAGGCTTCATGAACCAAGATTTGGGAAGGGCTCTACCTATGTGGGTGTGTCCTTTCAGCCTGCACAGTGGATGTTTTAGGTGAGGCACAGTGTGCACAGAACTGGCCCCACCCTTTGCTCCTAAGGTTCATCTGCCATGGCTGAGAGCTTGGATGGTGATAGTGAAGTCCTCAGGACTAGAACCTACAGCACCCATTGGTATTCCCAGGAGGTCTCCCATCCAAGTACTAAATGGGCCTGAACCCTGCTTAGCTTCCAAGATCTGACAGGATCGGGTGTCAGGGAGGCACTTAACTGCCTACTGTTCAATGTGATAGACTAAGAATTCATTGCTTGGAAAGATTTTGCAAAGGTAATTTTTTTTCTTAGGAATAAGCCTTAGAAGTTTAAAGTTAAACTTGTAGTTTCAATTGTTAACTTTTTCTAGCACTTCCCAGTAATTTTGGTATTTTCCATTTAATTGTTTCAATTTTTCAAAGCACGGTTATTATACATCATAATAATAAACTGATGATTAATTTTACAGGGAGGGGAGGGCAAGGAGTAGGCCCCAGTGGGTCATTTAATCCCATTCCTGAAACCACACTGTGACTCCAGGAGTAATATGTCTCAGATAATACCTCCTCAGCAGCACTCCAGTAAAAGAAACCAGACCATATGCAAAAACTACTTGAATACATTCCTTAAATTATGTTCTACGATAAGTGCTGATCGAGTTTCTAGCTCTGTCCTTCTGCAATATTGCTGCAGGTGGGATTCACCTGGGTCAACAGTCGCCTTCTGCATAGAGAGTTTTTCTCTTACCCTAGGCTATGGGCAGAACACCTGCAAGTCCTAACAAGTACAGTGCAATCAAGAAACCAGGCAACCACTGGGAAGTCTGTTTGTCCTTATTAGTTAAAGGAGGACACCAGCCTAAGTGACAGAAGATGCAGCACTACAGAATTTAAAAAATCATCAGGACTGAAGATGACAAAGTTAATATGAATGAAGCAAATGATCTTCACTCAGACATGCTACTTCCTTCACTGTCCACAAGCTTTTAGCTTATAAGCCCTTCTTCAGTTGTCTGACAACAGAACACCAGACTCCAGGTACTGCAGGCTGACTTGCCATGGTTAAGCCGCTGGCAGACAGTTAGGTGTGTTAGTGGAATAGCCCAACTCCACCTGTGGAAACAACACAACTGCCTGGCCACATCTGCAGCTGCAAGGAGAGAATTTACACCAGTGGTCCAGGACATGAGTAAGTTAGAAGCAGGGCTTGTTCCTATTGTAGTTTTATGACCATTTTGACCAATTAATTTAATGGTCATATAACAGACACTTCTGTTAGCTTCTCAACCCTGCCCATTTCACTCTTCCTGACCAAGCTTTATACCTTTTTACTACTTTGGCAGCTGTTGAAAACTACAAGGTGCTGACTGAGAAGGTGAGAGAGATGCCAGACCCGAGCTAACTACTCCATCTGCTTCCTTCAAGCAAGATGAATGAGAAGCACCTACTGTATTTTCAGGCATGGAATATTTATCACTTGGTCAGCGCTATCACAAAGGCAGCCTGAAAGGTTTCCTGCATCTGAAAGTGGAGTATAATCATTCCCAGAGTACAGCAGCAGGTGTTGAATGTCAAAGAAGTGCAAGTCTGGGCTCCATGCTTGCATCTCAAGGCATCTGCTACCTCCATAAAGCACAGACACCGCTTTTCAGGTTTCATTTTGTACAGATACATTTGCCCTTCTCTCTTCTTATTTTAAGGATTCGGATTTGTAAGAGTCAAGTTTTTTACTCATTGGGCTGGGGTGATATGGAGAGAAGAATTACACCAGCTCTTTTAATTAAAGGCCCAGAAAAATAAGGCAAATCAAATTCTGAGTCTTGCATAGGTGTTTCAGAATCCAAACCTTTCACTCACATCCATAAAAACTTCCCTGACTTTAAACTTCATTTGTACAGCTGACATGAGAGCTCTGGTGCTAGAAGAGCAGGGAGAGGCAAGCTTTGGAATACAAAATTAAAGGACTAACTGGTTTCCTAAATGGCTCAGTCAAGCTCTTTAATGCATAGTCACAAGTTCCAAATGAAGGCCTGTACAAAAGCAAATAATGAACATTTTTGACAAGCTGGCCATCAGATTAGTTAGGAGGCTCTGTACAGAATAAAGAAGGGTTCAGCTGCAAAATTGAGCTCTATGTCCATGTACAAGTCTTTCCTAGAGTTCAACAATACCCAGTTTCTAGACCAGGCATTTACTGTTTCTCCTCATCAAAAGAAGTATCTCTTCAATCCTTTACATTTCAAACTGAGTCTGGTACCCAAATTTAAGGATTCTCAGATCTAGTGTTTTTATTTGGACATAAGTGTAGCTCTGAGGAAAAATAACAACATTTTTCCCTTAGCAAAACTATTCCAGATCTGTATTAAAGAGAGCAAAGAAAGTAATTATTTTGGTTAGTATCTAATGACTTCTTTATGCTACAGGGACTGATAAAGTAATCGCATTTTATTTTATTTTATTTTATTGCAGCACCAGTAGGTGCAAGTAGGATCTGTAAATATCCATCTTTAGCAAACCTGTCCAGCATATGCAAGTGCTGCATCAGATAGCATTAACGAGAATGTAATATATAAATGAACAGAGATCATCCTGCAGTGTTTGAGCCTCATTTTTTCAGTGTTAGATCCATTTTAAAAAGAGGTGACATTTCATTTTGACAGTAAAAAGTAACCTGAAGAGGAAGGGTGGTTTCATATATGTTACCTGCACACTAGGAACTCCCTGACCAAACACTTTATGTACCCCCAAATACATGGGACACCTTATCCTTGCAGTGCAGGTATCTTCAGGAGTGTTCTGCAAGGAGGGGAAAAACTACCAGTGAATAAAAACAACAAAAGGAATGACATGGAAAAAGTAGATGCCACAAGCATCCTGAGAGCCTTTAAATAGACAGGAGCACTTAAATCCTCAGGGAGCATCTATCCACAAGCTGGGGATTATGACATTTGCCCTAGTGTCAGCACCAAGATGCCCTGTTCAGAGCAAAGTCTCTTCCCATGGTTCAACCAGGAATAAAACTGAAGGGAAAAGTGGAAGATCTTTGGAGACAAGGGTCACAATGTTCCAAAGGATGCTCATTATTCTTACTACATAAGAAGAACACTGTGAGAATGAAGGGATCTGCTGTTGTTTAATACTGATACTTCATATCAA
The DNA here is from genome assembly GCA_026770055.1 of Myrmophylax atrothorax. Classification (NCBI taxonomy): domain Eukaryota; kingdom Metazoa; phylum Chordata; class Aves; order Passeriformes; family Thamnophilidae; genus Myrmophylax; species Myrmophylax atrothorax. The sequence goes on along the minus strand of JAOXXN010000446.1, from coordinate 17,371,771 downwards.
ATGTCCAATGGCCAATAGTTTTGGTTAAAGGTCAGACTAGCAGCTAAAAATATACTCAAGAAATTACCTGTGAAAATAGCCTGGCAAGCAGACTAAGCTGTGACAAGAGATAAAAGTATTATTTTCCCTGGACTTTTTGTCTTCTGCTATGGAAGGGGCTAACCTATCTACAGAAACATTTTCTGTTCATATGATACACTGATAGTGGATGTTGCTGATATCATGGAATTTGAGCCCCTTGCAGATGACATTTAATCCAAATGCAATATCAAAAACCTCTCCCAGAACAGGGCATCTCTAAAATCTCTAGTTTGAAGATGATAAAACTGAGGTGAAGTCACTTATCCACAAGCATGTGAGGAGACTGCAGCTGAAATGGGAACTGAGCTCATATTTCATGAGTGAAAGGCCCAGTGTTACCCCAAAGTCCTCCTTTCCCACCCAAACAGGAATTCATATCTATTTCAGTACTCTAGAATTTTTCTCCATGAACAGTTTTGCTACAAGCCATAAGAACTATCAGAACAGGAGAAAATTCATACTGGTCCTGTGTATTTGTGCAGAAATTACAATATTGATCCTTGAGTCCAAAAAGCTTCGAAGAGTTTTCCAAGTTCATGGGTTATCAGTGCACTGAGTACTGGCATAAGGCACAAGACATTCACTTTTATTAACTTTCCAGATCATAGAAGGAGGAATCAGAAATTAACCAGACTATTTTTCAGACAACCATATTTGAAAAGCAGTCAAGCATCATATACATCACGCTAAATAACGAGACACTCTCCATTGATTTTACTTTACTGAAGAATCACAGAATTCAGCAATGATCTAATTATTTAAGAGCAACCAATGAGAAAAATTTCCAAACCAATTTGACTCCAAAATGTTCTCCTGCAGTTTGGCAGGGAGATTTGAAAAAAATGGCAACTAAAAGCAGCATTACTATGGATCCCATAATTCTGCAATTGTCCCATCCACCAAGCCATAAAATAAGACACAGAACAGGAGAGACAGTTACATAAATCCATTCACATCACAGTCTAAAGCACAGGAGAAGAATGTCAGCACTTGTTAGTTAGATGTAACAGACAAGAGAAACTGGCCATGGATAAAAACAGAAGTGGACAACTGAATTAATATTAACATGGGGAAAGTGTCCGGTGTCTTTTACCTTGCTGCTCTTTATGATGGTATAAAAACAGGAGTAAAGGTTACATGGGGACTGGCATGGCTCCAATAGCCAACTGTAAGTACATTTGTTTTAGACCAGGCTAAAGTCCAAGCAAGCTGGAGCGTGCCCTCAGATCTGTGAAACCTCCAGGGCACAGCAGACCCAGGGCACAATCCAAGATACACTTTCCATTCCCTTCAAGGGGCTCAGGCCTCGCATCCTGGAATATCCACCACAGCATAAATAAAGATACCAAATCCAATGGAAATGGTTGGTTTCCTTCCGATTCAGCGAAGTGTTCCATGAAACTTGTCTGTTCAGTCTACCCTGTTCTGTAATAAGTTTCTTTTTGCTAATGATTTAACCTTTAGATGAGAGTAAAACATTTTCCTAAGCCCCCATCATGTAGACACCCATTCTTTCTCCACCTTCCAAACGCTCAAGACTTACACAGTCATGGCTGGCTGCCTGTCATGAGACACTTTGCTGATGACAAGGGCTAACAAACTTCACAAAACATGTAAAGCACACAGCTTCCAACTCCACAGCTTCATACACAAAGCTCTCATATGCAGATAGCTTATATCTTTAGGCTTGTAATGAAAACCTGGAGATCAGGTGCCTTGGATTCGCACTCCCTTACACTAGCTTAAATCACAGCAAACCAAACTGAGCCCCAGCTGCACAAGCAGCAACACTGCTTCCTCCCTGCCCTGCCCAACAAACCTGGTTACCAATTGTCGAGCACTAAACACACACATGTTTATCAGGTTGTTCTTGTAAGGAACAGAAGGAAGACAGAAGAATTGGTATCTGGATTTTCTGTACTGTATTTGAATGTCTTTCAAAGCCTTCTCTCCTCAATTTTAGGTTTTCATTGGGCTAATCCCTGAAGACCCAGGCTGTTTTCTAGCTTAACATGTCAAATTAGAGAATGTCAATTTTGCCTTGGTTACCCTTTGAAAAGTGGTATTGCACTTCTGTTTCCCATACTGCACTGATTGCTTGTAACCCAGTATCTGGCACAGAGGCTGACAACTGCAGCAGGATGCAAGGATTTTGTCCATAACGCAGGCAGGATAAAAACAGGGGTTTTTAAGGAACTGGAACAGCACATGCTCTTTGCTTGTCCACAGAAATGAAGATACTCAGTACCAAAGAAAGAAATTAAAATAAAATATAATATATGGGATTTGGTGGTTGCTTTTAAAAACAGCGTATCCATACACGAATTATAAAATTAATTAAGGGAGTATAAATAGAATCCAGAGGCATAGATGCTAGCCCATATACAGTTCAGGATACATAGTGAAGTCTTCTGTATTTCTAGATGAGCAATTCAGGTACTAAATGGCATGCCTGCAAGGTCATTTTAGGTGATGAATTTTGCCAGAGAAGGTTCTCACACAAAGGCAGCAAGCAGGTACTGTGTGCTTGGCCTCCGAATTCAGAGTGATAAGACCACTAAAGGAGTTGGTTCAGCTCAGTGAAATGGCTCAAACTAATTAATGTTTCGACTTGCTTCTAATGCATGATTAGATGCATGCAGTGAGCAGTGAATTAAATGAGAAAAATGCGAAGGACTAATTATGTTTACAATGCTGTGCTGAAGAACAGCAAGAGAAAACATTATCTAAGCACCAGAATCATCTGAAAGACCTATTTTTTTCCTCTTATTAACGGAAAACCCAAATACTGTGATTTTTCAAGTGGTACAACACAGCTACATAATTCTTCTCAGACAGCCTTTTATCCACTAAAAAAATGGAAAGTTATGAGAGATAAAGTTGTTTGGGAAAAAACTTACTTATCACTAGTACAGTATATCCCAAATACCAATGTTTAATCTGCTCCAGACAGCTAAAGTGATATTCTTATCCCCACAAGCAAGACAGGGCACACACACACAAAAAAAATCAGTTGGCTCAGGTCACGCAGCAGAGTTTGTCACAGCTAGTGAATCCAAAGTCCTGCATCTCCAAGTTCAGTGCCTCTTTGTAAGGGAGTTTAATTGCTTTCCATGCATTACTGAATGAAGAAGAAAAAAAATAATTAAAAAAAAGGCGGTGGGGGAGAAGTAATACACGACACAAACCAAACCAAATCCACAATAAAACCATAAATAGTTTTCTGTTGTTGAAAAGACACAACATCTATACTTACAGCTCCCTGGAATCTCTGTCCTGGAAGTGACCACCAGCAGATCCCACCACTTGGCCTGTGCTGAAACAGCTCATGGGAGTCACTCACTCCCTGTCTCAAATCGCACAACTAGCAGCTTATTTTCACCTTCAAGCTGCCCACCTCACAACACACCTCTATCTCTATTTCTTTCCGTGAAATCTTATTTTCTCTTGGTTTTTTGACTATGTTCTCTGGGTTTCCATTTACATGACGCCCTAAGCACCTCTGATGCAGCCATCAGCTCCATCACACTCCTTTTGCTTTCCAAAGGACTGGCCTCTATAGTCCTGCTGCTGAAAAATGTGTGTGTGTAATATGATCAGATTGCTGAACTGTTCAGATTTCTTTGCAATTTTTGGCAATTTCTGAACTAGCCAGTGTACTGGACGAGAAAACTACATGCTCTTCTTATATCTCCACTATGCAGCTAACATGACATCAGCTCCCTTTCATCCATTAGCAAGCTCGTCAATATTGTTGTGCAGGTGCAACCAGACAGTTATAGCCATTGTACTGGTATGAAACAGAAATTAAAATTTATCAGCCTCTCTACTAGCAGTACCTCACTCAGGAATAAAATTTTACAATGTCAGTTGTATGACCATCACTAAAAGTGCATCTTTCATGACCTTGAGATTTTATATCAAGACGGCAAAACAAACCTTTGAAAAATCTCCTGGGACAGAGTTAGGAATAAATAACATGTATTTGTGGGGAGAGGGTTTCCAGGAATAATGCACATAAAACCCAGACATACACCCCCTCCACTAATACCAGTTTAATCTTTAATGAATTCTTTGGTTGCAGCTGAAGTCCTTTTTATTATTAATAAAGGTTTATTTTTATTGCAGCATATTCTCCAGCCTCTAGACCACATCCAGGACACTATAAAAACACATAAGAGCACCCTTGACAAACATGTTCTGTGAGATGGTCCCTGTCTGCCCTGAGGCATGACTAAGCTAAATAGTGTGGAAGGACAGCATGACTCTCATATCAACTCTGAGCAATAAGGGTCTGGATTCTCTTACTTATTTCTATAGAAATTTCATGTGAAATAATTCATTTGGGGTCATGTAGAAAGCCAGTAGCAGAAACGGAAACAGAACCCAGAATTAATTCCCAGCTCATTTTTCTAATCTCCCTTCCCTTTACAACCATCTTTTGAGATTCAAATTATACCTTTCAAGAACATGTGACAAAAACATGCCAAAATAATGTGCATCTTTCCCTTCATTAAACAGAAGGGAAACAAGACACTGAATAGATTCAGTAATTAGCAAAACTTCACAGATGCAAGATTTCCTTAACTCTCCCCAGAGACTTCCTTCCTGGAGTCCTGTGGATGTTTTGCATAGAGGTCTCTGCAGGAGATGCTCTGTGGACCACTGCTGGTTCTCCATCCTGTCGTTGGTCACAAACTTGCCAGCCCATGGTCTCTGTCAGTGCTGCTGGGGCTACACAGCAGTGGAAGATATCCTGGTGCTCTGTGCCACCTTCCCTGGGGCATTCTCCTGGCATTTGAAATAAAACAGTATCATTTCTCATACCTCTCATACTGCTGCCCACAGTCTGGGTATTTTTCTGTCTACTCTTTATGCTGTTTTTATTCTTGAATGAACAAGATCAGGACTCCACCATTCCCACTTGCCACCTAGAGAAGTTTAGCTTAGACTTGAGCACATGTGGTTGGTTTAGCCTTTTTTGGGATAATCTATTCACCTTGCTCTCTAGAGGTGCTTATTTAAGGTCCCTTTTTCTCTCCTTGAAACTTCTTCAGTATTGCAAGCCCATCATTGGCAATCCCAGAGCTCCTGTTCTCTGAGGAAGTCTGCTATCCTCTTCATCAGTTACAGCAAAACCACACAAACATTACCTTGTATGGACACAAAAATCACAGAATGGGTAAGGTTGGAAGGGACCACAGTGGGTCACCTGCTCAGGCAGGGCCATCCAGAATTGCATCCACATGGTTCTTGAATAGTTCCAGTAAGGCAGACTCCACAACCTCTCTGAGCTACCTGTTCCAGTGCTCGCTCACCTACCCAGGAAAGAAGTCCTTCCTTATACTCAGGTGGAACTTTCTGTGCATCAGTTTCTGTCCTTCGCCTCTTACCTTATTGCTTGGCACCACTGAGAAGGCTCCATCTTCTTGACATCCTTCTTCAGGTACTTACAGACACTGATGAGGTCCCTACTCAGTCATCTCTTCTCCAGGGTGAACATGCCCAACTCCCTCAGCTTTTCATCATAAAAGGGATGTTCCAGTCCCTTAAACATCTTCATCACCTTACTCTGGACCAGCTCCAGGAGGTCCATGTGTCTCTTGGCCTGAGAGCTCAGAACTGGACACAACACTCTAAATGTGCCTCGCCAGGGCTGAGTAGAGGGGCAGGATCACCTCCCTTGACCTGCTGGTAATGCTCTTCCTAATGCACCCCAGGATACCATTGACCCTCTTGTCCACAAGGGCACACTGCTGGCTCAGGGACAGCTTGCTGTCCATCAGGACTCCCAGGTCCTTCTCCGTGGAGCTGCTTTCCAGCAGGTCAGCCCCCAACCTGTGCTGGTTCATGAGGTTATTCTTCCCCAGGTGCAGGACCCTGCATTTGCCTTTGTTGAATTTAAGTTCCTACTCCACTGCTTCAGGCATCGATCCCATACAATATTACTTCTACTCACTTTGTGATGAAGTTCATAAAAAGGACTTCATGTTTCATCTTGGTTTGTATGGCCAGGTCTGTACTTGGATCCAGTGATTGCTTCCCCTTTTGCCTTGCTTGGGCAAAAGTCTCTGTCAGGAGTTACGTTTCTACCTGCATCATCTAAATGAATGCATCTTTAAACCACAAGAACCATGTTTCAGCTTTAAATAATGCATTAATCTAAGCAAGAAAGGACATAATGTATGCTCACAATTTTGAATGCAAACATGGGCCTAGCTCCACCAACACAACTTTATAGCATAAAAATACTCTCTCCTAACATTATTGTACAGGACTAATCCCAAACTGGCCAGAAGAAGAAAAATCATCAAGTGGCTGACCATTTCTATTACTTTGCTGAGTAAAAGAAACAAGCAACTCACCAAAATCAAAATGAAGACAATTCAAGCCATACTCAATTTGTATGAGCAAAGCAATTTGAAAATGCATTGACTAGCTAAACCTCTGGCACTGAAGATAAAAATAATTTTCTCCAACTGTAAGTGCATTGGAAAAACTGAGACTGGAATGTCCTTGAAGCAAAATGTCAGAGACTCGCCATTCCAATTCCAAAACCAGTTCCTATTTCAGAGGAAAATCACAGAGTTGCCTCCTAAATATAGACAATTATTCTCGGGAATAACTGAAGAAATGCCCTGCATGGACTGCAAGTCAAAATGAGAAATGCTATTTCAAATTTAGGGAAGACAAGTTCATAAGACCCATTAAGAGTTTAGATAGCATTAGCTTCATGATTCTGCATCAAATGTTTTTTTGCTGTTTGAGACAATCAAGTCCAACAACTATTCCAGTCTATATAGCAACATCATTATAAAATGCCATGGTATTTTACACCCTGTTCTTCCCCATCTTGAGTGGCTGAGACTTGTAGGTACCAAGAACAGAAGAAAGGGGTCATGATCTCAGGACTTCTTGGCACACTGATCTGTTCTTCCCAGCATAAAACAGACAGTACCCTTTCTCCTAGGAGCAGACTTTAAACCTCTTCCCTCTTACATGGTGTGGCCCTCAGCTGCCTTGCCTCAAGCTTCCTCTTGGCTCTTAAGCTGAGACAGGTTTGCCTACCAGTTCCTTACCATTCCAAAGAGTGATACACTGCACTCCCCTGACACAGTGCTTAAGAAAACACACTCTATTGCCCATGATGAGCAATCTGTTGAATTTTCTGTTAGATATTATCTTGAAATACAGTAAAACTATAGACTTGGAAAAGTTACCAATCTAATTCAGTACTGCCCAAGAAAAAAATCATTCCATATCCATTTCCTTTTACTTTAAGTAGCCTCAAAATGCTCCCTTACCCATGATTCTCAAAGGATACTGTTACAGATAGATTTCCAGAATGCACACTGGAGACAAGAAAAGCATGCTGCAAAACCCCATGTGTTATTTTTATTATAAAAATTGATAAAATCTCACTGCTAGTTTTATAATAGCCTGTTAAAGCCATAAGAAACCAGGCAGACAGCTGTGTGTCAGTGCTTGGGCATCAAGTTCACAGGATTCAATATACAAGCAAGCACATTATACTCTGGTCTCAAAGCTCACTCCAGAATAATATCCTATAGAGTTATTTCTCTAGCTGCAAATATCTCTTTTACAGCTACCCTGAAGAAGAACTTTTTCTCATTCTAGTAAATTGAACTTTCGGATGGGCCTGCTCCTAAAATGAATGGCTAAGGCCTTCTTCTAGCACATTTTAAGCAAATGCTATTGAGTTTGGACAAAGAGACTGACACTTTACCAGCCATACTACTGCCTTTGTAAAGACAAATAGACCTGTTTCTGAATTTTCAATATGCTTTGTAGATTAAGGACAGAAAATGCCATCTGCTAATCTGCTCCTCCCTCACACAAAGAAGCACTGCATATGCTGTTTCTGATGGTTTGAGGTTATGGCCTTTCTCTGCTGCTCAGGAAAAATATGCAATGAGTGTCATAAAATCAGTTACACTGAGCTCTTTGTAGTTTATCCCACAGTGCCACTGTCTGCCAGGGGCTTTCCTGCTCACCAGCAGCCAGTAAAATGGTTCTCCAGTTACATATGGTGTGGTAACCTTACCACCAGTAATGGTTTGACCAGACACTGGTATTTAGCAGTGCCTGCCAGCTGCGTGGCAACCTGCTGTGCTGCCACAGGCAAGTGCTTATGCAATTCACCTCCACTCTTGAGCTTGTCCTTTTGGTCTGGAACATAAATGGGTGGGGTGAGAATGTACAAAGCCTCAGCACTGGCAGTGCTGCCTGCAGGCAGTCACTAATTTGTGAGGAGGCACAGGGACATACACACAGTTCTGGAAGAGTGACACAAGCCTTGAGCAACCTGCACGTGGCTTAAGAGTCCAAACTTTGGGAGAACCCCTATCAATTGGGCATAGCAGTGGATGAATATAACTAATAAAACAGATAGCACTGCCTTAGGGTAGTCAGCCAGAGGTACGAAATAGTGGCAGAAGGGACACAGAAGTGATCTCCATCTCATTTTTTATATACAAGAAGTTCAAATACTACTCACAGCCACCTTTATTTCTTCATGAAAAATAAATCAAACCACCCATCTCAAGCTTCTGGACATCATCAAAGGTAAGAGAGGAAGAAAAAGATAGAATGGAATTATGAATATTCCAGAAACTTAACTAGAGCAGGTGATCTGGAAATGGGATGGGCAGAGAGGGAGAATTGCTTTTCTGATAAGTTGCCTCTCTCCAGTGGCCGCCTGAAAATCAGGCCTCTCCGAATTGTCTCATGCCCAATGTTGCACATCACTACTTCAAAAATCTTGACCTAAAAACCAAATGTGTATCTTTAAATAATTAATAGCATTCTCTAAATGGAATTTTCCAGTCCCAAATAAGATGTTCAGCTAAGTTCCCCTGAGAAGAGGTATTTATAATGGAAACATTGACACAAGTGAAATGATGATGCACTGAGTAGCATTAAAGCTTAGCACATGATTAGTCATCTCATTCTTCTTATCAAATTGGACCTGGTCCCACAAAACCATCATGGCACTTCAATGGTTTGCCTGGCCTCAGTTGAAACACCTCTACAGCTTATAAAAACATATTGCCAGTCCAAGTGCTTTCAAAGTCTGACATTAATAAACCCCACAACTTGATATGTACACAAAGAGCAAAGCCTGCACCCAGGAAAAAGGGCTGTGCTGTGGTTGCCTCTGCTGTAAGTTTGGTAGAGGGCTCTGGGAATCTTCCTCCAGAACTGTTATGCCCAAATGACTTCAGAAACCAAGCAAGCCCCCTCAGCCTGGCCACCATCTGCTCTGCTCTGTCCCTTGTATGTTGGCTCACACATGCATTTACAAAAGAAATTACACCATCTTTTTGGTAAATGACCTTTACATATTTTGGTTCAAAACCTCTCTTTTGCCATATATATGTGTGTGTGTGTGTGTGTGTGTATGTATATGCATATGTACATATATATATGTGTGTGTATATATATACACACATATGCATATAGATATATATACACACACACACACATATTTTTTACAGTATCAAAAGCAGCACAAACTATGTCTTTGAAGGCCTTAAGAGGTCAGACCCCAACCTGGACAGCATCATCACCTTTTTTCCTAGACCTGTACACGTCTCAGTAGGATTTGTCCTCCCTACATGTCAGAACATGGGTAACCTGGACCTTTACTAATTGAGGTTGCTTTTGAAATTGGATGTCCTACCTAAATTTTATGCTATCTGGGACAAAGCTGGACTAGAAAGTCCCTGAAAAGACATAGGACGGGCCATAAAAGACATAAACCTACTTTTAAGACAGACCAAAAGGGAAGCACGAGAAAGAACCAGGAAAAGATCCAGAGACAAGAAAACTACAGGCAACAGTTGAAAAAACTTATGACTACTTGGTGTAAGTTACAGAGATATGTATAAGTGAAACATCTGTATTCTTGCAACCAACAAGGGTTGTTTATTAATTTCCATGAGTTCAGAAGCTCATTCTCTGAATTTCATCATGATTTAGACACACATGAAGAGAAGTTATGGAGCTGGTCATAAAATGTGGACAGCAGAAGACAGAAAATTTCCACCAAAAAAACTACAATTTTTTTAGTCAAAAATCAAAATACTCTAACCCAAACTAATAACAGCATATATACTTCCTGCATTCAGGAACCAGAGGAGATTTCACCTTACACTAGCCATACTCCCTTGTTAAAACATATGTCAACTACCTACCAGATTCATCAACCTGCTCTCAAATACTGACTCAGGCTTTTTGAGTCAGATTACCTTTTCCATGACAAGGCATG
>JAOXXN010000446.1:17304718-17338264 GCA_026770055.1 Myrmophylax atrothorax | reverse complement strand
TCCAAGTAAAATTAAAGGAGAACTGAGCTTTCTCTTTCAAAATTGACAAAGTGATTTGCAAGCTGTAATGGCGAGTTCCTGCTTCCCCTTCCTGGGGGCTGCATAATGAATCTGTACACAGAGCATCTGGGAATCTAGAAGTACTCACTTCTCAAAGACCACTACTTGAAATGACTAATCTGAATCAATAATAAAAACACAGTTGATTCTTTATTTGCTTCCAGTGGTTGCCCTTATCGACTTACAGTGTAATATATTTCTAAAAATCATAGGAGTCTTTGTTTGCTTCCAGAAAAAACACTTATTTCAGATAATCTTGCCTCCACAAAGTTATTTTTTAATTTTCTTCAGTCACTACTGTGCCTCCAGGAATGTCTGATTACCCATAAAATACCTTTTGACAGCTCAGATTCATTACTAAATTACCACATTTAAATTTTTCATGTGCACAGGGCAATTACTTTTATGAATGACTGCCAGCAACATTTCACTAAATCTGAATGAATTTTTAAAGGATTCTAATTGCCCCTTAGATGCCCCTATAACTCTTGTTTTAAAGGGTTTAATTTCTTTTAGTCATACTTACCTGTGTTCAATGCAAACATGTTCCTTCTCACATTTTACATCACAGAAAATTATTTACATCAGAAACAAAGAAATATGAAACTGGTTCTGCTACATAAGCAGTTAGACTGCACAGTAGAAATGATTCATAGCCAAAGTCATGAGAATGAATAATTATCTGTAACCCTCATTTGGAGCTTTTGCATCAAGTTACATTATTCATTTGGGTTTTGGCAGGAGAAATTAATGAATACCAACTTGACAGACACCTTAAAAATTACGAATTTTTCAAGTAGTTGGGCCAAACTAAACGTTTAATATGTACAGTGAAAGAAAAAAAGGGAGGTGCACAAGGAATGGCTTTTTTTAACCACTGAAATTTTAAAAAGCAAAGACAAAAATACACATTCAGAAAGGACAGGTGAGTTTTAAATTACACCACCAAACTAAGTTGGAGTTCTGACTTGTCTCCCAGTGGAGTGTCATCAGGAAGTTTCATTAACGCAGTCTCATTTTTATGCCAAGGTTGCTAATGAAAATGATAAACAAGATCAGAAATAAACTAATCATTGATGAACTCCCCCAATAAACTCCAGCTAGACTTATGTTTCTCTTTGAAGTGCCACACTTTGTGGCGCATTCTTCATCCAAGTGTTTGCCCACTTCCGAGATTTTTCTATTTCTCCTTTCATTTTCCCTGATCCCTATCAGTTTGTAGAGAGGCATCAAATCAAATGTTCCCTTGAAAACCAGATGGATTAATGCTCCTTTAATTCTTTTGTCTAGAAAGCCAAAGATCAGGCTAACAGGAAGGCAACAGAAGCAGATGTCTACAACGCCTTCTGAAAGCTGTCATAAGTTTGGTCTTGAAAGCAACCCCACCTGCTGCATGACCAGCAAACACGAACACAGAGCTCCAAGCAGAGCAGGCAGAGCTGGCAGGTCAGGACACTGCTGAGAATGCTTGCCCAATTCACTTGTGCTGTGCATGACTGCCCTTTGGGCCAAAAACTGAGGGTATCCCAGGCAAGATATGGGGCAGAGAGAGAGCTGTATCCATGACAAAGTTACAGCATGGAGATTCAAGCACAGATGCAACTGAGCTGCACGTGATCCTCGAAGATAAGCAGTAATTAAAGAAGGCAAGTGGTCTAAGAGAGTCATTTGAAGAAGTTCCCATCAAAAGGGAGATGTTGAAAAATAACCCATCAAAAAGGTGCTTCCATTTCTTGAACTATAAATGAAGCAAATAACCTATTAAAATCCAAGATTCTTTGATTACCTTGTTGGTTTTGCAGCTGGCTGACTGCAGAAATGTGGGCAATCCAGTTAAAGTGAACTACATCTCTGTGTTTCCATTTTTAGTGGAGAGAGAATGGTGGAAAACATGTGGCAAATCCACTTCTGTAAAGATTTTGAAATCTACTGATGAATGTGCTGCAAGCCATTTCTAAGCAATACCAATCTCCTGCAACAGCAATCTATTTCACTGTGACCTTCAACAAAGGCCAAAACCGGAGGGATGGTTGCCAGCAATAAGTTACGCTTTGGTATTCAACCTTGCACAGGATCCAAGAGGGTTTTTCATCTGCGTCTAAACTCTAATTAGCAGCTCTTGAAGCTGTGTTGGATAACTTTATTCCAACATTAAATGTCAGGTCTTAATACTTTCCTGTATTACTGTCCAAAATACATAGCTATGGAAGAATAACTGCTTAAAAAAGGTGATTCCAGCAAAACCTGCCACCTGTGAGAAACATTTCATTGTATCACAGAAGCAAAGACAGGTCAAACCTGACTGCAGCTAAGCCAAGGGAGCAGTAAACTGCCAGTGTTACTCCCTTGTTCCCAGTGGTGCCACTGATCTTGTGTACAGTAACTTAGTGAATCCTGGTCTTCCGATCAGTTCCAATACAGCTCAGCTGGGTCCTGGCCTCAGCCTTCCTTACTGGCATACTTAGGTACAGATAATTGGTTTGTAAGTGTATTTCAGCACAATAGGCACAGTGGGTAGTACTTTGCAGTTGTTGTGATTTACAAGAATTCCAGGTTGCTCTGATAGTTGCCTGTGTACTGGAAGAGTTGGGGTTTTTCCCTCCCATACGCTAGGGTACAACCTAGTATTTCCAAAGATCCTCAACATTTTGCAAATCAGAGTCCTACCATAAAAACTGGAATAGTTTGAAGAAGCTACCTCAACACATTCTTTTGCTTTGCCTCTTCTCCAGCATCCCACTTTAAATTCCTCCCAGATGAGCAATACTGAATAGCTCTGCAAATATGCTCAGGGCCTAGCTGAAGGGAAGCTCCACAAATTTTGCTAAGCTTTGGTGGAGACATGATTACAATGGTAACTATTAGAAAACAGAGGCTGTTCCCCTTTGGACTGTCAGTCATGTTGCACAGACATTCTAATTAACTGCACTCATTTATTTCTTAAAAACATCACAACCACAAGAACAGATGCCAAGCGTGGCTGGTGCCTGTCCCCCTCATTCCATGAGAGAGGACCACTCTTTCCCCACTATACATGAAATGTAGCGAACTGTCTTTGGCAAAACGGAGTAAACAAGAAGTGGTGGAACTGGATACTGGGGTATATTTAAGAACCAAAGTTGTGAGAGGTTTTACCCAGCCTGATTATTTCACATGCATTCACTTGCTCTCCTCCGAGCTTTATACACTCAGTAAGTCTTGATTACCCTTCCCCAGAGGAAGATCATTGCCAGCCAGAGAAAGTTAGGCAGAAAGTTCTTCTAGTTCACGCTGTGCAGCTGTTTGCAGCCACCACCCTCAGGCATGCCTGGCCAGCGTCCTTGCACATCCCCAAGCATTTGTCTCCATGCAGTTCACCGATCTCCAGGCTTTACCCCCACTTCAAAGATTTGTAGTCCAACCAGAATCTTCACCACTTTCTTTCCAGGTGCCCTTCATTTCAAGATCAATTCTTTTTGGGAAGCCACCTTTTTGGCTTCCTCTTCTGTCCAACACCCAAGCCTCTGTTTCTCCCAGTCTAAACCAGGACACAGTGTAATGCAGAGGGACGATGTATGATCAGCCTCCTCATTGCTGGCTCTTTCTCAGGTCTGCTTATTAATTTTAGGTTTTGGATCAACTGGAGGACTTGGGACATGCCACTACTTTTTAGCCCACATGCTATCAAAATTTACAACTGACCCACACCAGTATCAGCTAGCAAGCAGCAGGCTTCTGCTTCGGAGTTCAAAAGTTCAGCTTCAGACATTCACGTACACACACGCCCAATTATCTGCCAGCTGTGTGTGCTCACAGTTCAGGCTATTTCTTCACCTAAGACACAGACAGATACATTATAGCCATGTTGAGACAAACTGAAATCTGCAGATCATTTCCACATATGAGCCATCTCTCCCAAGAGACCAGCATGGTAACCGGATTAGGTAATGTGTCATCCTCTAGTCTCAGTTAACTCCCCACACGTGCTCTGGAGTCAGTTCAAAAGAAAGCAAATTGCCTTCATCCAAAATGCTCTACAGTCTGTGTATGGATTTCTCTACTGAGAACAACTGGATCAGGCCCCAGACTTGTGGCTGTCATAGTCTTTGGGTGTTTGTCTGCTCAGTGCACAGCCACAGCAAAGAACTGGCAAGGCAGCACAAAACCGCAAGCACCAATTCATTAGGATTTTTCATATCTCAGTAGGAAAGAAGCAATTAAAAGTATCGTAAGAATATTCCCAAGTGGATTTTAAAAAGTTTTGAAGCTAGTTAAACCCTTTATTCAAAGCTGACAATGGTTATTCTTAATAGCTCAGAGTAGGGAGATTTAATGGCTTATGTAAGACCAAATGACAGTCAGGAAAACCCAGAAAAGCTTTAGGCCTTTTACAGGATCTATTTTGTTCTAGCTAGATCAGTGGACCTAATAAAACTATCTGCCTCATACCCTCAGGCCATCAAAGCTACAAAACCACTATCTTCTTAATAACTTAGCATCTTACCAACACTAAGAATCTGATTTCATGAACGTGTTTCCCGTTAGAAAGAAGAATAAAACAGATGGAACCACACTCTGGAAGACTTACCATGCTATTTATACTTCACAAACGGTATTTTCTTTCCATGGGAACTCAGAGCTATCCATCAGGATTAAGTTTATGAGTTAAGTGTATTTTAAATACACTACAAATAAGACAACAGATAATGTATCTGGTTTAACTGCTTTTTCCCCAACAGATTAAGAGAGTAAATCTGTTAAGTTTATCAATGGTAGAAACTTTCATTAACATACTGGTAACTGCATATTGTATATACACGCAGAGAAGTGGCCACTTCACTCTGGAGCTTCCATCTATCAAGCTATGGTTCCAGTACTGCAATACCCAAGCAGCTCAGAAATCTAAGAATATAATTCATCTTCTTGAGACTGGGGATCTACCATCACTCCTAGTTTGCAGGTAAGGCACTGAGGCAGCAAGAGACGACTGATCAACCTAAAGACACCTGAGGTCTACAGAACTGCTGTGATTTTGAACTTCATTCACCTGTGCCCCAAGCCAATTGTCCTGAGTACAGAAGAGTCCCTCCTGGGGGATGACTGCTCCCCTCCACAGTTCACTTTAGGTGGCCCTGTTCCTACACTGCTGACAGAATTATTATCCATCATGTTAGTAGTACTCTGTTCACTAAGAACAGGAAAAAGTGGTGTTGAGAACTTAAAGTCCCCCAAACATTGCTGAGAACAGTCACAGCTGACGGCCTTGATACTCAGAGAAAGAAGAGACAATGTTAACAACATTGGGGAAAAAATTATCCTCAGTCCAGCCATGCACTGCTGTCTCCTCTGTTTTTTAAGTGGCACATCCCTGTCTCTTTAATTACAGCAGGCAGGATGTGAACAGATGCTAACTGCACCCAGCAGCCCAATGATTCAAGCAAACTTTTAGCTATTAGCAAATCCTTTAGGTAGCTGATTCAGGCAAACAAGATGTGCAGATTCCCTCAAACTGATTAAACACTGGGTTTGCACAAGTTTAGCTCTTTGACCACAGCAGTTGAAGATACAAATGTCCTCAGCTGACAGCCCTGTTCTCAGTTTCATCATCATTTGGGTTGAAAACCAACATGTCAGCATTCACTGGCATCTTGTCTAGAGTTGGGACAAAACACCCCAAATCAGTAGGAGGTGAGGAATTTCTGCATGAAATCAATCACAGGTTAAAGTTATTCAAATAATGAAAAAGAAAAGCAGAGAACAAGACATAGGTTACAGGGATACTCAACCTGCAGTTCTCTAGATAAATCCTATGGATTTATGTACTGCTTACAGACATCTCAGTTATGAGGCCTGGCTCTAACTACCTCCCAAGGAAACAAAATCCACACATCTTCAATGATATACAAGCAGCATGTGAATTCAATTTCTTTAATAATCAAACCTAAATCCCTAGCAGCTCCTGCTGTCGGATCCATTTCTAGCTTCTGCAGGCACTTTATCAGCCTTTACTTCCAGAGCTGTTGTCACACAACAAGGCCACAGGTTTTTGCTGGTTTTTGTCTTCAGTTTCACATCATCCAGAAAGAAGATCCTCCAAAATACAGAGCTACAACATGCAGGCACTTCTTGACAGCCTCTCCAGCAACAAGCAGGCACAGTTCTAGAAAAAATGACTGAATCTTGCAATTCTTCATCTCTCATCACATCTGTGTCTGTTCCTGCCACATCTTTTATTCCGCCCTCTCCCTCTACAGTCCTTCTCTTATCCATAGCAGAAACCCTCTCTTTGGTAAATATGAGGCTTTCATAATCCACTTGCTGATGAGAAAAACAGCAGTGGAAGTAAGCACATATGCCTTTTTCCTTATTTATTTTTAAGATGCCATAGAATTTTTTTCTTCAGCTCTGACTGGATGGGTCTGAACACTGGAAAGATACAGACAAGCAGTAGGATGCCTGCTGTAACCAAACAAGCATTGAAGTTTAGTGTGGGGATGCTGGAAGAATGTTATATATAAGAAGTCATATTAACTGCCAAAGCTCAATTCCCTAGAGTTTTACAGGTCTTTTAAATATCACAGCTAATTATATCCAACAGCCAGACTCTCTGAGACAACCATAAAAATACAACAGATGTCACAGTTTAACTATATTCATTCCCAGTTTCTTTCACTTTGAACTTCATGGGTTCAGATTTTTAAGTGTAGTTTCCCCATAAACAAGAAGCTACTGTTCATTAGGAGTCCTATCCTGCAAGATGTTGAGCATCTCTACAAACTTCAATCATCTGGGAACAGTCAGTAAAAGAGATGGGGAACACAACTTGTAGGATCAGGCCCTGAGAATGGTAATACAACAGACTGCCAGACTGAAAGACTGTCCAAGACAGTATCTTTTTACAAATAAAGTAAAGAGGATTTAGAACAGTTTGAGAAGCCAAGGAATAGAGAAACCCCTTCCCTCAAAACATGTACCTGCCATTCAATGTTTTGCTTATTTACCATCCAACAGATGGCTCTGTTGCCATCCAATATTTTGTTCCTATTGAGCAAAAAGTCACATGGCCTTAAAGGCATTTGTGAGTCACTTAAGGAGTCCATGTAGTCCAGTTGCTAGGAGGACAAACATTTGCTGGTGAAAAAGAAGGAAAAGGAAGGAGGTGAAAAGGAAGAAACTCTCTTTCCTACAGGACAATAATTCTGGATTGGTAAAGGTGCTAAAAGAGAAGACTGCATTGCTAGTCATCCTCTTTCTGGAAAAAAGAAAAATCCACATTCTCATTTTGCATACTCAAATGAAGAGCCTGCGGTGACTTTTTGGATTAGTGGATTGTAGCTTCACTATACCCACTTATCAATTAGCCTCCAAATGATTTCCCAGGTCCCAAGGAACCAGAGCAGAGTTATCATCAGTGCCCAGCACTAACACAGCATTTCAGCACTCTAAATATCTAAGAGGAAAAATGACAAATAATTACGCTAAGAACTCTACTGGTTCTTAGCCTTGCTAAAATAAACGGTACTACATGCTATCCTATCACAATACAAATACTTTGCATTTCCTATTTTATTCTGGTGCCATTTTCCCTTCTTCTCAACCATCACGAGGTCAAGTTGGAAGGACGGAAAAGACTCTTCTAAAATGCTAAACCTACAGGAACTGAGGTTGCTTAGCACTCCACAGAGTACAGACAAATGACAATAAAACAAATAGACTCAAGGGAAAAAACTGAAATTGTTATTCAGTCCTTACCCAGACAGTCTTACTGGTGTGTATTGGATTTTCAACATCGAAAGGTTGAACAAAGGCATAAAAGGATTTGCTTCTGACAAGTCACAGAACTCACAGTTTAACAACCAGAACTATTCTCTTTACACTGCTACCACCACTGTGCCTGTGAACCTCAGTCACAGACAAACCCCACTGGGCTAAACCGTATCCGAGGACAGGAGAAGCAGTTCCCATCTCAAAAAATGATTAAACTGGACACACCAAATGAGTACAAACTAAAGGAAGGAAAGCAATGAGAACATACTGTCTCTGTTGTCAGGCAGTCACAATCCTGGTTTGTCCACTGTTGTAGACACCAGTCCACAAGGAAAGCTTTAAGGAAAGTTTTGATGGGGATAATAAACGTTTATGGAGAGCTCCTACCAAACATCAGAGCTAGCGGGAGTCCAGACACCAACATGGGCACAGGAAACTAAATCCAGCCTAAGTGGATGGAAATCCTAACATCTCAATAATGAATGTGAGAGGAAAGATGTGGATAGTAGGCTCAGATAGGCCATCAAATGGAAAGTTACAAATGTAATGTTCAACCAAATGGCCAGCACAGGGAGAAGCACCAAGAGAGAAATGACAAAGCCAAAGAGGCAGAACCCAGGTTTAGGCCCAGGCCTGCCTTCTTTGGTCACACCTAGGCTGAGCAAAAGTCATTCTGCTTACAAATCTTGCTCACAGGTAGAAGGGCAGTGCCCTGGCACAGGGATCAAACCCAAAGCAGGACACACTGAAGAGTTGCATGGGAAGTTTAAAAGCCCCACATAAAGAGAGGTCAGCCTGAGCTAGTGATGACTTGTACCCCTGACATGGTGACCAAAACTGCAGTTGATGATGAGTGCAGAGATAAATCTGTGAAAGCAGAGAAGTCATTATTTATGGAATATATTATTTTGGGGCTGCATACAGATATAAAAAAGAAAGAAGAAGAGAGACCAGACAACTATGAGACCTCCTCAGAAATGCAGTGTGTAGCAAAAGAATAACCCACTTAAACACTACCTTGTAACTAAAGAACAACAGAAATCTTTAGAGTAGATGTAGATGTGTCCAAGAAACAGTGGTCCCACATAGCTAAAAAGCACTAACCCAGAAACAAACAAGGTTTGAGATGTTTTCTTTCCTCTATGATTCACCAGTGCACTCCAGACCATGTCCCTACATTACATGTAACAGTCTGAAGATTGCTCTTAAAACTTACCAGCTTAGACCACAGACTCCTTCCAGAGAAAAAAGGACCAGTAGATTAAGAACCTCAGCCTAGCCACCTTTTCCCTGGCTATGTTCCCAGCCAGCAGCAGAGAGATGATCACAGAGCTGCCATCACCAACACTCTGTGCCCCTCACAGCCAAAGGCCATTCTCCATCAGGGAATCCCCGCAGTGACAGCAGGCTGTGTCTGTCCTGCATCACCAGCATCTTCAGAGTGCAGACTGACCTCTGCACAGAAGTCTCAATCTGAACACCTCCAAAGCACCTGAGCATCCAAAGCCAGACACAATCACACCACCAGAGAAAGAGAAATGCACTAAGTGAAGTGAATAAATGAAAAATAAGTTCAAATCAATACTATAACTGATGTGAATGCTATTACAGGGAGTTGTGTGTTGGTCTTTGGTATTCACGTGGATCATTTTATTGGATCATTGTTTTATAAATGGTTTCTATCAGTATATCTGACTGACTGATTACAGGGTATGCTATTGCACTGTACCAGGCTACTCTCCACAACACACAGCCATATAAACTATTTCTGGTGATATTTATGAGTTTTTCCTCATTCCCCTTGTTTTACAAAAAATAAAGTTTTAAAACCAATCAGCTCGTGACACTCCTAAAAACATACCTACAAAGACATTCTTAAGGTAACCAAGAGTTAAAAAAAAACCCAAACAAATAGGCAGTAATGGAAGAGGAGCACTCACAGTTATCTGAAAGGGCATATGCTAATCACCAGCTGGAATCAGCAAAGAACTTTGCACACACAAATTTTCAACACACTGCAACACCAGGTACCTAGAAAGCTCTTCCTCCAAGGCTGTACAATCCCTCAGCTTTCACTGGAGTAAGTGATAGCTATAAACTTACCACTCAGACATGGTCCTTAGCCACATATAATATTTTAATAGTGAAGTTAAACATTTTCACAATTTCAAACTCGGAATTAATTACTTACTCAGTTTCTTACTCAGTATTTCTAAATTTGGAATTTCTTACTGACTTTGGAATCCTGAACCATTGAATGCTCCCAAAAACATAACATTTAAGATTTTTTCCCATATATATATATATACACACACACACACATTACATATTATAAAACACACAAGAACCAACCTTGTGCTCAGCAGAAAAGAATTGCGTGCCTAACAATGGTAAGAGAAAAAACCTATACTGCTATGAAAGCATTTATTTCAGATGGGTAGACTAAGTGTTCTCACAGTTACACACAAGAACTTGTTTTACGTGGACAAACAGGATATTGCTCAAAATACTGTTCTCATGTAACTCTATTCACCTCTCACGCAGAGAATAGTAGGTTTTCTACAGATCGGTTTTTATCTTCTTATCTAATATCCTGCAGGGGAAATAAGCTTTCTATTTTCTTCAGAGTATGGCCACAGTGGAGAGATTTCAAGATATACCTCATGAAGGGATCTCACAGAGGCACAAGAGCCTTGAAGCTATCTACATTTATGCATCAGCATTTTATTTCAGTAAAGACTCTTCTTTTTTTCTCCATGGCAGATGGACCAAAATACCTGTATGCAGGTTCAATATGGATTCACTGCTTGAATTTAGTCATCATATGTCATTTCTTTTACTGATACAAAGCTTGCTATTCCAGAAGGATGATGTCTTGACTATTTTTGGTGATAACAGTATGCAATGCTGTCATTTTCAGGTTCTCATACCGTACTCACACATCTAATGTCCAGGTACCATAAAGTAACACACTGAGTGCAGGCACGTTGGTTATTATCACATACTGGTTTGCTCTTCACTTTCTAGGGAAAAGGACCATGCAGAGTCCTCCAAGTGCAGGAAGGAAAGAGTATTGCTTGCAAATCAGCTGATGCAGGCTAATAGGCATTTATTTTATAGCAGGTAACAGGAACAGAATCATAAAAAAATGCAGTAGGAAACAACCTCAAGAAATTATATAATCCATATTCTGCCCCACGGAAGAATCAGTTGTACTTTGTCCTTTCTGACAAAGTCCAGCAAGCCTTTATTTTCTTCCAATGGCCCCCACAGCCTCCTCACATAATATCTCAGTTCACTCAATTTTCTTGTATCTAGTACCTATCTCAAATACATCTTGTTGCAAATTAAGCTCATTTAGAGAAGAAATGATTCCCTTCTTCTTTTGAAAGTGTCATTATTTCCTCACTTCGTGGATGGCTCATACTCTCCCATCATCACTTGCTTAACAAAAGCCTGGATAGCTCTGATTTCCTTGAATTCCCTTAGCACCAAGCTTTTGCTTCAATGAATTCTCCTCATTTTTCAAAAAGCACCTCAAATCTTCATCAGTCTGATCTTCCTGGTGGGTTAAGATAGAGACAGTCTTCATCAGAGAGTTTTCTGTGCTCTTCTCCCTTTCCATACCCATGAGTCTAACTCATATTTGGGATTTCAAAGCATGTATACATACTGTTGATAAAAGGGGAAAAACCTACTTCTTTATTTACATTTCACTTCTCTGAGCAAGTGATACTCCCTTTTACCCCAATTCACATATAGCTCTCAAAAAAGGAAAGTTGTACTATGTATCACATATCAAAACTTCCAGTTCCTTTTATTTATTCCCTTACTTCAGTATATTCTTCATCTCACAGACCATTTGTTCTAGGCTTTATTCCTAGCACGTCATATTGGTAGCAATTTTCCCTTGGGATGTTCAAAATCCATCTTTTGAAAGAGCTTTAACTTTATGTGACTCAGTTCAGGATAAAAAAAAAAATAGTTTACAAATTCTGCCTTGATATAACACGCTCCCGTCCAGTCTATCCTACATAAAGTTATAAAAGGCCTAATTTACACACAGTATTTTTTGTCTGCCTGTTCAATGTCATTATAATGTTCACATTATAACGCTGTTGAAAGGCAGGTGGTGTCAGCAATGGGCTAAGTGAAAACATTAACGTCATAGTTTATTAATGAATTCTATCTCATAACCCCTAATGTAACAAAAAGAAGCATAAATAAATGCCTGAGCTGTTAAAGTACTGCATGGCTTTCACATTGAGACATAGGCCCACTTGAAATTTCTTGGCAATTTTAAGTTCAGGCTGCTATAACACTTTGGAGGATAATGTACTAGCTAAAAGCATTAATGGTTTAAGGTTGGTTTGTGCTTGCATTTAATTTTCAGTTAAGTTCATTATTGAAAGGCACTGCATCAATAGTGCCAGTTTTGAGCATATTTACCTTAGACATTTCCCCATGGTCTTATCCACATGAAACAGAATTCAGCTTAGCTAGTACTTAGTTAGCCCTTGCTGATTTCTCAATTTCTGAGGACCAACCCTAATTAAAAAATAAGATACTAGGTGTGAGATAGTTGTTGACTATAGAAAAGGCTCAAAAGTAACCTCCCAGCTTGAAGCTGGCAATTTTCACAGCTCTGTGCCCCCCTGCCCCATCCTCACTCCCGTGCTGTCCCTTCCCTTGTGCTGACAGACAAGGCTGTGCCTGCATGTGGGGAACCAGAGGGGAGAACTGGGTTAAACCAAACCTGAACATCACACTTGCACTACCACAAGGCACAGGGCTACATGGGAAGGAATGATGGGGAGGGGGCCAGCTCTTTCTTTCAGCAGCTGTGCTGGCTTCCTCCCTGGCTAAAGCACTGGTGAAAATCTAATGTCCATTTACTGCCTAAAATCAGACAGGATGAATCCAGATCTCCCTCATTTTTTTCTCTCTTGTACATACAACAGACTGAAAGAAAACTGTACTGTTCAGCTTGGACAACATTTTTGCATGGGGTGAAAGAGAACTGAGCGAGATAAAGTCTGTCACATTCCTTGTCCTAATCACACACAGATGTTCCATATTAAAAACTAATATTTACTGAAATACTTTCAAAGTTGCATCAGAACTCCTCAGAGTGCGTTAAAAATAAGCACATGCAAAATATTACATTTAGCTGGGAGCCAGATTTCTTCACCAAAACTACAGACAACTACACAACTGTTTCTCTGCTAATACGGTGAGCCAAATCAATCCCCTTCATCTAAACACCTCTGAACTCTGGGACTGGTTTTATCTAAGACGGTATTTGGCCAAAGGATTGTTACCCTCCAGTGAGTATATGACCACATACAAAAAGTTCATGGCATGATCAGTTTATTACATGAAGAAATGTAATAAACTGTGATTTAAATTTAATAGCCTCAGACAAATTTTTCTGTTTGTTCAACAGAGTGAACTTTCAACCTCCACTCATTTACACAGACTCAAGATTTCTACATTGCACACAGCAATCCAAATCGCCTCAGCAATTAACAGAATCACAGAATAGTTTGAGTTGCAAGAGACCTTAAAGATCATCTTAATACAATCCCCCTGTCATGGCAGGCACTCTTTCCATTAAACCAGATTGCTCAAAGCTCCATCCAACCTGGCCTTGAACACTTCCAGGGAGGGGGTATCCACAACTTCTCTGGGCAAATTGTTCCAATGCCTCATTACCCCCATAAGACATACTTGTTTCCCCTAATAATGATAAGTAACAACAGTAACAATAATAATGCAGCACATGTGTTTCTGATAAGACTGAGATAAATAGGAAGGCCTCAAATTCCTACTTGATGAAGAGACCATCATATGACAAATCCAGCAGAATCAAGTATCTGTCTGAAACCCAGGGAAAGTGCTTGATTTATAGCACTAAGTGGATGTCTGCCATGATTTTCACACACTTTGATATCTTGGCTGACCTCTCACACATGTATTTTTTGCACACCAACAGATTTTACATGTTTTTAAATACAATGACAATGGGGAATTCGTAAATAATTTATCTCCACTGAAATATAACTTTCATGTCTGAGCAGTTCCGGCTCCAGGCTTGATCTGCAGCAAAAGCCAGACATGTCAGGTTTATAGCAGCTCTCCCCATTCTGCAGCTACACTATTAAAATGACTCCACTTGTACTCTGCTGCCCAGATTTGGAGAGCTCAAGTTAATGGTACCTAAATACAAGTATGAAATATTGCCTCTTGTCAGGAAAAGTTACAGTCATGCATGACTAATTTAAGTAGGTAAAAAACTGTACAAAGTACATCAGACAAAGTGTGTACATGAACACTTTGTTTCAAAAAACAAAGATCAACTTTGTCAGATTTGTGTTTGTTTTGTCAGTTTGTCTTCAGCATCACTCATGGCCATCACATGGGAATGTCAAAAAGCATCCATGGACTGGAGTAACACTCCACTGCTGCAACCCAGGCCATGTTCCCTGCTCTGCTTACACAGTACTTTAGGGACTACTAATTTCTGTTTGGGCTCCAAATATAAAAGTCAAGCTTGGTGGAAATCCCTCCATTCTTTCTTGCTTCTCAAATTCTCTGAGCTGTTCTCCTTGGTCAGAAATCATAGGAAAACCAAGATTTGCTCTAGACCAGACCCCAAATTTGCAGTTCTAGCCTTCAGCATGAAAAAGGAGAAGTAAATGAGCATATAGGGGAGTTTTCAGAGGAGGAAGTACACACCTGATGCCTTGGTCTTTCCACCATCTCTCCTAAGCTATTTTCATTTTTCTTCTGAAGTTTTTTTTCTACATTTCCTGAGCATCTACAATAAAGACACTTTATGCTACTTGGGACACCTCAAAGGCTCTGATCTGAAATCACCAGTCACAGACTAATACTAAAAACCTCTTTCTCTCTACATACACACACCCTGCTACAAAAATCATCAGAAACCACCATGTTCTACCTGATTACACCCATAAGGCACCATCAGAGACAGTAACTGAGGCCAGACTCCGTTGTTACTACCTCAGATTCAACAGATGCGCAAATATAAAAATATTCCATCTTTCTGCCCTGTAAAAAACATGTCATAGCTCACACAAGAAAAGCTCAAAATCCTAAATCATGCCCCATCAAACAGCTACATGAGGTAAAATTTCTCAGTATGCATGAAAAATCTTCTCATTTTCAGCACCTTGGGTGCTCAGAGCAACTTCTAAACTTACTTTAAATATCCCATATGGGCACCCCACACAAGTGATTTATAACTGTCCTAGAAGGTTTTAGAGCACTTAGAAGAAAGTGGAAGCAGCCACCAAGGTACCTTCACAAGTAAGAGCCTGGTATTCCGTGGGTGTGAGAACCACAGAAGACAGCCAAGATCTTCTGGCACAGAGAAAGGGATTCCTGTTACTCTCTTCACTCAAACATACAGTCCTTGCAATAAGAGATGGGAAAGTCCAAGCCATCTCCCAGTCTAATAAGAAGGATCATTCCTCTGGGCTTATCCACCCATCAGTTTCCAATTACTCAAGAAATGGATTCTTCTACCTCATGTCCTGGGAAAGAAATTGTTGGTGTAATGAATCTCACAGCTAATGAACATTTCCTACTTGCTCAGTCAAAATTATCCCTTCCTTTATCTCATTCCATTACTCCTAAACGCCACTCTCAGAATATCCTTCTATGAGGAGTTTTGCACTCCTCTCCTATGCCTTCTACACATCATATTTGCAGTCCCTAATGAATCACATGGTTTTTCTATTATTGTTGTATTGTGGCCTCCCATTGCTATTACCAATTGTGTCATCTCCCAGCCCAGCTAGGTGGAACTAGAGTAAACAAAAATCCATTATGAAAAAGTGGAAAGAGAATTCCCAGTTTCATACTCCACAGACAGCGTACATTATTCTGCCTTCTGAGAACTTTGGAATGAAAGATTACATTATTCTAAGCCCTAGAAAAATCCTAGTGATTTCTCCCTCCTGTGGTTTGTCTTTCTATCCTGTTCCAGAAAGAACCGTAACACAGGAGGCAGCTACAGTTGGTAAGGTCAGTGGTCTTCTTTCCTCTAATGTGCCCCTTGCTGTGGATATGTATGAGTCAGGGAAATCCATGTTAGGGCAGGGAACAAGTTGGTCTATAAGAATTATGCAGAAGATCAGGGTCATCAGATGGACGGTTAGGGTAGACGTGTGAATTCCAGGGCAAGGCCAGACACAAGGAGGGAGTTACAAAACACACACTCTTCCACACTCACAGGCTAGCAGGGTTCACTCTGAGCACTGTCTGTCTTTCCCATGGAGAACTGGGACAACTCCCGATGATACATGAATGCCCAAACGCTAGAGCAGACAAATGCACCCACTCTGCTGAGCAAAGGACAGCTGCAATGGCGCAGCCTGTGCCTGGCTGAGTGCAGTTAAGTGCTTGCTAATACCCTATGCATGCACTGGGAACTGTAATGGCTCTTTCTAAGACGTTTTCCAGATACTGCCTGACTCTCCCACAGAGTCAGCAGCTCTCATTAACATTTTAATAAATTGGGTCAATAATTGCAGCAAAAGCCCCAATGCTCTGACATAGTGCTAAGCTGAAAAAGGACAGGGAACAGCACTTGACTAGAGTGCATCCCAGTGCTACACAGGGCCACCTCTGCACTTGTAACTTTGGTCAAACTCAGTCTGAAAGTCATAGATTCTGAGAAATCCCACGACAGTCAGAGCTGCCGTTCACAGGAGACAGGAATGTTTCATGTTCTGCTCCTAGCAGTCAGTGACTGAGCTGCTCCAGGGAAAGGGCTGTAGTCAGGCAAAGGCAGGCAGAAATCCCAGGAGCATGTCTACAGCATGTCTACACACCAGGCAGCTCTCAAAAAAGTCCAATAAACAGATGTGCAGGTAGATAGAAGGGTCTGCAAGGGCAAGGTCGTGCCGCCCTCCGACCCCCCTTGCTGTTGCCTGTGATGGGCCCCAAGCCAAAAAGACAGGCTCTAAATTCCATCTTTATCTTGACACAAACTAAACAAGGTAACTTAACACAATAAACTCTTTGCAGTGTTGCAAACTTTTTCTTCTGTAGGAGACAGACAAAACATATGTGCATTTTGAAACAAAAAAGTTCTTGCTGCTCTTGTAAATCAAACCTTTTCTCCTCCTTTATACAGGATCTTTCAAAGGAGTCCCAGTGCAGGTGAAATGTTAGATACTTCTACAATACAAAAGATAGCATCAAAATTGGCTGTGAACCTGCTGGTAACTATTTGCCCTATGCTATGCTTCTCCTAACAGCTGTATCTTGCTTTGCTGGACTGGTAAATTATCATGGACAGCCTCCTCTGTTCATGTATGACTTCCCCCCTAAATGGCTGCTGAAAAGGGATCCCAAGGAATGCAGAAGCTTTGGATGTTCAGAACATATGAAAGACCATACTAGCTAACACCTCTTCCACAGGGATACTCTTCTTTTTCCTGAGGGAACAATAGAAATATGTGCAATCAAACTTGATGTCACTATGACTAGTTAATTGGGCAAATTAGATAAGCTTGTATACATTAATGCATGCGATAGAACATTTTTCTTTTTTAATATAGGTAAACATTTAAACTTTTTTAAAATCTCTTCTTTGTAAGCAAGCCTCTGTCACTAGTTTGTTTCTTTCATTTTCTCTCTTGTTTTAAGGTTCAAATAATTCTGTAAGAAAAATAACTATTGATGGGGGGTTTTAAGCTAGAGTAGTCCAATTTTATGGGAATCTATTCTGAAAGTTTACAAAGGAGGACCTGACCACTTAAGACATGCTAAAAACTGAGATTTGAGTACCTTCAAAGTCCGCTATCAAACTACAAAACAGTTTATACTGTCGTTTTAACTATCAAACATCTCCTCTCTGAATAGTTCAGGATGAAGAATGGGCATTCAATCTCTACTGTAAATTTGCAAGATTCCCACTGATATTTCACTGTAAATGGGAGCAGAGTTCAACCTCTTTGAAGCAACAGGTAAAGAACCTCACAAAGAACATCTCTCTGACCAAAACTGTTGCTTTGCTAAATGTTACTTTTCCATAGTGCAAAATACTTCAGAAAGAGTAGCAGTAATTGTGACATCTAATAATGTAACTCCTCTTGTCAGGTAAACAGTTTAAAAAAAAATTCATGCTGTCCAACATGTTGAGTATTTTTCTTGCCAGAGGAAAATTTCTTTGCTTTAAAGTTTCCGATGATGTTTGCTCTCCTTTCATTTTCTGACACCTGCTCTGACATTCCAATACTTTGTACTTTGCAAGTGTGTGCAAAATTAGTTTTTGACAAAAGTAAAGGCATCCCTTAAAGAAATTCACTCCTTCCATCAGGAAGAAAACCTAGCATCTACAGCTGTGTCTCTAGTGGACTTTTACCATCACAGACTAAGAAAAGTGCCCTCAAACGAAATTCCAACTTGAAGGTTTGAATTTAAAAGCAGGTTTGTCTCTGCTACAAAAAAATGGACATTCACAAATACATACACTTTATAGAATGAATGTATAGCAATTCTTGTGTTTTACTTTCACATAAGCTACTTACTGTGATAGAACAAAAAGGGGAATACAGGTATTTTATATATATATAAATACATATAGTGTATATAACTAGGTGTATCATATATACAATATAAGCCCCCTGAAAATATCAAAGACAAGGATAAACAACAGCTCAGCTGTTGGTGATAAAAAAGCCATGTAAAAAAAACAGAAAAAACTATACTAAAAGTTTTCACTGCAATAATGTCATAATTTTCTTTTTTTCTTGACAGCTTAACAGAAATTGATCCAAACACCAACTCAAACTCTGTTTTTATTTGATTGCTTTTTAATTATAAAGAGCAAGTGATAAAAAATGTAATGTAAAAGATGTTCATATTCATTCTTGTTGGGTCACAGCCAAACTCAACAGCAGACTTGGACTCCAAATATGCCAAAGTTTAGATAGAAAAAAACAACACTATTCATTCTAATTTTAATAAAATTATTTCTAACTTCTATTCCACTTCTGGCTTCTTCTGGGAACAGGATGAAGAAATCCTGAAATAGGCATATGCTGTACCATCCATTTATATACTTACATAGGAAGGGAAAATACTAAACTCTGCAATGTGCAACAGGACTGTGAGTCAGAACTGCAACTGGAACCTCAATTTTGCACTTCCAGACCTTTAGTTATTTTAAACTGCAGTTTTAACACTAAGTTGGCATGAGATTTTGCATTTCTAATATGAGACAAGCACTTGGTACTCAAACACAGCTAACTCTATTTTCAGGAGCTGTGTAAGGAAGGAAAAGCCTTCCTGTAGTCTTACTACTACTTCCTGCCCATATTTGTTTTCTGGGTAGCTAAGTAAGAGATGTGTGACCTTGTTGGTAAGGATCCTTGCATCTTCCAGCCTTGTAGCTCAACCTCCCCTGCCCCTGCTGCTCCCTGGCACTGCTCATGGGCTTGCACAGCAGCCCCACGGCTTTCCACCCGAGCTCTGACCTCAAGTCATCCCATATGGGCAAGGTCTACTAACAGGATCTTGCCAAAACAGCAACATGGCTCAGGAGTCTTCTTTTCATCCACTACTGTTTTCCCAGGGATGCACAGGGATGCACTTCCTCTCCATACGAGGAGAAAGGAGGAAGAATGCAGCTGTTGCAAAGAAGGCTGCCAAATCCTGTAGTCGCCTAAATGACCACTGTGCTGAGATCTAGAGTTGAAAACCTCCCTGCTGCTGTCCAGAATAGTGCATCTCAACATCTCTCTTCTGCTACCCCTAATAGCTTTCATTAAAGAGTAAGTACCTCAGAGAGCAAAGTAACTGTAAGCACGGATGATAAAAACACATTCAGCAAGAACATCTCATACCACTTCCCTCTCCCTCTTGGCATTAAGACAACCATATGCCCTGAGTTTTAAGGACTAAAAAAAAACATACAAAACCCCCAAAGACATTATTTTCATATCTCATTTGCATAACAGATTAATAGTTTTTAAACAAAATCTCATCAGTGGCCCATTACCATCCATATAAAGACACTGGGAGGACACACTACAGCACAATAGAGGAAAAACTCTTGCTTCTCAAATATGTCTCTTCCTTGACCCGTGCCTACATTAGACTAAAAGAGGCATGAACACAGATTCAGGAGGTCAAAGCAACCACATATCTCATGACATGGGGCAGACATCCATCTTTGACACTGAGACCCTTCACATCTACTGGAATGGTGTCTAGCTGACAGGGATTGTCAAGAGGCAAGAATGATTGCACAACTAGAATTGGTGCAGAACACAAGGACCTGCTTTCTGAGATATCTGTTGGCTTTACTAAAACATGATACATTTGTAAGGAGCTGGCAGTGTTCATGGTACTACACAAGCTGCAGGAAAATATAAACAGATAGGAATCAGCACAAAATCTCTACTGACTTGTACTGGATGAAAATTGGCCCCAAAGATTTTGTTACTCAGACAACCAGAAGGAAGCTACTTCTAGTACCATATGAATTGGCAAGGTTGACCTGTTTACAAAGTCTCTCTTGATCAGCATTTTCCTTATTTTGGTTTATAAATTATTTGGACCCTTCCATAGTAAGCTGAATTATATCTGTCATGGTTAAGACAGACATAATTCATCTCATTAGGGAGGAGCCCAAACTTATTTTCTGAACAATTCTCTAGGCTTGCTAAGCAAAGTAAGACATTTTATGTTCTAAGCAGGTTACAAACAACCCGATGGTTAAAGACTTCTCATTCTTTTTTCAGACAGGCTCAGCTGACAAGATGCCTGTTTGAAACCTGTTTGCAGCTGGAACATGTAGAGGTGGGGCCCTAGAGCACTGAAGTGCTCTGACAGCATGGTGACAACCCAGGCGGCCCCGAGGACAGAGGTTTCTTCTTGTTGGCTCTGCTGCAACGGAGGAAAGAGGGAGCTGGTTTCCTCTAACTGGCTATATTTAGAGCTCTTGATGCCAATGCTGCAGCTCAAGTAAATCTCTCAGGGATGCCTACCCCACAGAACAGACTGTTGGGACTAAAAGATGTGTCTGCAACTACTCTTGTTCCCTTCTCTACCACTGACCAATACGGGAATTGATTCTGAGCATGACTGCACTAAAATTCAGCCAGAGAAACAGCCTCTGCATTGCATCAGAGAGGAGCAAAAGGCAGAGGGAGACAAGACTGGCCATATCTTGGCTTTGTGAAGTATGCATGGCATACCTGAAGGCCACAGCACACCTAATATTGAAAGACTTGATCACACACTCTTCCACAAAGTAAATAATGCAACTGACTTTCAGGGAGCTGTGCTTCAGAAACTAGAATGGCCTTCCCCGGACTTCCATGAGTTCACAGAGATCTGCAGAGAGCAAAACAAAAGGCTGGGCTGGTTCACCCCTAATCCTTACCTGCCCTCAATGCACGCCTTTGTGAGGCATCACCACTGGCTTTGGTAGAACCTGAACAGAACAGCAAAGAATCCAGCAACTGGTCCAAAATTCACATCATCTTTTGGATGGGTGCAGGCCAGCTGAGAGTCCTGTGGGATCTGCATGAGAGTTTTGGAAAAAAAAAATCTCAATTTCAGCTAGAAGGAGCATACTGTCACTATCCTGGACAAAAGATGGGGGGGAAAATGTTTCTAAATTAGTTTCTTTTTAGTTCCTTGCATGCTTATTTCTGTGGGAGAGAGCAATTAGACCCTTGATATTTAGATCAGCAACCCATTTCCTCCCTATTTTAGTTGAGACAATACATTATAAATGTTAAAAAAAAATCCCCTCATGAGGGTTAAGGCAAAAACTACAAAATCCAATACTCAGAACAAAAAATACAGGCAAATACTGGAAATAAATTTGTTTGTGGGTCTAAGTGGAAAATGAGAAGTTTTTACCCTTCCAGTCCAGCAATACATCTGCCTGCTTACTGTATTTAGAAAACCAAAATTAAAAAAAGAAAATGGATAGGCTATCAGAGTAGCACAGTCTCTGCTAGAAAACTGTTCCAACAAGTGCTTAACTTTTGCTATGGTGTTTACCCCTTGGAAAAGCAGCTTCACTGTGGAGAAGGCAGGAACAATATGCCGCTGCAGAGAGTTGCTGAGGAAGGTCCGTCCTAATTATGCGGGGCAAAGGGAGGCACATCTATCTTCATTGGGAAGGGGAAGTCACTGTTCAGGTATAGCCAACACATGCCTCACTGATGCAAAGAGGCTACTAAAAAAGTTTTTTGGAGCATCAGCTCATCTTGCAGCTGCTCTTATACTCCTCCAGGAAACCTAGAGCAACCTTGAGGTGCCTTTCCATGATACCCCTCAACTATGGGACTGCAGCAGATCCGTTTTCACTCCCTTATGTCTGTGAGACGCAGGAGACAACCAGGCCTATAAAGTTAGAGGTGTTCAATGTTTCACTTAACCAGGTTAGTGCTGATACTTCATGTTCAGACAGGATGTTTTACTCAGAGACCCACATCACACTGCATGAATATTAAATTCAAAACCCCATTACATGCCTCTGTAATGGAAAATTCCTTTTATTGCACAGAATTATACAGGCTTGACTGAAGGAAAGCCCCATTATAAATAATTCACTCAAATAATGAAGCAATCTTAAGGCCTGGAAGAAATGCTTCACATGCAGTTCTTTCATGAAAAATGGCCTCTTTTTTCTTTGCAACTCAGATTTGGTTTGGTTTTTTTTAAAGCAATGCCTAATTTTTGTCACAATATTCCCATAAAATTATTGAATGGCAAAATATTTTCTTAGCCAACCAAAATGCTGGGGCTTTAGGGCATTGGTCCATATAAACACAATCTTTGGCTGACTTTCTTGAAAACTTTTGAAGAACCTGTTCTGCTCTCCAGCTCATCCACTTGAGGAATGATTGAGAAGCTCAGCAATCTGTCCATTACTTTCTATCTCCAGCTTCCCACCACTGGGACACACAGCAAGGTCTTAGTTGTATGCTGGGCTAGACAAACTCACAGGAATTCAAGTATAGCTGGAATACCTCCACCCTGCTTTTTACCACTGTGGGACAGATAGCTAAACTTGCCCCCAATATATTAAAATTTGGGTTCTGTAACATCAAAAATTATAGACTTTTGATGCACCCTAAAGAAACAATATAAACATTTTACAGAATATTTGGACCTTCAGACACTGCTCCTGCAATACAGCATTAGCTATAAAGTATCACAGAGCCTGCATATATTTGTACAGTGCCACCATCTCTGTCCTTGGCACAGGGGCAAAGTCAGGGATAGAGGTGTGACCGAGGCATTCTGTGCTCCAGAAACAGAAGCAGCTGGGTACAGCATCTGCAAGAGCACCCAGAGGGGCTGCTCTAATTTAAACTGGCCCCAGAGCAGCTCAAAAGCTGAGGAACAGAAGCAGAGATGGCCTCAAGCCACTGTTGTACTCTCTTCCTGAAACTGCACCTTCTTAAGCACAGCAGAAAATAACAGCAGATTGTAAGAGGGCCAGGAATGAAGCTGGGCAGAACAAAGTCTCTTCACCGAACAGTCACTTTTACCCAGACACCAAGAACACCACAAAATTCCAGCCCTGCTGCAAGTAAGCATTGCTTGATGTGTCAACTAAGAGGAAGAGGAAAATGTCTCAGCCTTTGATCATGTTTATCCCAGCACTAGCAAGAATAATGCCATTTCGCTTCCGCAGCATTGCTTTGGAATTACCTACTGGAAACGAGGAGCATTCAGCCCCTCTTTGCACACAGAACTGATCAAAATTTGAGTTTTGATCTTGGGATCATCCCAGATTGTCAAAACAATCACTCTGGGAGCTTTCCTAATCAGAGGAAGAGGGTTAAACAGGTAACAAGAACTTTGCTGTGTCTTACAAGTAATGCATCTTACTCAAGCACAGTGCACTGATAACAGACTAGCAATATCTGATGGATTAGATTGGCTGCTAAAGGAATCTGCTCTTCCTTAATAACATATACTCTCAATGGGGAGAGTTGGGAACAGGGGAAGAGAGAAAGAGAGAGGAGCCAAGGGGAAGAAACAAACATTTCGCCCACAACACAGTGAACACACAGAAGCTGAAGCAGGAAGCTGGAAAGTCTCTCATGACCCACTCAAGCTTTAAGACAATCTCATGGATGTTCAGCCCTGCTGGTGAAAGGCTTTGGCAAACCCAGAGGGGAGAAGAGCATTCTTTTCTGCCACTGATGACTGCTACACATCTGACATGGGGCACAAGTTCTAGCTTAGCAGCGTTAATTTCTCATTTGGACTCACTCACTTTGTAGCTGAAATTGGGAGGAATGGGATGGCCTCCAGATACAAGTCAGGTCCAAGGTCATGGAATGTTTGGGATTTTATTTCAAACCAAATCAGAATTAGGTTTCTCCTGTAAATTTAGAAGCCATTCTTTAGAGATACATGTTTGTAGAGCCTTTTGTGATCCACAGCATTTCTGGGAAATAGCATGTATTCTTGCGCCTAATTACTGACAGATTCAAACATACAAATAGATTCCTAGTCTCCAAATAATTTTACATGGAAATGTTGGGTTTATTGCCCAAAATCATCTCAAAAGCTGAGCCTACAATGGCTGCAGTGTGCAACTGAAAGCATTTTCATGTATGGAAAGCCAGCATCCTCAAACCCTCTGAGCTAGCCAGCACAGGGCACACCAACCACATGATGAGAGGACATTAACAAGCTCCTCATGGAAAGAGGAGTTTCCCTGGGCCCACCACACACTATGTCTGCAGTCTTGGCCTGGGGACAAGAGGGGCCTCACAGCACTTGATCTCCCCTCAGGAATCTCTTAGCAAGTTATTTACAGGGTTTCCTCTGCCTCAAGGAGAGTGAGCACACAGGAACCAGCAGGTGTGAAACCAGCACTAAAGGAGCTTTCATGCAGCTGGTGTTGTCCTCAATAAAAGGCACCTTCTCCTTCATGACCTTATTTCTCTGTACATCTTTCCATTGCTACTATGATGGTAACCATACACTCCCCCTCACATGGGTGTTGTAAGAGGAAATGCATCAAAGCTTCGAAATGCTGTGGTAATCAAGTAAACAAGTCTTTACCTTAAAAGAAAAGAATTTGTTTTGAAAGTAGAGTGGGCTTTTGTACACTTATAACAAATACAAAGCAAACTAAAATAACTAAAAAAGCTACTTTTAATGGTTTGGATTGGAGAGGTAACTAGCCATTTTGCAAAGACAAGATAGGCAAGAAAGCTGCATTTTAGCCAAATTAATCAAAACTAATGAGCCCCTAAAACCTTATGTTTCTCTCAATTAGCAAACTATCAGCAGTGACACTAGAGTAGCCTTTCTCCATCAAAGAGAAGCCCAGGGGCCATTTAATGACACTCCAGTGTGAGTGACTCAGAGTTTTTCCATAAAGTAAAGCTTGCCTAAATTTCCAGACCAGATGGTTGAACTGTGAGACAATGTTAGATGGCTCTGAAGTCTTTAATACAATTAAGGATATGCAATCTGGAAATGCCCTGGGCTCAGACAAATTGTCCGCAGATTTCTGTAAAGCTTTCAGAAACAAACCCACACAGTCTCCTTCTGAACACAGTTAATGATTTCTTAGTCAACAGCAAGGGAATCGGCCACTAAGGGAAGCAAACAGAAGCTCTTCAGAATGCCTTCTCACCTCTGTAACAGGCAAGACAGCAAAGGAGCAGAACATCATCTCAGGAAGAACTTCTTCACTGAAAAGGTTGTTAAGCATTGGAATGCCCTGTTCAGGGAGGTGGTGAACTCACTGTCCCTGGAGGTGTTCAAGAAATGACTGGATGTGGCACTTAGTGCCATGATCTAGTTGAGAGGGTGGTGATCAAAGGGTGGACATGATGATCTTAGAGCTCTTTTCCAATCTAAATGATTCTGTGATCTACTCTTGAGAAGCAACATGAAATAGCATCTGTTTCTCAACAGCAAACATTTTGAGTGCATAATGCTTTTTATTTGACACCAGCAGGGACACAGGATTCCCACTGAATGGGACAAGCCCACACTTCCCACCTCAGAACAGCAGAGCTGAGGGGAGAGTGACTGTGAACAGAATCACACTAGTAACATGGTCCTAATTGCCCTTTTTCCGTCATCTCACCAACACAAGTATCTCCTTACCAGGAACAGGAATACCTGGTAGCAAACACCCCACATGTGATACCTCTCATGTATGTACTTTGTCTACTGTAGACTGAAGGGAGAGACTTCCTGCCTAAAATATATACTCATAGACTGGAGGAAGAAAGGAAATGGGTGAAGGAGAGGCTGAGCTGCTGTAGCACAAACCTAAAAACTAGTACCCATGGGCGAGTTCAAGATCTCCTGCTTCCAAGTAAGCTTTGTGATCTGTTAAAGAGCTGCAGGGAGCCTTTTAGTTGGTGTAGTGGGTGGTGTAAGTCACAGAATCATTAGTGTTAGAACGGACCTCTAGAGTTCATCTAATCCAAGTCCCCTGCCAAGGCCAGGTCTTCTCAAGTCAAATCCATGCCAGGCAGGAATTCAACTCTTTGATCTCCAAACAGAAATACATGAAGAGCTTGAGAGTGCTTAAAACAACATGAGGTACACTCTACGTAAAGAATATTACAGGTATTTCCAAAACAAGCAGTGAAAACACAAGATATTAAAGAATTCTGGGTTAGACCTGGACAAAAGCACATATGATTGCATGGCTAAAACTAAAATTGAGTGCCCAGAGTCATGAGCCATGGTTCCATGACTATTTTAAGCCAACATAACCACCAGCTGCTGCCAAAAAACAACTCTTCCACTTGACACTCCTGTCACTCCTTCCCATTCACACCAGCAACTGGGATCTGCATCAAGCTGTATTGGTTCATGAATGTTCATGCAAGCACGTACCAGCCCTGGAGAAGCAGAGATGGGAGTGAAAGGCTGGAAGTGATTGTGGCACTGTCATCCCAAATCAAATTCATGTGCCTTTAAAAGATACATGTGACTTCTTTTCCTACCCCTCACACTGACCTTGTGGCCCACGTATGACTCCTCCTGCCAAAATGGTGCATTCCACACTGCTTCTGCTAAGCCCCACAGCCTCCTCTCTAGCCTTAACTTCCCAGCCTGTAACATTTCCACTGGACCCTTCAGCTCATGGCAGAGGCTGCTGTGTGGCCACACAAGTTCCATCCTTACTACGGCTCAGCAACAAGAAGGGAAAATGTGACTGCACAGCTGAGAACTGTATTGAGACCCACATTGAGACCTGCATTTGTCTCACATGCTCAGATGAACAAACGAAGGCCTTACAGATTAGCTTTAGCTCCTGCTTCACCAAATCCTGAGTGTTTGTTTTCATATTTCTTTTCTGCTTCAGGTATTCATTTGTGATTATCTGTTCATACAGGGAATATCCTTTTCCATTGTGCAAGATACCACATGTAACTATTCCTGGTTAAATTGCCATACACTACACTTGACAGCATACCTGAAAGCAAGCAAAAACCTCTTACTATACATTTAACTATGTATAATAAATGGAGACTGTGCCTGTAAAAACAGAGTGGGGAATCTGATGTTAGAGCACAAAGAGTAAAAAGGCTGTAGAAGGCATTTTGGGGTGGAAGACTCCATCTACCTAACACCCTAGAAGATCAGAACTCA
This sequence comes from Myrmophylax atrothorax, assembly GCA_026770055.1. Lineage (NCBI taxonomy): Eukaryota > Metazoa > Chordata > Aves > Passeriformes > Thamnophilidae > Myrmophylax > Myrmophylax atrothorax. The sequence goes on along the minus strand of JAOXXN010000446.1, from coordinate 17,310,811 downwards.
GTCAGTAAGCATATATTTAACAAAATAGGATCTCCAAGCCTGTAAATGCTGATCAAGGGCACCTTACAGCCTTTAAAACCTGGAGTCTGGGGCAGATCAAAACAAAAAAGATCACACACATTCATGCCTTAACTATCTTGTTTCATATCTCTCTCAGAATGCTGGAAGGATACAACACACCTTCCAGTGCTTGGGATGTTAGGCTTGATGACGAATGCAACACAAGCACATAGGGATGTAACAGGAGCAATTACAGGAGGACTGCACCCCTGCTTGCATTATACAGCACATGAGCCCACATGCATGGGCCACTAGTTGGAAACCCCTCCTGCTCAAAATGAGCTACAAACTGTCTCCTCCAAAGCCTAAGTGTAGCATTAGCTCCCTTCCACTCCCTACAGCACATATTCACTATAACACTGCTCAAGGTGGCAGTTGCAGCAACAGACACAAGAACTGCAGGAGCCATATCAATCCGAAGCATCACTGTTCCCAGGAGACATTTCCATGCTTCTCCTTGAGTCACTGATGCTCTAGTCTGACAGGTTTAAGGAGGTGAGAAGTGACTTGCTACAATCTTATACATGAGCAAGTGATTCTATTCTTTAGAGCTGTCATGCAGCGTGAAATCCATAGTTTTCATGCAGATTATTTGTAAATTAGTTCAACAGATACTGGAACCTTCTTTACTGTTACATAGGAAATTGCATAGGCTTGGCAGCACTTGTGATACATTCTCTAATTTCTCCAACACATACTTGTCATCTTCTCACATGACCTGTCTCGCACATTGCTCACAAGCTCCCTGTGCTCCACATGGCAATATCTCACCCTGCATGCAATACCTGCCAAAAACCCCTATGCAGAGCTCCAGGTTCACTCTCAAACTGCTACAGTTTCTCTCTCCCTGAGCTCATGAAAAACATCCTCGCAAGGCAGTTGCTTCGAATAAATTGTCTACAGATGCTTTGATAAACAGCCTGTATTAGCAGAAGGATGTTATCTATTAGGTAGCACTACTGGTAACTCTAAGATCAGGGCTCCTGGTACACTTCCATGATGTTTTCGATTATTTAGCAGAACTACTGATGAAAGTCAGATGACAAAGATAAATAGTGAAAGGAAAATAAAGTCTTCAAGCATTGTGCCATGGTCTTTCTTTCAGAGACAGACAGCAACCTGATAAATGCTGAGCTTCAAACTATATGTGACCCAGTGGGTTAGTGACACTACACATCAGCTCCCTGGCCCTGGCAGAGACAGGCAGGTGGGATTACACAGGGAAAAGACTTCCTTGGCCTCCGTATGTATGGGGTAGTATGGGAGCTGGCAAATCACTTCATCCTGCTCTAAGTCTGTGTGTGACATTTTGGCTGACAAAGACATCTCCCTTATTTTGTTTTTTGATGACAACTTTGGACAAATTATCATATGTGCAGTTTTATATATACCAAATCTGACAGTTTCAGACAATGACCTTTCCTGCAGAACAAGGACAATTTCAACCTTAGCGTGTAATTCAAATCTCATAATTTCATTGGACAGTTGCAGATTAGAGCTCTGAAAAGGTCTCACTTTCTTTCCCCTTGCTTCTGAGGCGAAAATGAAAAGCAGAGGGGAACACTTGATGAAGATTTTGCTAACAGGATCACCTGCAGCTTTCTCTATTGGTACTGATGACAGCTTATAAACTCGGACAAAGAATTATTTTCATTAAATAACGTCCCACAAACCAAATTGTTTTTCTAACCAGAAGCAGCTATGACAGACAAAAAGGATATTAAGCACAAGCAGTATAGTCTGAAATGTAAGAACCTCAAAAGAATGTCCAGTTCCTCAATTACAGGGCTCAAATAATCATTTAAAATCAGCAGTTTAGATTGTCATAGGCTCAACTGTCATCTAGCATAGATTAAAACAGCATTGTATAAGGCTTCACAGTGGAAACATGGGTAAACAACTTGCTCTGATTTTCTTCTAGAAGTAATAAAATGTCCTTCACTTCCACTCTGACCTGCTATGCAACTTAGTAAATTGCTCACCCTCCACAAAGCACATCAACTGGATGTTCCACAGCAATGCCTCTGATGCAGGGACTAGTTGAACTCACGATCAGCCAGAAGAGCTTTGTGAAGCTCAGCCTGGTGCGTTAACTAAGAGGTTTCACATTTACAACACAGAGTAACTCATTATGCCAGGAGTACAGAGTACCTTCATCTGTGCCTTTCACACAAGCACCCAGAATGTAGGGTGCACCCACAGGGACCTGCAAGGGAGGAACTGTCAGACAAGAAGATCATCTAGTCTGACAGCTACATCCAAGCATAAGGAGCACTTAGGAAGCTTCCTGAAGGACCGTACATTTCGCTTTCCACTCATGAGGCCTGATACCATGAATCTGGGACCCTTTGCACCTGGCAGTGCCCATCAGCACAAGTAAAACTGATGATATAGTACCCAAAACAGGTGGACAGGGAACACAGACTCTTGAAAAACACTGTTCCCACCTGTGAGGCTGTATTTGCGTACTGCGTACCAGAAACAACAGCTACACATTACTCCATCCTGGCTGGGCCACAACACACGGATCCACAGAACGAATATCAGGTAGTCTCACTGATGCTCCTTTACCAAGCCATGCTTAAAGAGAACACAAGCTTCAGCTTCCTTCAGTTGCACCCCAAGATAAATGCTAAAATGGGAACTGGAAGAACGAACCTGGAGAAGGCATTTAAGGGAATAACCCCAGGGTCAGAGTTATGAGATAAAGGTTTTCAGGCTCTGCCAATTCATCTAAACAATACAGTGGTCAGGGCCCAAGGGCTTTGGGATTTTCATCTATACAATATTTAAGTTTTCCATTGTTTTTTCTCTTGGCAAAGGTACATTTGTAAAAGAAGCAGTATTACAACTAAAGTGAAAAAAGCAGTCCCTGCCTGCTTCCCCCAAACATGCACAACAGACACTAGATGCACACTGCAGCAGCCAATAGCTGCTGGTATTATCAGTATTTTCTAATCTGTCTCCCAGCAGGTCAGGTGGAAAGAAAGGATCGCTCTGGGGTTTCTCCAGGTTAAATTTGATTGATCAGCTCTTGCAGAACCGAATTGTTTCTGTAAGTGCTTCTGTAAACAAATTAATTACAAACCCCTACTAGACTGTATTTAGTTTATGCATTTAGCAGTGGCATCTGCACTAGCTAAATCAGACTGGAACAAGCACACCTACCTCTGGCACAGTATCTACTGAAGAAAGCATATTAAACTTCTTTTTGTTCACTGTTTTTAGTCCTTTCCCTCAAACCCAGTGACCCTTTGTGACAAAGATTTATAGAACAAGCAGTCTAAAGGGGGCCATTGCAGAGCAACAAGCATAAAATGAAAATGGAAGAGGTAACTGGAGATCAGCTTAAACTGAGATTCGTGTCATAGAATTATCGTTGTAAATTCAGGAGTTCGGAGGAGACAGCAGTGTGCTATTACTTCTCACTAAGCATGTCAGAGTGATTTAGAAGTGTCATTGGTTCTGCTAGAAACAACAACTTATTCTTGAAATTACCTTGCCTTGCTACTTGCTGCTTTAAACATGAGCTGCAATGATCCACCTTCTGGTCTGCAATTCTCAAGTCTCATGAGGAAATACAGCAAGATCTGAGATTTTCAGCAAGATATTTGTAAAAACATCCCTTTGCTGGGACTACTGAGGAACACTCACTGGGGGAAAAAAAGAAGAAATGAACACCAAAGAACAGAAAGTCTCTTTGCATTGATTTATTCTCCAGTTCACATTCTTAGGCAGTGAATTATCCATCTTCTATACAAAATGATGTATTTATTACTATCTATTTTCCAGACATCCCACAATATATACCAAGAATTCTCCTTATAGAGAACTCTCAGCCCAAGGACACGTCTAAGGGGCTGGGTACAAGCAAACCCCCACTTCTTTGCCTTTCCTTCTCAACTTTGAGCACTAAAAATAATATGTGTTTCTCTGCTCTTGTTTCATAGACATGTCCAAGGACTCTGAATGTTAGACATCTATGTGAGGCATAAGAATGGCTTAAGACTGACCACGAGCACCTCACACTAGTACAAAAGCATCTGATGGACTGGAGATTAGATTAGTGTTTCTGCATTACTGCTGCTTCTTTTTCTATTATCCAAAGGACTTCAAAGTGCATCTATTTATTCTGTGAAGAATCCAAACAAGTGTCGTTCATTTGTTCTATAAAATGATAATAGCTGAGTCAGTCTTTAAAAGCATGTCTTTTTTCAGTGTTTATCCTTCACATACACTTACTTAACACAAACATGAATGGATCAAATTTTGTTACTTGAATATGTGAACATTTCTTTTTTCCAGAACTATTTGAAAACAAAATTTCCCAGTCATAATCTCTTGTAGAATACTAATGGGCACAAGTGCCTTTGACCTTGAAACAACTCTTATTTTAACTGTAAAAACGAAATGAAATTATTTTTTTCTACAGAACTGCAACAATTCACCACTGGTGTGATTTATCACTCTGCTAGAATTGCTTCCACCAAAAGAACAGCCACAATTAAGCAAAGGTAAGTGTAATTTTCAGTAAGTTTTTGCCCAGGGTTGCACCAGTAGAAAGGTCACCAGAGCTGGGTCCTCTACAGGTAAGACATCTTATCCTCTCTTTTTTGCATTTTTTCTGGAACATTGATAGAGAGCTTTCCCACCGTGCTGAAGAAATGCTAGAAGGAAAACAAAATGCTTCATAAGCATGCCCACTACACAATACCCTAATTCATAATGTCTGAACAGGAAGACTAAGAACACTTCATAGATAAGCTGCTAAATTGTTCCCTTTTTTGTAAGGTGAGATGTATTTGAAGGATCAGAAAGTATAAAGCCACTGTAAGAGCTAAGAAACATCAGGGAAAGGATATTCCATGTAGTCTATATTGAATTGCTCTGCTGATAAGGAATGTGGTCTTAACCCACTGTATTTCACACTCGGGGACACAGTTGATGAGCCATCTCTTGTTTCAAAGCCTGTACTGCAGTGAATGGAGTGATTCCTTGTTTCTCTCCCCATTCTCACTAGGAATGACTGTGAAGGTTAATCAGTACAACAAGAAACAAGGCCTCCTGAAGAGCAGCAAGACTTAACATCTCTTAAATGAAGATGTACTGGAAGACACAGAAAAACACTATGGACTGGTACAAGCCAGACGTTTCAGAAGACTTCTGAATACCATTGAAAGTCACACCACTTAAATATTTTGCTGATCTGAGATCTAAACAGGTTCAGATTAATAAACAGAAACTGCTCATGGGATCACAGAATCAGCTGGATTAGAAAGGTCATCTAGTCCAACCCCCCTACAATGAACAGGAACATCTTCAATCACATCACGTTGCTCATCATCTCCTTTCAGTCCCACTGGACTTTTTAAGTCCTGTATTTGCCAATATAAGTTGTAGGGTGATTTGATTATCATTTATTTGGCAGAAGTACCTCTTCATCCTGATCTGGATCGCTTCCTGCTTCTGAATACACAGAAATACTGACCCAGTCTTTCCACAGGGGTTGAATCAGTTCCATTCCACATTGCAGAAATCATGGACTTGGTAAATCCACTGCCTTTCAACCGGTCCTGGCTGGAGGTTACAAACTACTTCTAAATTCACTCACATAATAGCAGAGTAAATCAGGACAAGCCTTTCCCAACACACCAGAAGAATTAATGCACCAGCTACTTAAGTGAATTAAGATGCTTAACATGCTTTCTTTACCCTATGGCAGGTTGAAGTATCCTTCAATTAAATTTTAGTTAGGAGAAGAATTACTAGGCATGTATAAGCTTTGAAAGAGATCTGTCATGTATGAAGAGTAGCTGCTGCTATTTATGCCCTACAGAGAGGCTCACTTGGAGTTTGATTACAACAGTCTAATGCTCTGATTTGAAAATTACACTCGAGAACAATTTATCTCCTCATGCAGATGTGATCTAACCCCATCAGTCCCATTTGACATACTCAGTGGTGCCTTTAACACTTTTGGACACATTTGATCATGGAGTCAGCTTGACAATTCTGCTTGAGCGGATTTGTCAA
>JAOXXN010000446.1:17288341-17304618 GCA_026770055.1 Myrmophylax atrothorax | reverse complement strand
ATCTCAAGGATGTAGTATCACCTGCATTAGTCTTCACTGGCTAGATAGGACCTCAGTGGTAGATACATCTGCCCTACTATATAGAGAGCTAATTTAAGAGGGACAAGCCTCAAACCAACGGCTTTACAAAAAGCTTAATCCAAATCCTCAAGATTCAAAACATTTTCATTCATTCTCTTCCCATTCATTTTCAGCTCCACATGATGTGTTACATTTGGGAAAGCCAAAGAAAAGAAGACCCTTGGGAAGGCTGTAGTCTCAGTATTCCCAAACCACTCAAAACCAGGAAAAATTGCAAAGGAGACACACATCCAATCACAAAGCTAAACTGTGCATCTAAGTTTACTAAGAAGAAAGGATGTTCAAGGGTCTAGAGACAGTTTGATCCTTCAGAAGCAAAGGAGGGACTTGGAAAGACCCAGTTACCCCTCTGAAAACCTGTCAGTCAACTCTTTGTCAGCGGAAGCATACTCTAAAACAGTAGCACCTGCCTGAAACTCAAGGAGGTGAGACTTTCCATGCTTACAGAAACAGTAACAGAAGAGGTGTTGACCAGTCAAAAGCTGGCCTTCAAACCTTTCCAAATTGTGGTTCAGAAATGCTACACAGCAGCAACTTAGTGAGGAGGAGCTTCTACCAATTATTAGCATAATGCTGGAAGCAGAATAACAGCTTCCCAGCATTCAGGATGCTTCTCAGACTGTTTTCTGGCTCATTTCTAGCAGAAATCAGATCTGAGAAAGGATATGCAGCTGGTTTCCTATCCTAAAACAAAGCCATTACTAGATTTTATGCAGTGAGGCTGCAGCATACCCACCCACTAGCTGCTATTTTTGTCCACCTCATCAACTTCAGATACTCCTAACTTGGTCAGAGTGTACACAAAACCCTAAGCAGTTTGGCAGCTGAAGACAACAAAACCAGAATACACAGAACTGCAGCAACCTGCACAATCCATGTTCAACACCTCAACTTGAAACGGGAACCAAGGGACTGGATTACAGAGGACATGAAAATTCACAAATGGGAAAGTATGCAGAAACCTTCCATCCAACACTCTTTTCTATTCAGTTTGTTCTGTGGCCTGTGTCGATCAGTCTAATAAGGAGAAAGATGAATGTGTTCTTCTGGGAGAGAAGAGCAGAGCTGCTGAGCAACACATTTCATCCACAGAACAACTGACCAACCTGCATGTAGACAGGACCAGGCAAGTCCATCCAGCTGAACCCTAAAAACATAGAAGGGAAGCTGTAAATTCCTATTCTCATTTGGTGCCCAGGGACCACCAACCCTACCTTGGGGATTAAACACTTGGTCTCAATCATGCATCTAGAGAACCTTCCTACTTCAGCAGAAATGTGGTGGGCTGCCCAGCCCAGGATGGTGAGGGCAGCTCTCTGAACACCTGAAACTCAGGGCACAACTCCTCCCAGGCACTTGAGGAAATGGGGCAGGATATTCTGAACTAACCGCCCAGGAAAATAACACACAGACACTTTTGTGACTCTAACACACAAGCTGTTGCCTCTAGTGGCAAACATATGGCAAAATCAGAAACAGAGCTGGGAACAAAACCATATTTTCAGTTCAATTACTTTTCCCAGGAGGAATAAATACAAATTACCCAGCCCCAGTGATCATGTCCAGCATTTAAGCAACAGTTGGCTTTTCAGAGTTTATGTAATATTTATTATATGTGCATCTTTCCTCCATCTACCCTAAGAGAGCTTCCTAACAAAGCCCAGTTTGTTCCTTGATTAGCATGTACTGTCTGCCTTTGGGACTCAGATGTGTTTCACAGGAAAGGGAATGTAAGCACTTGGGGAAGGTTCCTAATAGCTGTGACAGGTCTTTTATTTTCCCTTTCCCAGTAACTGAAACCCAGAGCAGACCTACATCTGTGTCTCGCTTGAGTAGCTGCATCCTCCGTGGAGCCCAATATTCAAACCTTTGCAAACAGGCCATGGCTGAGACAACAGCCTCCCACCTACAGCAGTGGTGGCCATGCTGGGACACATTCCCAGTTCCCTATCACCCACAGTGTTGCAAAAGGAACTTAGCACTTATAGCTTTAGAGCTCCTTGGAAGAAACCATCACAAAAAGTTTAATTAAAACAAGGATTTTGACACCTACTATTCAGCTTTGTTTCCTCTGTCTAAAACAGAAATACAAAAATGAACATGGAATGTTCTTTTTTGGTTTTGGTTTTTTTTTTTTCCAGGGGCAGGGAGTTTTGAGCCATCCTGTTTGCTACATCCCTGTCACCTGATCCCATCAGACCTCAGAAGCTAAGCAGTGTCAGACCCAGTTAGTACTTGGATGGGAAACCTCCTGGGAATACTGGGGGTTGTAGGTTCTAGTCCTGAGGACTTCACTGTCACTGTCCAAGCTCACTCAGCTGTGGCAGATGGACCTTAGGAGTTAAAGGGTGGGGCCAGTTGTGCTCAGCTGTGCCTCACCTAAAACATCCACTGTGCAGGCTGGAAGAGCACACCCATGTGGGTAGAGCCCTTCCCAAATCTTCACCCACGAAGCCGAGCCATACACATACATCTCCTTACAGCCCACTTGAAATCTTCTCAGTCTATTTTTACACTGATAATAATATGACTTTGCATTTATGCTACCAACGAACACGTTGCCTTCCCTTTGGAAGACTGAGAGGGTAGTGCTGGACAGCTATGGAAACAGGGCACTGAGTTAAGCAGAGAGTCCATACTAAAGTAAGTATGGAGGACTCTGGATCTCCAGGTTCCTCTGCCTCACACTCATTTCCGAATTGTCTGTTTTCCAAAGAACTTTAAAATCTTGATAGGAAAATGTGATACATACATTTTTAGCTTGGTTTTATTTGGAAAAGAGTTTATGTAACCACACTGGTTGCCAACCCCCCTTCTAAGTAACCTTCAAATCAGCTAACTGGTTTTAGACAAATCTGAGAGGATTAACAGTCTCAAAGATGGTCCTCACATCCCTGCACTGTCTGGAAACGAACAATTGAGCATACACCTTCAGGTTAGTGTCTCCAGAGAGGGAGAACACAGCTGTTCTACACCCTGCTCAGCAACACAGACATGCATACAGGTGTATTTACATACAAGACATAAACATCCATGTTTAGTGACAGACCAACTGGCACATGTGCAGCTCTGGGTCAGCTATTTCCTGCCTTGTGGACTTCTGCAAGGGACATGCAAGGACAAGAAGGTGGGTAATGGCAACACAAGCTTTCAATGTACTCTCCCTTTTGGGCAGCTGGCATAGCTGACACATGGGCCAGGGCTGAGGGGCACCATGCAGCCAACACTTCATCTGCAGGGAGCTCGGGGTGGGTTCAACACATATCAGATGATGAAAAGCACACCTGGACAGAGCACAGGGCACGCAGCTTCACCGCTCACAGCACAGCAAGGCGTGTGGGTGTGGCTGCACTTTTTTCACCCATCCACCCAAAGACAGCCCGTCCCTCAAGATGACTCCAGGAGAGGAAGCCTTCATGCTGCCCCAGAGAGGTGAAGTGCTGGGTGATCATGCTTTGTCCTCCCCAGATGGGCTCCAGTGGCATCTCTGTCTTCAAGGCAAAGGCAGGCTTGGTCAAGTCCTCTTCTGCTCTTTATAGAGCACTATGTCCTTGGCTTAAGACCTAGGCCTCCTATATGTTTTCAACAAGAAGACAATCCTTTTGACAGTAACACAGATGGACACATCCTCTTTTTAAACCAGGAGGAGAAAGAGCTAGAATATTTCCCAGCCTACATAACTGTGATGAAAACATCTTTCACTTTCAGTCAGTTCATTTTGAAGCAGGTAATATCTTGATTTTTTTAAAGATCCTAAGGGTCACCAGCTACCTTACTATCACAACCAGAAACATTTTATTATAATAATAGCTTCAAATCTGATCTGGATCAGAGAAGTAACCCTGAAGCAATGAAATTAGATTACTCCTTTCTTGTTGCAGGAAGATGAAATCATAAAGCATTTGAAGACAACATTTCTTCTGCTTGCATCCCTCACATTAAGACATAACATGAGAGAACAATGAAACAGATACAGCACCATTCCTCTACAGTATGACTTGGGATAAGTGATGCTTCTCCAAAGAGAAGTACTGAGGCTCAAATACGACTAACGAACACTTCAACACCCCTTACATGAGCTGGCCTACGAGCAGAGATGCATGGATTCTGATTGTTTTTACATTTCCCTTGTGTGCTACGTCACCTTTCTGAAGAACACCAAGAACTGAATTTTCACAGACATATCAATCCCTGCCTCTCTTCAAAGCTGCATAAAAACGCTGTTAAAAAGACCTTCATGTGATAATGGACGTTTGTCCAAAAGAAGAGTATTGAGACTATCAAAGTGATTTTGAAAGGGCACTGTATCTGATGCATGTTTGAACTTTCACACAGAAAGCAGAGCACCAAGGAAGAGGAAGGGTGCAGATCAAGATTTTTCATTCTGCTTTGGAATAGAGATGCAAGCAGTGCACAAGAGCCTTCACAGCATCTTAGCGAGTTTCTGTTTTAAATGGTAATTGGTAGTGGAAAAATCACAGCAGATTTTTCCTGACTTTTTTTTTCTAATTCTAGCTCATGTTTGTATCCAGTGTTTCAAAGACAAGGAGATCATTCCTGTGTAATTTGAAGAACAATAATTCTTAAAAGAATTGATTGGGTCATAACTGCAAAACCACGGTGGAGTTTCCTCAGGCACATCTCAATCAGACAGGACATAAAGCTTCACAGGAAGTAGAGAAAGCGAGCCTCCACCATATGTTGAGATCCTTCCGTGCCTAAAATACCCCAAGGACCACCTCCAAAAGCCACCCAAACTCAGCAGAAAATGTTCCCTTGATTTTAAAAACATATTACTCACAAACCTGTGCACTTGCACAAGCCAAAATAATCCATCAGCACTTGCCAATTAAAATGAACATATTAAACTCATATAGCTTTTGGTTACTACAGGGTTTCTTTAAGAAACAAAGCCAACAGTGCTGAACCTCTCAAACCATTAAAACCCACAGTACATCTCATTTCACAAGAAGACTGAAGCTGTGCTGCAATTCCTTTTTCACAGAAGTTAACGAAGAAAGGCAAGCATGCCAGTTTTGCTGATCTGTACATCTGATGAGGTAGTCCCAGGTGCACTAGGCATCCCTTGGGACACAGAAAATCCGATGCGATAAAGACAAAGGCAGGCAAGCCATGACAAGCTGTTAGGAGACACATCATGTCTGCAGAGAAAACATTTCCTGCTATTTATTTCATACTATTGCAGCCCAAAATTGGTAACTGGTTTGTGCAACAACCAAACCAGACCCTGCAAAACACGAGTGAGACTGAACTCAGCGGGGAATTGGGTGGCAACCTGGGCAAAGGAGTTTAGAAAAGATAATATGGTAGTGTAAGAGAATTTCCAGGGATAATTCATGAACCAGCAGTCTGAAGAGTCATTCCCTTGGTTCGCTTCTCCTGCTAGCATTTGAATACAAGATATGGCAATAAGATCATATGGAATATGCATGAGATTATCTCACTGCACTTAATGAGACAGACAAACTCACAGGAACATCTGTGGACTGACAGCAGCTTGACAATCAGTTAAACACATATTTGTTCAGTGGGCCTGTTAAAAGACTAATCAGGAACAAAGAAGTCATTCTTTAATAACAGCCTTGGTCTAGCCTGAGCAAGACTACACCTATTCTTACATTAGCACCCTATTTTCTAGCTAGATGCTTGGGCTTGGTGTAGGTCTAGGATATATCATTCAAACCCCACTCTTTCTTTGCAGCTTTCCTCAGCAAGGGGAAACTTTTCTGTGTGCTGCTCCCAAAACCATCCAGCCTTCCTTCCTGCCATGGGAGCATCTCTTACAAAACTCTCTAATAGGAAAGTAAAAGCCAAGTGTGTCACACCAGCCAGGCAGTTTGCAGAGGGCCTGCCCGCTTGCTTTAACAGAGCTTTTACCAAACAGCAGCTATTAGTATTAACACTCCACTGCTTTCAGTATTAATTCACTGAACCAGATGAATAGAACCCATGCTTGGGAAAGTCCTGGTTTAAGCAAAGGGACACACAAGTTTAATCTTATCGTAAATCAGCAGAAATTTTACAGAACACATATAAACGTGCGTCTTTACACATTTGACACATCTTTAAAGGTAAGTCGTCCTACAGATCTTTCTTAAAAACCTGTGTGGTAAAAATTCACTTTTCAGCATTTGAAGTCTGTTTAAAGGATTTTCCTCATCTTTTGACGCGGTCCTTAGGTTCCACCTAGTGGCTTTCAACAGCCATGAACAGTAGACTTAGGCATTTATCGCCTGAATGCTTAATTTGCGTGTCTAGCTGCAGAAAGAATCATAGTCTTCTTCAGACGTATGATTTATCTTGCCATCTCCCTGAAAATTCCTTGGTTCTCTGAGGGAAATTTTCCAACGACATTTATTCTAGTTGAAGCATCTAAATCAAACGGGTGTTAAATTAAACTAAAGGTTATTCCTGTGCAAACGAGACTGAGTGGATGGGCTGGCCAAGAGCATTAGCAGCTCGCAGATAGGAGCTCTGCAGGGCTGCTGTGCCTGTCAGACAAAGCAGCTGCCGCGTCCCTGCCCCGCCAGGGCTCAGCAGGGCAGCTGCGCTCTCAGCACAGTGGTACAAACCTGGCACACCCCGTGAGATGTGTCTCTCTGAACAGCTGAAATCGGTAGCATGGGCCCCCTTCACAGCCAACTGAGAAACAGGCACCTCTAGACCATGACTCAGATGACTTACTACAGAGGTTTACCTTCAGGTGAGATGAATTACATCCAAGAAGTGTCTCATTTCCTCATTGCCATTACAAAGAGAAGTCAGAGGGCTTACTGATAGTGTGGTACCACCATCACACGTCCTGAATCCCACCCAGGGTGTTTGACTAAGAAAGACTGCCTTGTTATGCAGTATTTGAGGTGTAGCCCGCCTTGCAGTGAGCTCTGAGCAGGCAGCAAAATCTGGAAGCAGGGAAATAACAACAGTTACACATTTGCACCTAAGTTAAAAAGCCCAGTGGTGGCAGGTAGCCACGCTATCACAAAAGACTCACTTCAACACTGTTCTGTTCTCAGAATACATCTGACCCTGCTGTTCAGATGTGTTAGACCGATGACGACAGATTTGTCTTATAGCATGAAAAGTGTAAGACAGTTCTGCTCCTGCCTACGTTAAGGTTATAAAACAAGTGATGCTTATATTTCAGTTCCCTGAGGCATTCTCAGAACACTCACCACAGACATTTTAGCTTTCTTTGGAAGAGCTTTACCAACTCTAAAGAGTCACTATCTTCAAAGAAAAGGGGGGGGAAAGCAGCCAAAGAAATGTGAAACTTCATGAATTTATCAGCTGCCACATTACAGGTCAAAAGCAGGTATTTCAAAGTAATTTTAGTGTCTTACATAAACAAGAGGACAGAGTTCACCAGAACTGGTCTAGCTTGTCCACAGAGATCACATCCATTTAAAGAGAAGGTGAAATAAAAACTAAAGGGAAAAAAAAAAGAGGAAGTTGACCTAGTTCATGATTTGTGGAGTGTGGGATGGATGAAAGGTCTTTAACTCCTTAATGCAGCTTTTGCTGTCTATTCTCCTTTCAAAGAGCTTTGCTTATGGTCACACACAGTTTGAGGCTTGCACCCAGCAAATCATGTCTGCTTTTCTAGAACATGATGCAGTGTGCAGCTAAACTGCTCGGATTTATTACCCCGTAGTGGTGTCTCCCAATTTCCTCTCCACAGCTTATCTTTTCACCTTCACCTAAGCTTTCATGGAGCAGGTCTGCATGTGACAGACTGGCTCTTCTAAGCAAGGAAAAGGAGAGAATCCTCAAACGGCTTCAAAATTCCTTGCTCAGTAAAAATCAAGAGGGAAATAAAGGCTGCACAACGTCTATCGAGCTGTTGGGCTCATACCGCATTCAAACTAGACGTGTGGGTTATCTGCAAGAGAGATTAACCAGTATTTCTGCAAAGCTATTTCACAAAACCCGAGAAGACTTACAACAGTGAACTGATTATCATTTACTTAAACTATTTCTCCCCATTCTGCACGAAATCACGTGCTGTGCAGCCTTACCTTCCAAAGCCTTCCATCAGGGAGGCACTGCCCCCTCCTTCGCAGCACTGGGAGAACACGGTATCAGTCCTGGGAGCAAACCCTCCCGTGAGCCCCAGTGTGCCCCTAAAACACCCCCCACACCACGGCCATTTCCCTCCCTGTTTGCAGCAGGTGCGCCCGCCCACTGATAAGGGGGGAAGGGGCGCGGCCCCCACGGGCAATGCCGTAGGGGTGGGCTGGGAGCGGGATTCACACCCCCGCCGTGGGCAGCTTTTCCCGTGGAGAACACGCGTGCGAGGAGGCTCCAGGGGCCCGGCTCAGCGCCAGGGGTGCTGCGGGTGAAGTGCTCCCAGACAGCTCCAAGGCGCCGGGAGCCTGGAAGCCCCAGCGGCGGCACTGCCACCGCTCCGGCGGGCGGACACCCGGGAGGAGGGCAGGGTTCGGGAGGCGGGGTGAGTGGTGCCCATCCGGACCCTGCGGCTGGAGGCGCCCCGGAATCCGTCGGGAGCGCGGGGAGGCGGCCTGGAAGTGGTACAGGAGTCGTCGGCAAGAATGGAACTGATAGGTGGCTCCATAGCTCAGTGGTTAGAGCACTGGTCTTGTAAACCAGGGGTCGCGAGTTCGATCCTCGCTGGGGCCTGTCGTATTTTTTTTCCCCTTTCATGTTATTATATTTCCTCCCCCGACCGAGCGGGGAACTTGGGGTCGCTGCCCGCCGCGGCAGCAGGGCCGTGCTTTTTGCATCCCGATGCGGTGTCCCCAGGGGGTGGCGGTGGGAGACAAACGTGACGTTTGGAACTGCAAAATGACGTCATGGGCTCGGCGGCCCCCGGGGCGGGAGCGCAACTCCGGCCCCGGCTGCGCTTCCGAAATAAATGCACTTGTCTGAAACTGGACTTTTGGGGGTTGTTAGGGCGCAGGTTCGCCGTGGGTGGTTCTGAAGCCTCAGGCTGGTTCCACCTCATTGCTCACATGTAACGGGTGTCCGAGCGTCGCTCGGCTCCTCCCCTCTGCCGGTTTAAAGCCATTCTGCCTTCTCCTTACACTCCTGGCCTTTGTAAAATCTCCCTCTCCATCTTTCCTGTGGGATTCCGTTATGGACTAGAAGGCTACTGTAGGGTCTCCCTGGAGCCATCTCCTCTCCAGGCTGAACAACCCTAGTTCTCTCAGTCTGTCCTCGTAAGGGGCGCTCCAGCCCTCTGAGCATCTTGCTGGCCCTCCGTTAAAAAGAAAACAAAATCTAATTTGGCTGTCTGAAAGACAACTACTCTTGAAGTATACTTTTCACTGCATTTCAGTTTAAGGACAAAAAAAAAAAAGAGAGAGGTGTTGGTTATTGACATGTCTATTTCACATCCTTTTATCAAAGATAAAAGTCCCAAAATTTGGAGGTGCTTGAATTTATTAGACAGTCCTACACAGGCCAATCTTACCAGTAAATGTTCATTAGAGACTCTCACAGTCACTTATGTTAGAAAAGGACATCATAGGAGGATTTGCAAAGAAAGTTAACATTAGGAGGCTAGTGCTGTTTAGCTTTAATAAAACACATACGGAGACTGCTAACACTGCCAGGAGCAGAGGCGCACCTGGGAGCGCTGGCATAACAAGTCAGTCAAATTCTTTTTTATTTGGTCACTATTTATTTCACCATCTTATGAGTGACTTGCTTATTGTAGTGCATCACTGAGCTTCAAAAGTTGCTTCTTCCTCCTCTTCTCCAGTTCTCCTTTAGCTAGTGCTGCTTTTTTTGGAAGCACCTTCTTGTGTCGGGCTCGGTGGGAGCTCTTTCTTTTTGGCAAAGGTGGTGCTGGTGTAGTTCTGGAGCTGTGTGCGACCTTCTCTCCCTGCTTTGGCTTGTGAGGTTTAGCCTCAGCTTTGACTCCCTGTCTCTCTTTACCAGATGGAGTTGATGCTTTTATTTTGGTGAATGAGGTCTTTTTTGCTTTCTTAGAAGAAACTGTTGGAAGGGCTGCAGTGAGGGTAGAAGATTTTTTTGGAAGTTTGATTGTTGAATGTTCATTAAGCAGCTCAAGGACAGTCTCTGAGGAAAGTAATTAACATGGTTCAACATTCCTGCTTTAAGGCAAAAGGCTAATTCAAAGATACGACTGATAGAAACATTCAGTAGAGCTACAGTTAAGAAAAACAGCTGACATTCTGAAAGAAGAAATGCACACTATAAACCCCTCTTATTCCATTAAAAGACCCATGGTTTTCTTGGAAATAAAATGTTTAATTTTAGAAATTATGAATCTTTATTTAAGGAAAGTTACTTCCAGAGAGTATGATGAAACCTTGCACACTTCTTTGGCAGACTTAGCAATACAAATTTTTTATATTACACTAATATCTGCACATCCCAGGAAAAATAACTTGATAAACACCATTTCTACTCAAGATGTAACTCCAGCTCTAGTTGCGTGAGATTTTAAGATAGAAGGTGGCCAGGAGGAAGTAAGATTGACTCCCCTAGATGTACAGAGAGGGGATTATTTGATTCAAGGAGCTTGCCACAGAGTCAGGCAGAGGTTCTCAGAACTTCTCAGGCCTAATCCAATGCCTTAATCAGAACCATCAGTTCCTTTGTGATGCCCATTTACACTATGACTTGGCAACACTTTGGGAACAAAAATCAGAGATTTGGATTAAGAAAAAGCATGGCATCTGGCAGATGGCAGAAGCACACATTGAATGTGATAACCAAACTTCCAGATTGGTCCTGCTCAGTGCTTTAGTTTTTAAGACTGCTAAAGATTCCAATTACATCCCTGAAATATGGCTGTATGTTTTGCTTCTCAGTAAAATCAAAGCCTGACAACTTACTTGCACGTGGAACAAATGGTATCCGCTTACTCTTTGTTTTCACTGGAACGGGCTTGTATTTACACTTCCCTGGTGGAGCTCTCCTTGCAAAACAGAAAGCCATATGCAGATGTCAGAGATTATTAGGGAACTTTTTTTATTCCATAGGCACACATCAATCCATTGTCATTTGCCTCTGGTGGAAGAGGAATGAAAGCACTTTAGACACCTGGAGTGAAACAGGTGGAATTCAAAAGCTTAACACAGGGCTGCAAGCCATAAAATCCCTGTCCAGAGAGCAGCTGAAAGGGTACACGTTTTCTTCTACCACTCTTCTTGTCAACTTTTTACCATCAAACAGTCTGACCTGTCTTTATCCAACATCCATAGCCAGTTGGTTGGTTGGTTTGTGTGTGGGATGCTGGCCAGCCTGTGTGAACTTGCTGCCCACCACTGAACTGAAGAGTGCTGATGAGGTGCTCTCAGCCACACATGCCTGCTGATGCAGGCACAGCACAGCACTGTTTCTAGAAGCCTGGTGGGTGCATTTGTTGAATTTCAGACAATCAGGGCTGTCCTCACCACTACTGGTTTGCGCATCCCACCTTGAAGTGGTGGGGTCTCATTCGTGCACACAGGGCTTGTCGATGACAGTTCTCTGACCCCACTCACAGGGCAGGACAAGGATCTCCATACATGCAGCAGAATATTCCCACACAGCCCCACAAACATCAGTGTGATGAGCAAAGGGGGCTGCTTCAGACACAACATAGGCTGCAGTGAGAGGAGTGAGAAAGGAAAGGAAGAGAGTGAGGGAGCAAGAACTGCAAGGAAAATGTGTCCATGTTCTTGTCCTGATGTTCCCTGACAATTTCCCACAGTACAAAAGTACCAAAAGAACCCCAAAACCACCACCATCAAGCACATTTGCCTCAAGGTAAAGCTGTTGCATATTAAATGACAGGAAGAGGGGTACAAAGAACCACAACACACCTGTGTTTTCCATTACCCACTAAGGGAACTGCTGTAGGACAAATAAGAACAGGTTCTTCCAATTTGGCATGATTGACAGAGCAGGCCAAAGCAAAGCATGACCTAAGGCATCGCATTTTCTTGTAATTAGCATTCTCCCTCAGACAGTGAGAAGAGCCAAGCACTTCCTCTATACCATTTCAATAAAACAAACAAACAAACAAACAAAACACAAAACCCAAAAAACAGCAGCGTTTTTGGCATTGCTTGTGGGGATTTGGGGCAAGGGGAGGAGCCTCCCTCCGCTCTCCTTTCTAATTTTTAAATCACTTCCTAACTTGTTTTCTCTCTGCTCCTGAGTGAAGGAGTTTGGTGCCAATCCAGGCACCACTCTGCTGTCTCCAAGAGTACTGCCAGAGAGGGAAGCTGAAGTGGGGACAAACAGCACTGCTGCCATCAGTTTTCCTGGCAGGTTCCTAGGGAAGTTTGAGTTGCCATGGGGTGTATTGCAGTGGCCCTGGCAGTGTTTTGAAGCAGGCATTTGTGTGGCTTGCTGCCCTTGGCAGAGTGCTGGCTGACATGTGGTCAGGGAGCAGGGAGTGCGTGGCTGGACAGACTGGGACTGCACCCATCAGAGGAGCCGGTTATCCCAGCAAGACAGAAATGGAAGAATCCTATAAACAGCAGTAAAATGCAAAGGAGAAAGGAAAAATCTCCACTCATGATAAAATCTGACACAGGCCAGAGAACAGCCCAGGAGCTGAAGGTGTTAGGACTCTCTTCTCCAGGAGCAAGCACCCCCAGGCTCCAGAGGAGCACACCCTGGACAAGCCTGCAACGTGTTTAAGCAAACAGACAAGGGCAAAGCTGACAGAGCAGCATCCGGGCTAGGGTAAACAAGGGGAACTGAAAAATGCAAGGATAAATTCCAAAGAGCCAAGGGAATAACTGCTTGGTTGTGCTCTAGAAGTGACGGACATGAAGCTTCAAAAGCACAAGGTCTACCTGGCTCATTAGGGAGTGGCATAGAGACTACAGAGCTTTTTTTTTTATTTTGTTTTGTGAAATACAGCATGCTCAATTCTTGATGTTTATGTAAGCTCACAAGTACATATATTTTTTTAGTTGAAAATATTATATTTTGGTCAGCCACAGTTAACACAGTTCAAAAACTTCCTGGCAAACAATAAGCATTAAAGGCAGGAGTCTCCTCAAGCAGTTGCAGCAAGTAAAAGACTCAGAAGTTCCTATTCCAATCACCTTGGTACAGTACTATCTAGCTTTGGATTTAACTTCACAAGAAAACATAACTTGGTTTCTTTATTTTGTTAATGTCCAAGGACTGCAACAGCACGGACACATTTGTGCTCAATCTACTTTATAGGGTGATTTGAAATTCATTTAATGCATTTTAGCAAGATCCAAAATATTGGGAGTGGAAAAAATTACATAAGTGTGCTTATTATTTTCAAAACAGACTTTAGCAAGGATAACTGCTTAATGGGGAAAAACATTTTGCTTGGAAAAACTCAGGTTCACGCTCCAGTTATTATTTGAACACTGCATAAGCCACCATGTTTCACTCATCTTCATGATGAAAACTAAACCACAGAGTGACATTTATTTATATTAAATTGCATCGTAGATAGTTGATGTAATGACCCTGAAGGATATGGACTGTCATTTTTAAAACATCACTGTGCTGTACTTCAGATATGATATTCTTCTAATCCTTACTTCTCTCAGATCTTCCAAGGTATTTGAACTCTGTTTCCTATTTCTCTGTGCACAGATATGATCAGCAAGGACTAAATTCACTAAAACTGATTAAAGTTGCACCTGATGTACAGCGGGTGAGCAAAAACCAAGGACTCAATGCGGATGTCAGTGAGATTATGTATCAGTAGTACTTAGCATTCTTTTACTGTGATAGCTGGAGAGTGTATGGTGATTATACAAGAATTTGGCATGGAAAAACATCTTGAACTACAAACCTTGTAGGATCAATAAGCTTGTAGAGTGATCCATGTGGCGCATAGGCACTGGGATAAGAAGTAGACATAAAATACAGCTCACCTAAAGGAAGTGAAAAAACAAAACTGGTCTTACATTCAAGTGCCTAGGCTGAATCTCTCTTTTCTGGCTCTGACTCCTGTGGTCAGAGAAGAAAACCCCTTCAGTTACCCTCTCAGTCATGCCCTATGTCCAAGAAGTGGACTTTGGTCTCACCCTGATCTGTGTAGGTGGCTCCCAGAGACACCAAAATGCTTGCTTGGCTGCAGCAGGTTCCACACAGAACCAGCAGCTCTTGATCAGGCAGAATGCCTAAGCAGGAACTTCATCACCTTCTGGAGAGTCTGTGGCTCTCCAAAAGGTTAATTTCCTCTGTATAAATATGTATTTTTTAAAACATGTTTGTACTGAAGAAGCAGCCAGAAGCTACAAATAGAGGGGAAGGCCACACAAGAAATATTTAGCCATCTCAGTCATTAAAAAAAAAAAAAATCCAACAAGAGCTACATTGGCTAATCAAGGAAAACAGAAGCTTCTTATTTCTGTATGGTAGCTGTGGAAGACACCACCACGTTGCTTTCTAAAAGAACCACCAGGAGAAGAGACATGTAACACCCACTCACTCCACATGTTGTTAGAACAGTTAAAAATTATATGCGTTTCACAACAAAGCCTGCATCTCCATGCAGCTTTGACAGAATATGCTAGCCAGAAGATCTAGGATCTTTTCACTGCAAGCAAATCTCTTTTCTGCTGAATGGTGAAGCACCAGAGCTCACCAAAGCACACCTGTGCTCTCCAAAAACTCACAGCTGCATTTTGTATCGCATAGCTGTGTCAGGGGACTGTAGCAAAGTGCACAAAGTATTAATTGGTACTTCCACTTTGGTCAGAGATCTGGCCATTGTGACCTTAATAATACCCCATGTGCTGAGACCTTTACGCCAAATTTTAAAATGAGTGACTTTCCTGATCCCCAAATAAAGCCTTGGTCTATAATCCACAGCATGAAGTGCTGTTGTCTTGAATAAGGTTGAGGAATTTACACTAAGGAAGCAGGGAAAATTTAGATAAGCTGTAAGAAGTCAAGCTCAAACAGGAGCTCAAACTTCTTAGAGAACCTGAAATATTTCACAAGAGGATCTGTCTCCTGAGCTCTCCATCAAGCCAATCTGCAACAGCCTCACAGGGCAGGAGATCTCTCTGAACCACAGACCATCCCTCCCTGCTGTGCTGAGACAGCCACAAACCTCTTTGCAGTGCCTGCTCTTCAGTAACATGTGAGGAAACACATAATTTACGCATTTTCCCTACAACAGAGAACTGACAGTACAGTTTCCAATGAAGATATGCCTAGCATGATACTGACCTGCTTCATCCTCAGCAAAGGAGATGATGAATTTGCTGTAAGAATTGATCATTCCAGGGAAAGCACAAGCTGTTGTGCTGCCAATGCAGATATCCTGCTCCTTCCACTTATTTGTCTTCTCATCTTCCTGTAAAGCCATAAGTCGACTAGATGAAAAATAAAATCCTGTGTTTTATGTTTCCATTATCAAAATTAGTTCCTGTCAAAATCATGCATTACTGAAAATAAAAAAGTCAGTGAGGACCCTGACTGTTGTCTGGTTTTTGGAAAAAATAGACCTGAACAAAACCAAACCTACCCTAAGGATTTTAAATTGGAGTCAGTTTAGATTCCAAAAAAAAAATCTGTAAACAGGACACTTAATCTAATATACTGACATCCAACATTCTCAGTTACTTCAGCTCAAGAGGTTTTGGGATGCTCCAATACATTTACTTGCCCAGATAATGGCACAGAATGGGAGCTGCAGAGAAAACAATTAGTCTCACCCACTCATGAAATCACCAAAAATATAAAGGCCGTTCAAGTTGGGCGATTCACATCCTCTGTAGACATAACCTCCAGTAACTGACTTCCCCACATTGCGGCCATATGCAAATATTGGAAGAATGTCACCTGTTAAACACAGAGAAATAAAAGGTGAGAAAATTTACCTCCAGAGAGCATCAAAAACCAATTGCTCAATGACACTGACAGGAAAAATTAAAAGAAGGACCAATACAGACCAACAAAGAGCACCGTGAAATTTCAATAGGAATTCAGTAATTTGCTCTAGGACAGATCAGAGCCAGGGGCTTTAAGGAGCTCTCCATGTCCTTAGTTGTGATGAGCTTCCATAACACATAGAACCAAGATTCTTTGTATCAAGAGAGCAATGCACAAAGGTATCAGCTTGCAGGAAGTGTTGTCTTACAGGTTTGTGACTGCACCAATCATTTTAGTGGGGATCATCTTCACCAATGTTAGTATTTTTAGAGAAGGGAATAAGATCAAGCAATTGCAAGTTAACATCTTTG
>JAOXXN010000446.1:17242876-17256413 GCA_026770055.1 Myrmophylax atrothorax | reverse complement strand
GTGTCTGCTCCCTCCCCGCCGCCGGCGCCCGCCAACATGGCCGCAGCCCCGCCGCCGGACCCCCGGCTGTTCTTCGCCCTCCTGCTGCTCCTGCCCTTGCCGCCCTCCCTCCTCCGCGCCGCCGCCGCCGGCACCGACCTGGGCCGCCGCTTCGCCGAGCGCAAGCGCTGCGCCGACCCCGAGTGCAGCAGTGAGTGGGGGCGGCGGGGGCGGCCCGGGAAGGTCCTGGTGGGCAAAGGTGCCTCTCGGAGGCGCTTCCCGCTCCCTTCCCCTCCCCGGCTTTGGCGCGGAAAGTGCGGAGAATCGGGGGAAATGGGAACGCGGCGCCCACGCGCGCCGTCCCTATCCTCTCGGCCAAGTTTTCAGATCCCCGCAGCTCCGTGGGGGTTTTTTTCTTTACCCTGCAAATCCCTCGCGTTATAAACCCACTCTCTGGGTGTTCTCTCTGCGTGGGATAATTTCAGGACTGATTCGCTGGGCCATGGATGTCATCTTTTTAATGTAACATTAATAATTAGCTTCACAGTGCACCTCAGTGTAATTCTCCAGTGCTTTGCGAAAAGCTTGTCTTGATCAGAATACTTGCCTTTTGGGGGTTTTTTGCTATAATTTACCTTTTTTTTAAGCTATAACTAAATTAATCTTGTATTTTAGTTATACTTTCAGTTGAGTTCTTATCTCTCGACCTAATCTGGAAAATAGGAAAGCGGTGCTTGCGGGGACGTCTTGTTTACTGACAGTTGGCAAAGTCCCTTTTAGTGAAACTGGTGTTTCATTACTATTGTTATATTCTAAATAGTACTCTTCTCTTTGTTTTCTTTGGACAGTGTTAATGTGCCGAGGGAAGGCAATGCGGGATTTTAAAGGTCCGGATTGTCGCTTTGTAAATTTCAAGAAGGGAGAAGCGGTGTACGTATATTACAAACTAATAGGAGAATCAACCGAGCTTTGGGCTGGAAGCGTAAGTACTGGAAAGCGTTTCTTCTGCTTGCTCTTCTTGGTGCTTTCTGTTGGCAATCTCTTTTTCTTCCTTTTGCTTTGTAAGAGAATGCATAAGGTTTTGAACGTGGCTAAATAGCACAGTGAATGCCGTGTTGTCTTGAGACCAGAGGGAAATGGGATGCGGTTTGATCAAACCTAAGTGCTGTGAAAAATGGGCAACACTAATGTGTGCTAAAAACTGTTAGAAAACTGCCTTTGTGTTGGAAACCTCCCATGCAGTACTGTAAGTGGTGTCTCTGGGCCTGCCTGGAAGCTGAGCCTCCTTTCCCACCTAGGGAGGCTTAAGCCTGTGCTTGTGTTTTCCCATGACATGGTCTCATCCTGCACTCTGTAATCCTGCTAAAGATTGTTCCATGTACATGTTCTAATTGATTTTCTCTGCCTAATATTCATCTCCCTTCTTCCTCCTTATATGTAAGCTACATGCAGAGTTGGAGGGGGAAAAAAAGTAGTAAAACTAAAAAAGATTAAGGTAAATTTGATTTTTAAAAGGTCTGCCTCTCACTCATCTGAACCTTAGCCGCTTGTAGAGTAGTGGCCTTGTCTGAGTCAGCGTCTTTGGGCAATCTGAGAGGCTTCTGCTAACGGAAGAAGAACATCCCCATACTTGCAGTTATTTCATAGAAAACTCCTCTTGACTTTCACAGGCACCTTATTTGCCTGATAGAAGTGAGATGCCCCAGGAGAAGAGTGGGGTTTTTGGGCTTTCCTTGAAAATGCTGGCAGTCTGAAGGTGGCTTAAACCTAGTTCCTTATGCCTCCTCCCCATGCTTGCCCTGTAACCCTTTTTGTGTCCAGATTGTTTACTTCAACATCCTTTCTTACTCTGGTCTTCCCAAGAGATAGACAATTGGGACAGTGGTCTAGGGTGCTTGAAACCACACCTGGGCCTTGACTGTGTGTCTAGTGGTTTAGTGAAAATCAGGATGTATCACTTTCTGTAACCACTTTCAGGCTGGGCGTGGACAGCCAAGCTCTCAGTAGGAGCTGAATCCAATTAGAGCGATACAGAAGAGAGTAGGAAAACTGCAGCACGTGGTTCAAGAAGAGTTTATAATTGTACCATGCTGGTAATTCCCTTCTGACATGTACTGTACCATAAATAATCTGGTTAATTAGTTGGTACAGGTTTCCAGGGCTGCCAGTTCTTGAGACGCGGAGTAGCAGCGTGGGGCCAATTTTGCATCTTATAACGAGGTGCAGTGCAGGCTGCAAGATCAGACAGCAGATTAAGATAATTGCTGAGTTAATATTCAGTTGAATTATTCACTGATAGGAAGCTCATGCAACAGTTAGGTGTGTCTCCTAGTTAAAAGGATGTTTGCTTTGGGTTTAACAAGTAAAAGCTGAAGTTGGCATGTCTGAAAGAATTAAAAAGCTCCATTTTATTTGTTTTAATTTTTCAGTTGTGTTACACTGTTTTCAGTGTTCCTTTTAGGGCTGTGCTGACAGACTGATTTCTTTCAGTTTATATCTTTTTTCCCCAGTTTGACTGACTGCTGCTGCATTAATTGTCCCACCACAACATCCAGTGTGGAAGCGCTCCAGTGGGGGCTGAGGTGTTTGCCCTTGCGCGTTGAGTCTGCCCCTGTCCCTGACTCACACATAGCACTGGGGGCTCTCTCCTGCAGCGTGACTTCCCATGCCAGGTTTGGCTGAGCAGCTTGATTTCTTGTGCCAGGTTTGGCTGGGCAGCTTGATTTATGCAGCCCAGCCGTGCCTGCTGTGTGCAGACCTGGAGCTAGGGGGAAGCTGCTGCTTGCTAATTAAAAACAGGCTACCCAGTGAGATCTGCCATCAAATGAATTCCAGTGCAAGGTATGTTACCTTCTGCCACTGCTCTTTTGGGATCTCATTGTGCCACTTCACGTGGGCTTTGTGGGCATCCTTTGATCCCATGTATCTACCCTACTGCCTTTTTCCATTCCCCAAAGTTTCTCGGAGGAAAGGATTGGTTAGGGCATATTAGAAACTTTGAAATCAAGGGATAACAGCAATTCTGATGTTCAGGTGTGGGCAGATATTAGGGGAATGTGTGTGTGAGAAGCTTCAATAATGCAGCCTGGGGCTTATTTCAAACAAATTGTAAATACAGACTTTGATCCTGAAATCGATTTGGAGGAGCCATGATAAATACAATAATATTTCTGACCTGAAGAGAGATGATCTGATAAGAAAAGGCGTCTTTCACCAAGGCTGACAAACCTATAGCTGTTAGGTCTGGGCTTTATTTGCCTTTGCTTTTCTAATTCGCTCCACCCTTTTCAAACCACTGTTGATTTTTTTTCCTTGTGCCAGCAAACATGTTGTATTTTGACAAAATAGATCCCTTATTTTATGATCCCAGTTGTGTATACTTTATTGCTTACAGAGCACACACTATGCTCACTGGGTATTTAGCAAGTGAAAAAATTCTGAAACCCAGTAGTATATCCTATGCATTATATAGCATGCAATTTTTAGCAGAGCTGTCTAAACCTCATTAGAGAAGCAAAGCCAAATGCTTGGAAAGTATTCCATGACCATAATTTAATAGTCATTTTAAGTTATGAATTTCATGAATACATCAGTTCCAGGAAAATGCTTGTTGGGTTTTTTGGGGGTTTTGGTTTTTGGTTTTTTTTTGTCCAAAAGGTGGAGCATATCAGGTGCTCTTGTTGTCCAGTGCACTATTTACTGCTGTAAAACCAGTCTCCTCTTCAGCATCAACCTTGTGTTGCTTACTCCATCAATTGTTATGTAGACTCGTCTGTGCAGGGTCCAGAACTCAAAAAGTACTTCAGATAATTCCAAATAAAAGCTGCTGCTTTTTAACAAAAGCATTTTTTCAAATACATTTTGAGATTGTTATTTTATCTGATGGCAAAGGTATGAACTTTATGATTCAAGGCTGAGAAAACTATTTCTGGCCTAACATTAGAAGAAATGGACTTGTCTGCAGACTGTGGCTTTTCTTGGGTGGTTGTCTTTGGGTTTGTTTTTTTTTCTTTTGTTTGTTTTCAAATCTTGTACATAGGTTAATGAAAATGAAGACGGCAGGGGTAAATTTAAGGTAAGAGAGAAAGACAGGATATGCTTGGAGGACCCAGAGGATCAGGGAAATTTTGAGTTTTCCTAGCAATGCCATCATTCAGCAAGGGCAGACCAAACCAGCTTATGTTTGTCCAATAATATTCTGCAGTTTTAGGTACCTGTGATGCCTGTGCTTTAGGGATGTGGGCTCTAAGACAAAACATTTGAACCTCTTCTTTTGCAGCTTTCTGGTAGCTGGTGTGAGGGTCTGGTTTCCTGGTCAGTGAATCTGCTGCAGCTGCCTGTCACACGTGGGCACTGGGGGGCACAGATGCTGTACACAAAGCTACACGTTTTGTCCATGCACAACATTTTAGCTGGGAAGAGAGTGGTATGGATAGTGCACTTTTTTCTCCCTCATTTACTTGGCATTCACAATGCCTATCCTCTCTTGTGTCTGCAGAGAATGAAGAATGTTTCCTTTATTTGCACAATGAGGCATTTTTTCCCTTACAAGAGAGGACTTGTAGGGAGAGAAGCAGATGAAATTTTGGGCATGCAGATCCCATATGGCTCATAAACTACAGAAGTGGCAAACTGGGTCACTGAAGAGGACTTGTATGGTCAGCAGCTTGGATTACAATAAATAAGTTTCAAATTGTGATGCCTGGTTATAATGAGAGTCACAGGGATTAGTAAGGACACTACCTTGAAGCTTCAGCTTTTGTTTGCAAAAGGATTTTTTAAAACTAGAGTAGAAGTTTGGAGAGGAAAACAAACTAATTTAGAATAAAACTGTAGTATACCACACAAGGACAAGCTTTTGATTTGACTTGTCAAAATTAATTTCCCATTCTTGGTAATTCTTGGTAATAAACCTGCATACGTTATCTGTTTTTTGTAAGAGAGTGTATGTGTTTACAAAAGGTGGGGAGGGAACAGCTTGGTGTTTTTTTTAATATATGTGTAACTAACTTCAGAGATATCAACTATGGAAGGTAGGATTTGAATGAAAAATAGTAAAGAAAGGAAGACCTATAGTGCGTCAGTGCTTACTTTGCTTGCAAATCAAAACAAACACACAAAACATTTTTAGTAGATATTATTTACCTGATACTAATTTTCTCTCCTTTTTTCTATGCCATTGTAAATCCAGAAAACTTCAGCCCAGGTTAACCTATTTCAGTGCAATCAGCGTAACAATGCGTGTATCTCTGTATCCCAAATTGTTGTGACGTAACTGGTTTCTTTTTTAATTTGGTCTTTAGCTGAGTGCTCTTTACAAACAAACTCTTCAAGAAAATTGGCAATTGTCATCTTCCTCCTATAACAAATGATTGAGGAAATGACCAACATTATTTCCCCCTCCGGATATTTTGGTCGTCTAGGAACTCTGTACCTTTCTGGGTGTGTTCTGCTAGGTTCCAATTACCTGAATTATCTAATCTGTGTAGTGATAGCATTCTATTAATATTGGCTTCTTGTCAGCTGTTGTCAGAACTCTCAAGTGAGAGCATTACCATGTAGATCTTACCCTATGATTGATAAGAGAGATTCTTGTCTTCCACTGTTTACCTTGGCTTAACACATCAAGTTACTTGAAAATAGCCATCTGGGACTGATTTTTGCTTGTGTTAGGCACTGAAGATCAACAGTGCATTTGCAGAGTGGGGTATATTTTCCACACAGGCTTTAAAATAATTAGTACCTCAGGTACAATTTTGCATTTTCCTACAATCTGCTTTAAGATTTTTTTTTCTGTAAGTTACAAAATAAGCATATTCTGGGCTGTAATATTGTGCATAGATGTAAGTCTTATTAACTAAAGATCCTCTTCTGCTTGCTACTTGAGAAAATCCTCGAGGCATGTGTGGTGCCCATGCGAGCACACAATAGCAGTTAAAGTACATGAGCCAGAATGCATGGGCTTTGTTCCCAGCTCTCCTAATAATCTGTTATAAGTTGGGCTTTAAAACACAAACAGTAAAACCTACCAACCTCACCAGGCTTTTGTGAAATGTAATATAAAACCTCAATGAAAACTCTTGCATAAACAAGGTATCACTGGTCTTTTATTCACTGTGTTAAACTTC
This sequence comes from Myrmophylax atrothorax, assembly GCA_026770055.1. Lineage (NCBI taxonomy): Eukaryota > Metazoa > Chordata > Aves > Passeriformes > Thamnophilidae > Myrmophylax > Myrmophylax atrothorax. The sequence goes on along the minus strand of JAOXXN010000446.1, from coordinate 17,250,306 downwards.
ATTTAGAATACTTGAGAGTCAGTTTGACATATTTGTTACTGGTGTCTGCAGTTAAGATTTTTGACATAGTTGCATGATTTCTAAAGCTTCTTTACTGCTTTTTGTTTGCTTCTGTTTCTTTTTTTGGCAGGTTGGAAGTGATTTTGGATATTTTCCAAAGGATTTACTTGAAATCAATCATAATTATTCCAATGAGGAGCTAGAATTGCCAACAGATGTAAGTCTTCTTTTTTTTTTCTGTATTCAGTTGGGCTTCTTACTGTTTCTTAACCTCAGCACTCAGTAAAATCCCCGAGGAGAATGGGAATATCAGTGATTTTCAGTAACTTTTTGTTAGTAAGCAGCTACATATGTGTAGACGTGCACATATATGTGGGGGGTGGAATGTTTGTGCAGCTAAGTATGTGGATGGGTGTGAAAGCATCAGCCCAACGTGTGGGCATTGATCTTTCTTTTCTTGAATGTTATGGTTTTCTTCTAATGGAATCTGTTTGGATTGAACTCTAGAAGTACCAGTAGCTGGCTTGCACAAAGGCAGTTTGGTATGTATTCAAAATGATTTCTTTTCCCAAACTTTCAAAGTTTAAAGTACTATCAGAAACAAAGAAAACCTGACACACTTAGCCCTCTGATTCTAGAATTGGTTCTTCAGCCCTTTCATACATGAATGGCTTTCATGCTCTAATAGACAGTAAATCCAGAGTTATGTGATAAAGGACACTCTGAGGCTGCAGCTTTAGATGTGCTTGCAGCCCAGAAAGCCAGTTGTGTCCAGGGCTGCATCCAAAGCAGTGTGGCCAGCAGGACAAGGGAGGTGATTCTGCCTCTCTGCTCCACTGTGGTGAGACCACACCTGCACCCAGCTCTGGGGTCCCCAGCACAGAAAGGACATGGACATGTCACAGTGAGTCCAGAGGAGGCCACCAAGGTGATTCGAGGGATGGAGCACATCTCCTATGAGGAGAGCCTGGAAAAGAGAATGCTTAGGGGTGAAATAATTGCAGCCTTCCAGTACCTGAAAGAAGCCTACAAAAAGATGGAGAGAGAGACTATATACAAGTGACAGGACAAGGGGGAATGCCTTCCAGCTGAGAGTAGGTTTAGGTTAGATAGTGGGAAGAATTTCTTTGCTGTGAGGCTGGTGAGGCACTGGAACTGGTTGCCCAGGAGTCATGGATGCCCTATCCCTGGAAGTGTTCAAGTCAAGGTTGGATGGGACTTTGAGCAACCTGATCTTGTGGAAGTTGTCCCTGCCTATTGCAGGGGAGTTGGAACTAAATGATCTTTAAGGTCCCTTCCAATCAAAACCATTTTATGAAATCATGTTCAGTGTCTTGCACTGCTTCTATTTATTTTTCAGAAATTGTGTAACAGGGAGCTCCTACTTGGAGGACTTGGTCATTTGAGGAGAGACCAGCTAAAAGACATGACCGACATGCTTAGCAACATTTGTTTTCTTCTCTTCACTGGCATTCAGCAATAGACTTGTTCTTGATTCAGGATATATGGTGATGAGTAAAGTGTAATACTGTCAACTCTGTTGCTGACTTCCACTTTGTTCACTTGGAGGTCTCTGGTGGCATAAAGCCAAAAATTATGAGTCTTTGGGCAAAACTCCAGCAATTTCAGAATTTTGGTTAAGGACTCAAGGGGTTAATTCTGCATGATTAACACAATTTACGTTGCTGCTGCATCTCTCTAACTAGTCAAATGGATTTGGTCTCATTGCTGTAATAAAGAAAATTATACTTTTTGACTACATATTGTTTTTTATTTCAGGAAACAGACTTTGTTTGCTTTGATGGTGGACGGGATGACTTTGATAATTATAATGTGGATGAGCTTTTGAAGTCATTGCAAGAGACGATAGCAAATGAAGGGCAAACTGAATCAAGTGATCCAGGGACAAAACCAGCTGAAGGAACAGAGAGGGATAAAGAGATTGAACAGGCTGATAGAGTAAAGTCCCTTGGTGCTTTGGAGACAGACAAGCAAAGCACTGAAGAAGACAAGGAAGGCCTCGTCTTGACAGACGAAGTAGACAGTTCTCTTACAGAAGGAACTGAAAATGCTGGGGGAGACTCCAGTGTCAATAGTCACAAAGAAAACTCTCAGGGAGATCAAATTGCACATGACCACTTGAAAGGAATGCTACATGGGAAATTAAAAGGGCTAGAAAGTGAAAATACCAAAAACACTAGTATTCCTCAGGGTGAAACCAGTCAACTTGACCAAGAGAATGAAGAAGTCAATGCCTATACACTTTTAAACAGAGAGCTCTCTGTGAACTTGAAAACAAAATTTGGCTCAACTGCTGATGCTGTTGTATCAGATGATGAAGTGACTCGCCTTGTTACGTCACTGGAAGATGATTTAAATGAAGATTCGAGCATTAATCCTCATGATGCAGAGGAGGAGCCAGACTTTGAAGATCAGTCTGCAGAAATCCCTTTGCTGTCTTTTATGGCAGAGAATGAAATTACATCCCCAAAAGATTTAGAAGATGATGGAAACAATGACATTGAGTCACAAAACCATGAACCTGATGAAGATGCAAAGGGTGCTACAAAGCTAAATAACCAAAGAGACAATGAGGAGGAACCCAATTCAGATGCATTACTTCTTGAGGATGCCTTCAGTAGGAGCGAGACATTGGGTGACAGTGGAAGTGTGGACAGGTCTGAATCTAAACAGACAAAAGAGAAACAGGATGATGTGGTGCTAATTAGTAAAAGAGAAGCACCAGCAACAACTCAACCTGAGGATCTCTCCAAAGAACTCCTTAGGGTTAGAAAGGAACCTGTAAGTACAGATGATCTGAGTTCAAAAGAAAAACCAAACAAAACCGAACAGTTTGAAGTGCAGCTCACTGATGGAACAGAGTCACGTCCTGGAGCACTGAAGAGTACAGCTGTGCCTGATCCTCCTGCTTTGCCTGGTCTAGAAGATGATCTAGAGTCCAAATCATTTATTAAAAACAAACAAGATGCTTTACAACCATCTGATGATGATATCAACAAATTTCTTGAAAGAGCGCCACTTGCTCAAATAGAGAAAGGTGAGAAAAAGTTTGAGGATGATACCTCAGAGGAGGTCTTGGAGAGTGATTTAAAGCACAAAAGGTCACTGGACAAAACAGAGGGGAAAGGAAGAGCTGAGAGCAAGCCTTCTGTTGATGTTCCAGCCAAACTAGTAGAAGAGGTAAAAAATGCATCTCAAAGTGAATTAGGAGATACTGACCTCTTGAGAGTGAAAGTGGAGCATGGAATGCCTGCAGTGGAGAAAGAACTTCTTGGACATGAAGAAGATTTAAAACAAACAGGGGAGACTGATCAAGAAAATAAAAAAACTTCCTCTCCTAACAAAGAACTGGAAATAAAAAGGAGAAGCATGAAAGAAAATCCTGCAGGGGAGGAAGACCCAAGCCATAGCAGAGCTGTTGAGCAACCTAGGCCATGGGAAAATGAGACTGAGTATTCAGAGGCAAATGTGAATGAAAAACCTTCAAGAAATCTTGGAAAGATGCCAGTATTTGAAGAAAGCATTGAGAAAAGTTCCCCTGAAGAAAAATCAAAAAGCACTGCACAGAATACTAATACAGAGAATCTTACTCAGCAAGGAACTGCTCATACTGAGGATGCAGATTCAGACAGAAATCTTGGCACAGATTTAGCTAAAGAACGAACACTAAGACCAGAATTGCAATCTGAAGAGCCAGATGCTGAAGATGACGCTGACTTGAAACATGAAGAAGATGAGCTACTGGAAGATGAGAATGCAGCAAGTGCTAAGCTGTCACAAGCAAGGGCTGCAAATGTAGAGGGTGATACACTAAATACTGAAAATACAGATTCTGAATTGGAAGGACAAAGTGAAGCTGTTTCAGGAACCCCAAATCCTACTTACAAAACAGGAGAGGACACAAATTTGGTTTCTAAGGAGGATAACAAAGCAATCAGCTTGCAAAATGCAAGTGAGACTGAGAACAAAGATGCTGACTTATCAGTGAGAAAAGATGCTCAATTGGATGAGATGGAACATGTCATGGAAGATTATCAAGAGTCTTCTGAAACTGAGGAATCACCAGCTCTGGAAGAAGATAATTTCCAATCTCCTGACAAAGAAGACAACAATTACTTTGACCAAAAGAAAGATCATCTCCCAGAGGGCATTTCACAGAAAGACTCAAAAGAGGCGCAAAATTCAGAGCATACAAGAAATGACCAGCAGCAACCTGCACATTTCCCCAGCCCTGCTGACAGCTCAGCAGCCACAAATGACACTGTAACAGACTTCAATGAGTCTGTGCAACAGCTCACAATAATGAGAGATTTTCTTGATGAGAAGCGTGTGGTGCGTCTACAAAAGTACCTTGGGTTCCAACACGTGGTTAGGATAGAAGGCATGTTTCACGACATGAAGGTGGAGATGGAGCTTGCTCGCAAGGCAGGCCATAATAACGGAGATATAGAGAAAGCCTTGGACCAGATACTTGAGTTTTCAGAATCTAACATTATGGATGTCGTAGGAAAAATTCTGGATTCCAGAGTGGCAGAAAATAAAGAGGAGGTGGTGAAAGAGATGGATTGGTATGATGAGGAAAGTGCACTGATGGATGACATTCAAGAATTAATATATTCTTTAAGGAGTAAATATTCATCTGCTAGTGAGAGTGTCCCACTTGCATCTGCTCCAGAACAGGAAAATGACCAGCTGTACGTTCAAGGTAGGATGTCAAACCAGTTAATAAATAATAGATGAAACAGAAGAAAAAACCCTATCCCAGGCAATGCTGTTTAACCCAGAGAACCCTTAAGAAGAGTGTGAGGGAGTAGAATTGAAAGAGGCCTTGTGAAATCCAGTATTTTGCTTATTTTTCATGCATGTTTTCAACGTTTTGATGAGTTGGCTCAGGGACAAATCCTGAAAGAAAATGCTTGTTGAACTTAGGATGTCTGTTCTTATGTACCAAGTTCTGTGTAAAATAAGTGGGATCCATGCATGGATGTGGCTAGAAGTAGTCAGTCAGGACATGTCTATACCTCCTTAAGAAACCTGCTTAAGAAACTTAAGAAACTCCTTAAGTACTAATTCATATATACTGAATTCTCTGGAGGGTTTAGAACAGTCTTTTTTTCCCTGAACTAGTTAGCACCTGATTATGAGAGATCCAGTGATTAATGCAAAGTTCAGGTACTAAATCCCTGCACCTAAAATCTCTGGTGTCTCATCACATTTTTTCCACATTCATAAAAGAGCATGTAGGTGGAAATACTGAACAAACAGATCTTTTGACTGGGGAAGAACCAGGGATAAGTCTGCTGCAAACTTGCTGGGTTTTCTAGCTACTGTGCAAGATGTTCAGATACTCTCCTAGCAAGGCTCCTTTTACAGTAGTACATGCTAAGTATGTGATTTCTGATAAGGTCATGAGTAATGAAAATATTTCACCTTGCAGTGTTTCACTGCAAGGTCAGTGGTTGATATCTGCATAAATTTCATACGAACATTTAATTAGATGTTACTGAAAGCTGATTGAGAAGATATTGAAAGCAATACACAAGCAGAAATACTTAAAAAGTGTCAAGAAAGCTTTGTCAAATGCAATATTTCACTGAAGGCAGCAGTGGGTAAGAAATACACATTAGCTCAGTGCTTTCATTCATGTCTCGTCTGTCACAGATGATGCAAAAGAGGCTGAATATGACAGAGTTACCATCAGAAACCTAAATGCCATTGATGAAAGCAATCAGGAATTTTGGCAGCTTGAAGATAAGAGGCCACAGCAGCCTTTTGAGGAGGAAGAGAGGGCTCTTAATGTTCCACCTGAGCATGAAGATGCCAGTTTCTCAGATAATGAAGAAGCCAAAGAAATGTATGACAGTGAAAGAGGATCGCTCCTGGAAGATACTTCCTTTGGATCAGTGGATTCAGGACAGAGTGCCCAGGAAGACATTGCTGCAGGTAACCATTGGAAATTGGGTTATTTTGTTGTTTTGCTCTTGAGGAGGTGCATGGTTGAATGTATTTTTATGCAAAGACCAGGTGTTTTCACCGTTGCTGTTAATCCTGATGGCTGTCCCTGATCCGTGGCAGTCCCTCTAGTGGCAGTCCCGTGTCGTTAACTCAGCACAGCGGTTTTTCTGTCGTTTCGCAATGTAGGAATAAGAAAAGTGCTCCCGCTGTGAGTGCTGTAGTTAGAGCTCTGTGCTTGGGCTTGTGGACTGTGTCTCAGGATGGTAGTGAATAAAGAGCAGAAATCACTGGAAGCCCAATTTTGTTCGTCCTTGCAGGGACTGACAGCCTAATGGTCGTGTGCTGTAGACAGGACTGCCCATAGAATCATGTGCCCTCTCGTCTCGCTCCTTTTAGCCTGTGTCTCTAGGCTGTATCACTTTCCAGGAAAGACAGTGTGTAGCTTCCCCCTCAGGCAGTTCAGTAATTTCTCTGTGGGTTGGAGTAGGAGAAATGTTTGACTCTTTGGCTGAGGCCTTATCCCTCTGGAGCTGCAGTGCTGATCTGTGCTGACTCGTCATTGTGCCAAGAAGGGATCCTATTACTGTCATTTTCCCCAGCTCTGTTTTGGCATGAAACTATCTTTGACTCTATCCTGGGTGCTAAGCTCAGCTTTTCTGCATTCACCTCTGACTATGCTTTATAAATCTGTCTCCACTGAGCATTTAGAAAAACAATTCAGGCATATCTTGCTTAGCTTTTGGATGCTCCTGGAGTGCTGTACCATCCCCAGCAGCTTCTGAGATCTGTTGGAAACTCTAGGTTGAATGCAAAGGCACCTGATGAATTGTAAATGGTGGATAACTTATGTGGTTAAGCAGTCAGATGTTCAGCTGTATTTAAGACCTTTCCTTCCTTAAAGGAGGTTAAATACTGTTTGCCAGGATTTCCTGTGAGGAATGGTAGAAGTGCTGTGCAGTGACAGGGCTGATGCTGCTGAGCCGCCCGTCACTGCAGCTGTTCCCTGGTGGCTGTGGAATCTGCTGGCCAGGAGTCATGGCAGCAGCAGCAGCAAGAGGAGGGCCAGGATTCAGGTCAGGGTCGAGGTGGAGATAGTTTAAAGCTTATGCTGTACTAACAGGGTACCAACAGCTCAAGGAGCGTTTGGACAGTGCTCTCGGGCACATGGTGTGACCCTTGGGGATGTCCTGTGCAGGGCTAAGAGCTGGGCTCCATGATCCCTGTGGGTCACTTCCAGCTCAGGTATTCTGTGATTCTGTGAGCAGCGCTGGGAAGGATCACCAGCTGGGAGATGAGGAGTGTGAGCTGCCGAGTTGCTGTGCGTGCACTGTCAAAGGCAGCAGGCTCAGCACAGCGGTGTCCCTGCCACCTTTCCGAGGAGCTTTAGCCCCTTCCCCGGGTGCCCTGGCTCACGGTGCGGGCTCGGTGCGGGGTTCCCCCCGCGCTGTCCCTCC
>JAOXXN010000446.1:17220168-17241716 GCA_026770055.1 Myrmophylax atrothorax | reverse complement strand
CCGTGACACCTCCCCCCTGAGGGGCTCACCCCGCCGTACCCCTCTGTGGGGCGGCCTGGCATCCCCCGCCCCGCTGTGTGGGGCAATCCCGAGGGAGCGGAGGCGGCCGCTGGTGCCCAGGAACACTGCTGGGCCTCCCGGGATAGCCCCCCCCGGGCCGAGCTCTGCAGGGGCAGGTGTGCGTCCTCCTTTCGGTCCCTCGCCTCTGTCGGCTGCAGGGAAGGTAGGGAGGGAGAAGGTAAGTAGAAGGAAGGGAGAAGGCAGTGGCTCCCGTGCGGCCCGCACAATTTGTGCCCTGAGCGCCATGTCATGTCCCTGTCGGCCCTGTAGCCTGTGCCAGGCACTCACACCTCCCCAGGTGCTCTCTGGCCTCCGGGGAGAGGAGGAGATACACTGCGTATGACCCTGTGACCAGGGCGACAGCTGGGAAAAGATCTGAGCTATTTTCACTGGATTGTTACAGACGTCCAGATGAAAACCACTTTTTTTTCCCCATTTCCTCCCATCCTTACAGTCTTGTTTGAAAGCAAGTCAAATAGCTACCTACCAGTGCTGTGTGACACAAAACGTGCACCCCAGCAGGCTGCCACTGCCAGGTGTCCTCCCGATACTCAGCTTTGCGTTGAAGCGCAGGCACTGAGCTGCTCTGTGGTTTCCTTGATTTTCGGGTTTCAGTTTGCACAAAAACTGCAAGAAGGCTCTAGATGGTTCTCTGGTTTTATGAGGGGGATAAAAGTGCCTTGCAGACTTTATTTTGCCTATTTCATGTAAACATACTCATAGCTGTCAATGCTGTCGGTTTTCAGTTGGTTGCCACCCTGCCTGAGGAAATGCGTCCTGGGCCTGATTTCCATGGACTTCCATGGGAGCCTGTTATTATGACTGCCTTAGTGGGAATTGTCACGCTTGCTATTTTTTTCTGGAGAACCTGCCTTTCAGTGAGTATTCTTCATGCTTGCAAGCCTGCTGATGTTTCACTTACTGAGCAGTCCTTTGTATGGTTAAACTGTTTCAGCACTACTGGGCTCAAAGCAATGTGTAGTCTTTCGTGTTTTTACTGTTCCTCCCTAGAGCATTAATGTGCACTAAATACTGGTCTGAATAGCTAAAGTGAGTTGCAATTTTCTTTGAGCCAGGAAGCATTTTCTTTAAGCTGCTAATTGAAGATCTCTTAGCAAGAGGCAATTTCAAAAGCAAAATAAAGGCATATGATGTAAATAAAGAAGGCTGAGGAAAGGGTCAGCATATCTTTGAAATGGGAAGCCTTCCATGTGCTTGAGCCTGTTGCTGACTACCTCCAAAACAAGCAGTTAATCCTTCCCTGTTCATGTTGTCCAACTGCTTTCAAGCACTGCATTTAGAAACTTAAAATCCCAATACAACTTGTCACTGGGGAGCCCCTTCCCCACTCTTCTCCTCACTCTACATTTGTCCTCTTTCCTACACAGATAATTTTCTGCAAAAATATCATCACCAGCTCTTGAGTATAAGAGTGTATCTCCTTGGGAGCTGAGATGAGAATCCAATAGGCCAATTTCTTTTACAGCTGTCAAGTGCAGTCATGATATGCTCTAGAAACCTGTGGAATACTTTATATTTGCCTGGCAAAAATGAATTAAAACTAAAGATTATCTGTAACAATATTGATAGTTTTTTCCTTGCTTAGTTTTGGTTTTGAATACAGTGGGTCAGTTTCAAATGCAAAGCAGTGTTAATAGAACAGAATAAAAAAGCTTCTGAAATTCTTCTTTTACAGTGTTGATTTTGAAACAAGCACCTGTCATTGCTTAAAAGGGATCAGAAATGGGATGCAAGTGTGTTTTGTGTTTGTTCAGGACTGTGGTTTGATGCAAAATTGCTTCATTTTGTTTGCAAATGGGATATGGGCAGTTACCGCTATCCCTTTAGTGAGTGAGTAAACAGACGTTTACTGAGGCTTGGGGACAGGGCTTTAGCCTAGAAGCTTTTATTAGAAAACAACCTAAGCTCGTTTGTAGTGTTACTCAACACTTGTTGGCAGTGATAGATGTTTTTTCCATATGCTGCTTTAATCTGCATATAAGTGATGACTTTTTTTATAGGGAAAATAAATATTTCACTTACCTCTTTTTATGGCTGATCTTTTTTCCTTTTTTTATGTTCTCTCTTCTGTAGGTAAAGAGTAGAATTTATCAAGGTAAGTTTCTCAATACTTTTTGGTGTAGTTGGTGCTTAGGCATGTAAAAGTTTTGAAGATTGTGATAGTTAGATTGTTTCAGAGGACCAAGTATTCATCTTCACTCCCTCTCAAGAGGAATGCTAAGTCTAAGGATGGGGTGTAAACTCAGCCAGTAGATTAGTTAAATCTGAAGATTTAAATTTTGCTTTTGATAATGCTTTGATCAGGAGAAACAGTGCAGCTCTCACCTGCAAAATAAAGAGCAAGGAAAAGCTCCGCCTTGTTCAACAGAAATGTGAATCATTGGTTTACTGGTGTGATACTCACAGGGTGGTTTGTTTTGGTTTTCTGGCCATCAGTGGACCTACTTGGGCTTGCTGTTTCTCTCGGAAAGCAGGAGCTAGTTCCTCTTGCCTTTTTGGGTTGAGGGGAGCCCAGAACTGACTGCTGTGGAGAAGCAAAGAGACCCTCTAAATGTAGACCTAAATGTGTAGGTATTCCTGTAGCTAGCACATTGCTTTTTACAAGAGTATTTCTTCAGCTCAGATTTAAAAATTTAAAGTGTACTGAATGAATTAAAAAAAAAAGGAATTTAAAGTAGTGTGATTGCTGAAATTCATAACTGAATACAAAATGAAAATATAGAAGAATTGTCTTCACAGGAACTCTGTCTTTTCCTCAGAAACCATACTACTTACTAGTCATTCCTCTCTAGTTTCACTGTGGTTATACTGCAGTTTCCTTCTATGCAGTGAATGCAGAACAGATGAGCTGAAAGAAGTCCATCTTAGATCTGTAAGATGATTTTTGTAGTGCAAGAAAAACACTGGTATTGGTGGTGTAGAAATTACTTAGCAACCTGCCCTAAGGCAGTGAGGAACATAGGTCTAGTTCCACCCCCCCAAATATTCTTCTGTATGATGCTATACAGAAACTATTGAAGCTGGGAACAAATAGATATTTTTCAAGCTTGGTAAAAGTAATGTTATTAACATCTTTATCCTAAATAATAGAACATTAACAGTGATAAAAAATAAAGATAGATTACATTTAGAGTCACCAAGATAGACTCTATTGCCTTCTCCTCAATGGCAGTATTGAAATTGTGTGACCAAGCTAACAAAAGGATTTCTGCCCGCCTTAAACTACTGAGAGCTGTCCTGTACCCCGGCAGTCGCTTGCTGGCTGTCCTGCCCCCAGAGTGGGAAAGGCTGGGCATGCTCTGTCCCAGGAGCCCTTGTGTGGGAGGGGAAGGAGGAGTAGCAGTTGCCATTGCACTCTGTGGGCTGCATTTGGAACAACCAGTGCTTCTTGTGCTCCAGGATCTGCTGTGAGGCAAGTGGTGCTTGGGGCGTTCAGATGCAGATGGAGGTGGATTAGGACTTGAAAAAGTACTACAATTGGGTGGTTTTAAAATTTCATTTGCAATAAAATAATTTTAGTGTGTTAATGATTTTTGATGAATCCTATGGGTTGTTTGGTGACTTGTTTAGGATGAGAAGCAAATGCATGCCTAAAGGCTGGTGCTTGGTCACAGCTCTTTTTGAGGTCTAAGCAGTGCAGTTTCTTTGAGACTTATTGATGCTGTCTCATAGTTGACAGTGTCTGTTTTGTTCCCAGTAGGTCTTTCAGAGCTTTCATCCTATTACATTTGCTGACCAAACATTCAGTTTCAATATAGCAGAAAGGTGGTTGTTAGGGGAGGTATTGCCTCTCCCTGAGTGTCTGAAGAGTGTTCTGAGACTGCTCTGAGATCCTCTGTGCCAGCTCTTTCCATAAACATACCTCATCTCTGTGTAACCAGCACCTTCCTCTGCTCTGGGTCCTGTGACCAGCTCCTGTGAAGTGATGCAAGAGCTTTGTGTCAGTGTTCAATGCTTTACTATCTTGTTTTCAGTCCTAACTAAATGAAAGCTGGAGATGCAGAAAGGGCCGACTGCCAAGGAATCGGCACTATCCTGATTTTTGCTTTTAAGTCAGTACCTGAAAACATTCTCTAAAGTGGTAATAATGATAGCTGATTTTTTTTTCCCCAGCATCTGAACTACAGTTACTGTAAGCTTTCTTTTTTTCCCTAGTGACTGAAAAGCAACTTGCTGAAAAGATTAAAAACCTTCTGCAAGAAAAAACAGAAATCTTAGAAAAGTTGTCAGAATATGATCAAAAGGTATTGTTCTAAGTTCTTGTCCTTTGCTTCCTAATTTTCTGTTATTGCTTTAATGACAGAATCAATGCAACAGCTCATATATTTTTGGTTTTTAGTCTTACTGAATATTATAGTGACAATTTCCTCAGTTCTCTGTGGTTGTTTCTGTGCTTAGATAAAGGAAGCAAAGGAATCCATGAAAGAGGCCCAAGAACAAAAAGACATTCTCTCCGATGAAACTGCAGGACTTAAGGTAAGAGACAGCTACTTCTGTGCTGAAAGCAGAAATATCAAATACATAGTTTGCTTTAGGTTGGTCCTTTACCCCCCTTTTTTTTAAATTTTAAGGATACTGTCAAAGAACTGGAAGAAGCAAAGCATCAACTGGATGACAAAGTGAAAAATCTGCACACAATGCTTGAAACGGAGAGAAAAAAGAATGAGAAGAAACAGAACAAGGTCAGAGCAATAACACCCATGTTTTATGTTGTCCTTAACCTGATATACTCTAAAAGCTGATCACAACCTGAGTTAGCATTGGAACAAACAAGGTGAACCACCTCAAAAAGAACTGAAATGAAATTTCAGGTTCATCGCAAGCTCAAGGGGGAGAATCTGTTTGTTTGAGGTTTGTTTGTTTGTTGTGAGGGTTTTTTGTTTGGATTGTTTTTTGGTGATTTTTTGGTTGGTGGGTTGGTTTGGTTTTAGGTGGTTTGGGGTTTTTATTTGGTTGGTTGTTATGGGGGGATTTTTTGTAAGATCTCAATGGATTTGTGCAGTTATGTGCTTTCACACACAAACAGATGTGTTCAAGTCATGGACTAGCCTAGTACTTCCTATCTGGAGCCAGGAAGATTTTTTACAGTATAAGCATAAGGTTTCAGGTTTCTGAGAGACATTTTCTCGTACTTAGGGAAGCATCTAGTTCTGCAGTAAATGTGAGGATCTCTAAGCTGCCCCTTGTTCTTGTTGTCCAGTGGTATTTGTTTTCTCCTTCTTGTTTTTAAAGCCTGATTTTTCTGTATCAACAAGGTCTTTGGTCTTGTTTTGATCAAAGGTTGCTGCTAATGACAGCAGTGTGTGTTACTTTCATTCTAGATTGTGCAGGAACTTCCTGGCTACAAACAGGTGGAGTCATAGGTGGCAGTTGATTCTAATGTGCTGAATGTTTCTGTTCCTTGCCTTGTTGATAAGGCAGTGCTGTGTTGCTGCCAGTCTAATGGCTGCTTTACATGGAAGTTTGTTGGTGTTTTGACTTTCCCTTTATGCCTCCAGTTTACACAGGTAAAACAATTACTCAGGCTGGGCCATGTACCTGGCTAGTACTCTGTCACTGCTCATCTTTTTCTCACATAGATCTCTGAAACCCAGAAGTCCTTGGAGAAACTTCAGGAGGCTGTCAGTGTGCATTCTGCAGAGCTTTTGGAGGTAAAGCATTATTTACACCCTCTTAACAGTCCCAAGGCCTTGTACCAGGAGAATTCCTATCTATGTAATAGAAAATGCCAGCTTGCCAGGCTCCAGGCTGTTTGTGCATATGTACCTTTTTCTTTTCCATTCCAGCAGGTTGCACGTTGCTATTCCTCTATTGTAGTCTGACTTAGTCTTTTTGTTCCCTTTTTGTTTCATATGTAGGTGCAGATAGCGCTCAATGAAGCTAAACTAAGTGAAGAAAAGGTGAAATCTGAGCTTCTCCACGTGCAGGAAGAGAATGCCAGGCTGAAAAAGAGCAAGGAGCAGGTAAGTCATGGCCAGCCCAGGCAACCTTGTCTTTTGAAGGAGATGTCAGGATTTTATCCTAGGGTTTTTTGGCTATAACTTCACTGTGTCTCTGTTTTCTTAGTGTGGCAGAATTCCCCATTTTTTATTATCATGATAAAATTTAAGTGCTTTGTCCCGGCCTGCACAGACTTTGTGTGCAGGTCAGCCACATGTCTCTAGTATGAAGGCTTTGCCAGTTCCAGTGATTCAGTTTTTGTCAGTAATTTCACAGAAAGTCTGTGCTCTGATGTGGTAGTCACTGATTGCCACTTGGCATCAGGAGCCAAGGAAGTAATGGTAAAGAATTGCCAAAAAGCAATTCTGAAGTGAAGCTAAGTGGGGAGGACCTTTAGCCCTGAACTGTTGTGACAGTGCTTTACAAGTAATTATAAATATCTGTTTACTTTCTCCATTTATGAAGTAGGTGAGTTTAAAGAATGTGTTTTGTTTACTTCTGAACTGCAGTTAATTGCCTGTATTTTGAAGTGTGTGAGCAGTTTGGTTCTGATGTTGGGATATTAGCTGAGAAAATGTCAGAATTGTAAGTCACGTAATAATAAACTTCAGGAAGATTCCCAGCATCCAGTTCTGCCAATGGAACAGCAATGAACCTGATAACTATGAAGTTTACCCTTTATCTGTGACCCGTGGTGATCAGTTATCACCAGAGCTGGCAGTTATACAGACTTTAATTACATACACCCTGCACTAAAAATAAAGCAAGTAATCATCTTGCCTTGGTACTTCATACAGCTGCTAAAAGAAGCTGAAGGTTGGAGTGAGAGGCATTCTGAGCTCCGTGAGCAGATCCAAATGTATCAGAAATCTCAGAAGGATATAGAAGAAACACTTGCCTACAAAGAAAATGAAATTGAAGTAGGTTCTTTATAACCAGCTTGCCTTAAATATTATGCATCATAAAATACTTTGCCATACTTTACAAAATGCAGAGCAATTCTTCTTCAGTGAACCTTTGGTTTCATTACTAGGTTTTAACTAACTGCATTATGCAGCTGAAGCAGCTGGACATGGATGCAGAGGCCAAGAAGGATGACAAGGGGTGTGAGTGGAGCCCGGGAGATGATCTGGCCAATGGAGAGTTGCCAGGTACACTAATCCTACCTGCTGGCTGATAGCCCGGCCACTGAAGCACATGTGGTGGTGTGTTCGTGGCATGTCAGAGGGGGAACAAGGGCAATCCATGCATGGAGCTGCCTGGGGGTCAAGAGGCTGGCAGCTTTAATCCTCAAGCACAGAATATCCCCCAACTGAAGGGGGCAGCTGTCAAAGAGGCCAGTAATTGCTTTGAGGTTCCCTTTTAGGTAAGTCCTGAGTGTGAGGACACAGCTGTAAAGATTGCATATAAAGGTATTGCGTATTAAGAACGCTCCAAAAGCTGAGAATCTCAGCTTTGTTGTTATGGTACATTTATTTTTAACATGAATTTTTAATGAGCATTCTGCTTGGCTCTAGAAAAATAACTAATTTAGGTAATTACATTTTTTAAATCTGAAAGACCAAAATAGATGTTTTCAAAACTATTCAGGCAATTTGCCATTTATGATGTTGCACGTGTGTTTGCTGCATCTCTGGTTTTAAAATCCTCTTTTATTCCTCCCTTTTTTTTTTCTTTTTACTTTTTTTTCTACATATGGAATATGTAGGCTGGAAATTTCCACTTTTTGATTTTCAGATACTCTGCCCAGTAATAGATGCTGCATTCACATTAATATTAGTGTAGTGTCCAGAAGAAGTGAGAGGAAGAAATCTTCTGAATGCCTTTTGGAATAAATCTAGTAGTTCTGTTGTACTGGTCATGGATTTGCTGTTGTGCTTTGTTCCTCACCTCCAGTTCTTGGGTTTGTTTTGTTTTCTTTTATTAAACCATGTAAGGAGACCTATCCTGGATTAAAGTGTAGGGAGTGTTGTTCTTTACAGCTGTAGTCTAAGGACTTGAGGCTAAGAAAGAAGGAAAACAAATATATTTTTCTCTCTTAGATATTGAGAGTGAGAAGATGAAGACTCAGATTAAGCAGATGATGGATGTCTCCAGGGTATGTTGCACAACATGTCTAATAAATGCAGTCACATTACTGCTACACCTGTGATCATAAACACTCTGCTCCTCTTTTCAGGTAAAAACTATGTTATCCATAGTTGAAGAAGACAGAAATCTTCTGCAATCCAAACTGAATGATGAAGTAGCAGCAAGACATGAGCTGGAAGGTAGGCTTAGCAAAAGAGCTGCTTAGGATGAGGTGCTGTTTGTGGTTTAAAAAGAAACAGAGCATCTAAGGGGCATAACGTTTCTCATTGGAACTTCAGCTTCCTCACCTCCCTTTGCTTCTCCAACAGAGAAAATAAAAACATTGGAACATGACACGTCTTCACTCCAGTCAGCCAAAACTCAACTGGAAAATGAATGCAAAACTCTACAGCAGAAAGTGGAGATACTTGGTGAACTCTACCAGCAGAAGGAGATGGCACTCCAGAAGTAAGCCTTTCCTTACTCTGCCACAACACAGGATATTGTATCCTAGCCACTATCCAAATGCTCTTTGCTCAGAAGGATCAAATAACTTGAAGTTGTAGTTGGAATGAAGGATGGTGACTGCTGTTTTGGTACAGTTGAAGCTAATAACTTGGAAACTTAGTATTTTAGCCTGGTGAGCTTCTTGTATTCTCAAAGGGCTAAATTAAGGCTGAGTTGGTGATGGCAACTGAGATGAACGAACTGTAAGCAGTGAAGATCTGTTGTGTATCTGTTTTCATTCCTCATTTTTTATTCATTTATTTACTTACTGAAATATCTGTAACACCATCTCAGTTGGGGAAAATCTGAGCATAGGATTCAGGGACATTCTCACCTAAATTCTGCAGAAAGCTGAAATTATGATGAGGAAGCTATTGAAATTTCTAAGGTTTGAATATGTAGGTTGGGGAAAGCAGAGGTTTGGAACAAGCAAAGAAACTGAGGCTGTACAGCACCTCAGCAGTGAAACTGCCTGGCCTTGTAGCTTCAGGATCCACATGTAGTAAACACATAATGGAGAGGTGAAGGGTAGCCCACCTTTCAAGGAAAATTTCCTCTGGACCTCTAAAGAATTTCTGTCCTTTCCAAAACTTACAGGAGGTTACACTACCCGTTACTACTTTCTTATTAGAATGAAGAACTTCTTGCAATTGTTTTTTCTGGAAAAATGCTTTAAGATGTAGCCAAGGAACTGCATTATGTTGAACTGGCTATTAGCAACAGTTAACTTGCTGCTAGTTTAATGGTTCCAGTTTTGTGGGATAGTTCTTCTAAGTTAGGAACACATTATGGTCCTCTAAATACTTCCAGAAAAATGTCAAAAATCAAAAAAAATAGTGAACTGTGAGGTTAAGAGGTTCTAAAAGACCATGGAAATTGGTCATGTAGTAAATTGGTATGTTGAATATGTAGAAAATATATTCTTTCCACAGTTAATGACTGTTGAATGTGTTTGTCACCTGAGCCCTCAATTCCCGCTGTTTCACTACACATTCATTTCTTCATTTCCCTTGGTTAATGTCAGTTCAGTGTGTTTCCTTGTCTGTACCTTTGTAAATCTGGATGAGCACCTGTAGAATTGCTAAGAAAAATGCAGCATCTGAAGAGGTGAACTGTCTGCAATTGATAGATACTGACAGATCTTTCTCTGTGTGCTTAATTTTAGGGTTTTGTAGAGGAAGGGTTTGTCTGTTGATTTCAAAAGACGGTATTTCTGTTTCTTAAAAATACATCTTTTTTTCTCTGTGTTGTCACACATTATTATAGATTCTGGTATCACTGTTGTTTGCCAGGGAATACTTTGATTTTGACTTGTAGTGATGTAGAATGGTGGACTATATCATGCTCATTTTTTTCCCTATGCAGAAAACTAACCCAGGAAGAGTATGAGCGTCAGGAGAAGGAGCAAAAATTATCTGCTGCGGATGAAAAAGCCGTGCTGGCCATCGAGGAAGTGAAAGTTTACAAGTAACTTGAGTTTCTGAAGATTATGGTTCTTTTGTTTCAGCCATTGAGGAAAATTCATTCAAACCTCTCTGCTTCCCTTCTTTTTCCTTTTGAACAGGCAAAGGATCCAAGATATGGAAGAAGAATTGCAGAAAACAGAGAGATCTTACAAAAACCAGGTAAACTTCGTGCTTCCTGGTTATTGTGTCATCTTTTATTGCATCATTCTGTAGTGCTCTGTAATGAGTTACTGGAAATACTGATATTTGGACAAAAACTGAGTTACTTCTTTTCTTCTCAGATTGCTGCTCATGAGAAAAAGGCACATGACAATTGGGTAAGAATGTTCTTCTTTTTCTTATGCAAACAGTTTGTATTTGACTTCACATTGGTGCTCTTAATACAGTTGGCAACATTTTTCCTACTAGCTCATTGCCCGCTCTGCAGAGAGAGCTCTGGCTGAGGAAAAAAGAGAAGCAGCCAACCTGAGACAAAAGTGAGTACAGAACAGACCCTCTTTATTGCTCTTTGAACGTGCTGTGTGCTGCTTTGGAGAGAAGAAACTCAGGCAGTGCCAGGTGCTCACTTAGCCTGCTTGCTCAGAATGTGCAGTGCTTTATTTTGAGTTACTAATTTTAACCGAAACTGTTTTCATGGTTAAAAGAAGATCTCTTGGTGAAAGCCGTAATGTTTTACAATGCAGTTTGCTTTGTTGCATTATAATAAATATAACTCACATGTATTGATTGAATAGTAATAAGAAACCTTTATTTTTCAAAATTAGATTGATAGAAGTAAACCAAAAAATCGTCATGCTTCAAAGACCAGTAATTGTAAAGCCAACTCCAGGCAGACCCGATCGCCAGGTCCCACCACGACGAGGTAAAGGCTGCTGGTTCTGCCAAAGCTTTGATCTTAGAGTCATTACATCATAAAAAAATAAGGCTATCATAAATTACAGAAAAGTAAATCATGTGGTTTTAATTCTTTGGCATAGGGCCCTTAAGCAGAGATGGCTCTTCTGGCCCATCACCTGTGAGTGGAGGAAATCCATCCCCCACACAGATGATAGAAGTTCCTGCTCGGCCCCTTTCTGCTCCTCGAAGGGAAGGTGGAAGGGGTGAATTTGGTAAGCACTGAAACTTGCCTTGTGTGACAACTCCCTTATGCTACAAACCCAGGAACGCTAAGGTCAGATCTTGATTCTAGGCATAGTGTTAATTATTGATACCTACTTTATTACTATACAAATGAGTGGTTGGTGGTGGGTTTTTTTTAATAGAAATAGCTCAGTGCCATGTTGATCGGGGTCTCTGGCCTTCTTCTTTCCCTTAAGGTACAGTGGTGGATGGCCCCCACCCTGCCCCACGAAGGCCACCAGAGTTACCTGGAAGGATGTCTGTTCCAGGTAAGTTACATGGTCTGCAAACTGCATCTTACTCTGTTAACCTTTCACTTCAAAAAGGCATTTTTAAGCCCACTTTGCTTACCCTATGCATGGTTAAGACAGGCATTCATGGCTCTCTTTACAGACATTGGGCCTGCTGTAGCATCCCTGATCAGCAGTGAGCCAAGAACCTCCTCTCCTTCCACAGCAATGGATGGAGTGGTAAGCTGGGAAAACCCCAACCTTCAGGAAGTGTTTCTAGTACATGATGCATTGTACTCCTGCTGCTTCTTTAACTTTATCATGTTCTGTGTTGTCTATATCCTGTTACTATCCTTTTTTGCTGTCCAAAAAAAACCCCAAAGCAACCCTCTCCCAAAGAGTCTGAAGCCCCCAGTGTAACTACTGATTCACCTTCATCCACTGAAGCAGCTGCAGTGAGTATTCAGAGGCTGGACATGGTGTTATGCTGCTTTGATGGAGAGGAGTAACAGGCTTGGTGTTCTGAATTGCTGAATAACAAACGCTCTGCAGAACTAACCAAAGGCTCCTACCTCTGTCCCAAAAGGCTTCTCTAATGATGAACAGTTGCTGTCTGGTTTTTGTGGAATTGAGGAAATGAGATATTTCTTGTTAAGGACTGCAGGCAAACACTTCGGAGTGACTGCAACAGTAATCCTAAGCAGCTGACTTACCTGTGGTGTTTGAGCACAATTCCATATGGAATTCGAAGTTACAGCCCCTTCACTGAAGTGTCCACTGAGGACACTTCAGAAGGGATTGAACTTCTGTTTAGTGCAGCTTCAGCTAAAGAAAACTCGTCGTCTCAGACAGTTACACTAACCACTCACTCCTGTGTAGTGCCAGCAGTGTCTTGGGTAAAGGGACGGTGATGGCACAGTAACTGTCCCTATTTTCTACCAGGTTAATATGTCTTGGTGTATAGTTTTTATTCTGTTTTCTTTTTCCCCTCCTTTTCTTGCCCCTCTTTGCCTCTGGATGAGTGGTTGTGGTGTTCAGCAATGTCAGTGCTTCTCTGATGCAGTAAGGCACTGAAATATAACCTCATCTTGCACAGGGTAATGCCAGTGCCAAAGGCCCGTCTCCCTTCCCTGGGACACCCATCATGCCCTCCCCAGTGATGGGACCTCCTCCTCCACCGCCTGTCCGCTACGGACCACCGCCGCCTCCTCTGCGAGGGCACTTTGGGCCTCGACCTCATCCTGTGCCCCAAGGTATGGCTGCATTGCCCTGTGCTGAAGCTTCACTTCTGGGAATCTGACTGCAGAACAGAGATCTGCTTTTCCTTTAAGCACAGCTTCCAGTGCTCCGTGGGCTCCAGCTGTCTTGCTTAGTAAGCTTGGACTGGGTGGGTTTTTTCAAGCCTCCTTACTGCCAAGGTATTAAGAAGGTATTTTTGCTTGTGAAGTCTAAAATAGAACCAGTAGCCAAAGTCCCTGGAATATGTGTAATTCATGGGCTGTGAAGTCTGCATGTAATGGAGACCAGCCCCAGAGCTGCTCTAGAAAATGAAGGAAGCAAGGAACAAGTCAGGAGTTTCACCATTCAGGTTAAAGCAAGATTTCATTTAACTTCATGATTTCCTTTCCTTCCAGTTTGTGGTGCTCCCTTGCCACCTCCCGCTGCAAGAGATTTCTTACCTGGTCCACGTTTAGGAATAAGAGATTTGCCTCCTGGCCCACTCCCGCCTCCCCCAGACCCAAGAGGCTACGCACGTGGGCACCCTCCTTTTCGACCCCTAGGCCCTCCTGGCCCCAGGGATTATCCTCCAAGCCCACGGCTACCCCCACAAGCTTCCAGAGACTATACACCTTCTCCCAACAGAGACTTGCCTCCGTCGGCACCCAGAGACTAAGGTGTGGCCACCGGGCTCCAAGGACTACGCACCGCCCGCAGCGTCCAGCCCTGATGGGACAGCAGCTCCACACAGCGGGCTCCAGCGCACGGCCCGCAGTCGGGATCTTGGGAAACAGCTCTTGGTTTGAAGACATTGGTCTCATTTCAGTATATCTCAGCTTTTGCAGGATTAATTTTTATCCAGTTGCTACAGACATCTTATGTGCATTTATGATCACAAACTCATCCATCCACTTGGGCTGCAAGAACCTGTGGTGGACTTGAACCTACTCTAAAAGTGCAATAGAAGGAAATACCTGTGTGGATAGTTTTAATTCAATGTAGCCTTTGTAACCAGTTGGCGAATGAACTAATTTCGTTAAAATGTAAATCAAATCATTTCCTGTGGAAATAATTTTTAAAGTAAAATGCTATCCAACCTGCCTTCTCCATCACATCATTGAGCTGCAGTTACTGTAGGCCAGGGGTTTACATGAGGACTGTGAAGTTCTGGGTGTTTTTTTTTTAAAAGATGTCTGGTCAGAGATCAGAAGCACAAATGACACCGTATTCAAAGGAAAGTTATAATAAAAAGCAGAATTCCATTTGCTAAACCCCGAAGGCTTTGTTTCAGTGCCATTTTTTGTTCAGAAACGACACTGGTTCAGTAATGTGACCAGAAAATGCTACAGTTCTGAGTTCAAGAACTGAATCAAGGCTGAGTTGCTCCTGCTGCTGCTACAGGGTTAATGACCCTGTTATCCTTATGATGAACTAGTCAGGCCTGTTAGAGACTTGGTTCACATAGTGAGGACCACTGAGGATACATCTTCCATAGCTGGAAACCTTTATGAAGCGGTGTAGTCACTGTGGAAACACAGGTGAACTCTCCACCAGACAGACTTAAAAATTTCCTAATTGCTTTCTATTTCAAGACCAGCTCCCACCATTAAGTAAGGTGTGAGGGCAAAGTTTTCATTTTACTCAGTGTTTAAGACCAATTCAGCTTCCTTAACAGTAAAGCTGTATTTTGAGAGCCTCTTTTACTTAGATTAAAAAAAGGAAGTATCTTTCTGTAAAGCAGAGTGTGTGTATGTAAAACACGTTAACCTGCATTCCAGACACAGAACATGGAATAACTAAAACCACAGCCTACATTTGTAGCTGTTCAAATGCTAGTGCAACTCTTGGAATACCCTTACCAAGATGTAAGGTTTCTCAAAAGTGCACTGCACAGAAGTAATCCTTAGGGAGGAAAAAAGAAAGACAACTAGGAATAATAAAAAACCCTACTGCAGAGAGCATTACAGCTTTACTGCCAGAGTACAAGCAGCCATTAAACTTGCCATCTAGGTGTTACATTCTTACAGTACAAGTGTAAAGCTTTAGATTCAAGATGGAAGACAAGCTGCAACATGACTAAAGCATAAGCCCATACCAAAGCTTGTGGTGTGGGCAGCAGCAGTCCTTTCAGTGAGCAACGTGTTCACAGAAAAAATGCAGGGGATGGAAGCAACTTTAAAAATGGTATTTCACACTCAACAGACATTAATTCACAATCAGTTAAATACAAAGCTCTACTTGTGTATTTAACAAAAATAGTTCAAAGTTGACATTTCATATAACTGGTGTTAATACAGACATACACAGGCTGGGGAAGGGTCAAGGTAAGCAGCAGAAACAATGGGTTTGTGGTTCAGGGGAAAGTATTTCACTTTGCATGTTGGCCAGCGACACACACACATTGATGAACATCCATGTTTGAAAGTTGGGTTCTCCAAGTTCAGGATCTTTCCTTCATACAAGGCTTTGTGATGTTCAGCATCTCCCCCCTTGCCCACCCCAGTGAGCATTAACAACTGAAAAGCGGGATGGAATGGCCCTCTGGCTGCACCAGGAGGAGGCACTTTGGACACACATGACTGAGGGCAGTGCTTACACCAGGGCTGCAAGGGGAGGATGGCAGAGCCGGACAGAGCTCCAGAACCCTCCCTCGCTGAGCAGGAGGGGCCCTGCGCCTTCCAGGGACACTCAGTGCCACAGATCCTTCAGTCAGAGTGAGTCCTGAGCCAGCCAGGAACCACTGACAGGTAACACAGCTCTTGGACAAGCTCAGATGCATTTGCAGCCATAGACTAACACTTTGCATCCTTTTGCAGAGTCCAAAGGATGATGTTTGGTTTTTTAGGAATATATGTATCCTCATTTTGTCTGGTATTCAGAATGCTGCATTCAGAGGTATTTCCATAACTTGTAGAGATACCTTTTCAGGGCTTGATAGTCACCCTATCAGCTGTAATACCACTGGGGTATTGTAAAGAACCATAAACAGGACAATCCAAGTGCCCCTTTTTTCCCCCCCTCCAACCAGCAGTGGAATTTGAGAAAGTGTTCTTGACTTTTGTCATAACACCTAAGTAATGTCATCTTTAGATATACCAGAACAGAAGAAAGGCAAGAAGATTAGGACATTCAAAACCAGCTTTTTGTCCTAATCAATAAGCTGAACACCTGCCTGGAGACAGACAAAAATAGCAAGAGGAAAAGTAACCTCCCTTCCCTTAACACACGATGTAACAGCTTGGGGTTATGTGACAGAGAAGAGGAATGGATGATACACCTGCATCCAGGCTGTTTAAAATAGTGATACTATGGTGGGAGCTGGGTCTTTAGTTAGCATAGCAGAATATTCAGGCACTAGTTAGATATGCAAGAAGTTTATCAAACCTTAAAGTATCATATTAAATATCCACGCAAATATATGAAAGATTTGACTGGGTTCTACTTCTGTCCCTTTATTAGGTCAAAAAATGAATGCAAGTGTGTCAAAATAAGCCAATGTCCTGCAGCTTATTACACACCAAATCAAAAATATAGAAAATAAATGATAATCCTATCTACTTACATAAAAAGGTAATTTTTAGAGTAAGTTTCCAGACTTGCACAAAATATGCAGAAAACTGCATACAATCAGTTTCCATAAGAACAGCAGTTTCGTGTAAAAGGTGGGTCAGCCTGCCAGCCAGATGTGCTTTATATAAAGCTCTGGAAAATTGACATTTCAACACTGAGGGGCCTGTCCTGCTGTCACTGCAATGGCAAAACACCCACTGCCACCAGGACAAAGCCCTGGAGAAGCCTCTCTATCCCCCACCCACCTTTGCAAACCACTCTCTGACAAGACACAGAAAAAAATACCTCTATTAGGGAGTTACAGTGATTTAAAGGATTGTAACGTATTCGAAAATCAGTACAAGTGGATCAGGCAAAGGCTGTTAAAATCATAGCTCAGTGTTCTCATCTGCAGTTGTCCTCCTCCTGACCTGCCCATGGCCAAACAGCTGCTGGAGGAGCTGTGCCTTGGCCACCCACCTGACCTGCATCCTTCTCTCTCACTTTAAAGCACTTGCAGTACCTCAAGCTCCTTCCCACCCCACCACATCCTTCTCCCAGTCTCCTGCCATCTGTTCACTACCGAGGACTCTGAAATGCAGATGAAAGGAACTACAATAGCACAGCAAGTGTAAACAGTTAGTAGCCTGCCACGTTGCTGCAGGTTTGGCAAAGGGGCAGTTGCCATCCTTGGATGGAATTTGAGACAAAAGGATAATAATGGTTAAGATAAAAAGTGATGAACAGCAAACTTAGGAAAAGCAGTCAACATATTTCAGGGCTCTCAGAAAAACCTGTATCTGGAAGTTACTGAAAAAAGTCTTGCACTTGCACGGTGGGCTTGCCCTCAACCCTCAAGTAGAGCTGTGCAGTGTGTGATGGTCCCGTCTGACCTACTGGCATGAATACAGTCGGATCTTCCTGCCCCTCAGAGGCTAAGGCTACTACACACAGCTACCAGGACTTGTGGTCCAGTTCACAGAAGTCTCACAACTAGGGTCATTCCTTGTGCAGTGTTTGATGGAGGTGAAGGTAAAGTGGTTTCTTGGTCAACAGTTGCAATTTCTTCCTTTTAAAGTCAGTGGGTTTTTTGTACCTGTAACCACAAGAAAGTGAGTTAAGCCAAGTGCCAATGGCTGCACAGGACAATGAAAGTAAACTGGAAAGCTCATTCCGTACAGATCTTACTACCCTAATCTTCTAAATACATCTGACAGGGCTTATTGGAAGCAACAACAATGAGCAGATTTACAGGAAGAAACTCAAACCAGTATCTTCTCTGGATTATTGCTTTAACAGTACAAAGATTGCAATATGTAAATGAATGTAATATTTTTGTAGGGAGATTCCCAACGTAATACTCTGGATCATAGGAGACCCAGTATAGTTACTCAGTACTTCAGAAGTATTCCAACTAGCATAGACTAAGCACTTTTCCTAGGAGTGCCCAGAATTGCAAGGTTCACCCTCTTCTTGAAAAAAAAGCAACCCTCAAAACTCTCACTCAGACCTTCAGCCACACAGCAAGGGTAGGATGCACACAACCACTGCACCATAGCTGGCTGAACTATTTGCCTGCTTATGAGGGCGGGGGGAAAACACAACCACCCAATAATGCTTTGAAATGTTCATAAAATTAATTGCACATTTGTACCTCATGCATCAAATCAGATTTTCTTTACAGATGTTCTGTACTAAAAGATTGTGAGTTGATTTTTTTTTTAAATATAGCTGATCTGACAGTCAAGCTAAGCTCCAAATTAAAATCTCCCATCAAGACTTTGTTAACTTCATACAAAATTAAGTAATTGGTCTAGTTTATGAGAAGGGTCTCTAGCCATCTTATTTGCCTAAAAGCATTTTATCTTCCCTTCTTTACTAAAAATGGAATATTCTTTGTGGAACTCAATCTAGTGAGTCCAAGAAACCTTCCTTGATGCAGCAAGCCACGCATTGTAACTGAAGTTTAGTTCATGTCCTTGGTCATTGTCATCCATAATTATGAGTCACTTACAGTTCTATAACAATTGCCCCAGGTTTAATTTCATCCATCTCCATGAAAGCAAAGCACTTGGTGCTAGTAAACTTTTTCTTAGGCTTGTAGTGTTTGAATTCAAAGAAAATAGCTGCACCTAGAGTGAAAAATGGTTTAATAGAAAAGTTAGCAATTATGGCTAATAGTTATCTGCCAAGAAAACTTATTGCTGCCCTTACATTGGAGGGAATTATCTCCAATGGTTTTGTTACTTACTCAAAAGCTGCACTGTCTTTTTACAATGCTCATCAGTCTCACAACAGCTTGTCCTCTTCACTCAATTGCTCATACCCAGGTAACAATGACTAAGCAGGTGATAAAGCAGCTCAATACCCGTGTAGTAGAGCAGAATGCTGCATTTTTATCTCTTTTCATTTCTCCCTTGTCTGCAAGTCATTGCAAGACCAATTTGAAAGCAACAGGATGCAAAGGTCTATTTTTATCCTTGTCTGGATCT
Organism: Myrmophylax atrothorax; assembly: GCA_026770055.1. Lineage (NCBI taxonomy): Eukaryota > Metazoa > Chordata > Aves > Passeriformes > Thamnophilidae > Myrmophylax > Myrmophylax atrothorax. The sequence goes on along the minus strand of JAOXXN010000446.1, from coordinate 17,223,044 downwards.
CGAGCCCTGCAGCACCAGCTCAGGCACAGCCCGTTTATTAGATCAGAAGCAGCCCAGTGCCTACACTTCCAAAGCTCCTGGGCCCCGTTTCAGGTCTCTGCTACCACATACCTTTTGTTAGTCTTTCAATATGTTTCTGAATCTCGATGTCCACATTAAAATGGACATATGTGTCCTCCTTTCTCAAAGCCACAGGAGTATCTTGCACAGGAGTCAGATCTATCCCATTTAAATCTGCAGGAAAGAAACAGCACGAGAATGGCAGAAGGTTTTCAGACTTTAGGTTCCTGCTTTAAAAGATTTATGAGTCACTTCTAATCCTGCCACAAAGTTCACGCATACCTGGATTTTCCCTCTACACTCGGAAAAGGGGCAATCATGCCTCTTCACAGTCAGTGCATTTTCTTTTTGATTGCAACATGAAAGCAGCTAAAGTTCTGACAACGTTTCAGATGAAAATTTGGAATTATCCTTTTTTAAAATGCATTTCTTTCTGCTGTCAGCAAAAGACTCCATTCCCTCTGCACACCAGACTCCAGCAGGTCTTATGCCCAAGTGGGATATGCACCACAGGCTGCCCTTCACACAGGATCTGCAGGGCACACTGGCACAGCTCACACAACCTGTGTCTGCCCTGCTTTGTGCCTGGACCCAACATGCATGAATCCTCTTGGGTTTTCCACAGACAGAGGCACTGCGGGGCCACAGCCAGTTGGACTCCAGCTCCCAGCACTGGTCACTGGTGGTGCTATTCAGGCCCAACCACCTCAGATAACATTGGTCTGCTAAGCCTCTGATGTGTTCAGGGGTACCTGTGTCCTCTTACTCTCTCCCCTCTCATTACTGATCCCTTTCCTTCTGGCAGAGGAAGTTGATAATGACATGGCCAAGATTACAAAAATGGAGTGCACATGTTGTGCTTGGGGCACAGGCTGAGGCTGGGGCCCTGGAGCACCACTGATGCACAGGCTGGGATTGCCAATGCCGTATCAGGAACAAACTTCTCTCCAAACCTGCAAACAGCAGCTTGGTTTAGTACCAAGGAGGAAAACACCACTTGAGTCTTTAGACTCCTAATAGTGAGAAAAAGTCTTCTCAGAGTTACTTGTCCTGACCAAAAATCTTGAGATACAGAGTATCAAAAGGCACCATCAGCAGCCCAGGCCATAGCCCACCCACACACAGAGTTTTTGATCCTATTTTTACATCATTACTTGGAAGCCACCATTTATAGGTAAATGAGTTTGGAAACAGAGAGACATATGTTAACAGAAAAGACTTGTTGGAAGAGCAAGCCTAGCAATACAGTCTCCCCTAGCTCCAGAAAGGAATTGAGAGCTAATTCTGAAGTCAAGTAGCAGTTTTACCAACATGTAATAAAATAAACACTTCAGTGGCAAGGAACAAGGAATGTTTGCTTTACAAGTTCTGATAGGGACTCAAGTGACACTTGATCCTGTGACCCTTCTTTCTCCCAGAGAACATGTCTGGTGGAGGAAGCACTGATCACACATCTAACAAGTATTTTATCCCTACATTTGTTATCCAATAGCACATCTAAAGAGGATACACACAAGGTCATTACCACAACTGATAATAACTAGAGGTATAGGCAGTTAAATGCCTTCCTGACACTTGATCCTGCCAGATCTCGGAAGCTGAGCAGGGTCAGCCCCGGTTAGTACTTGGATGGGAAACCTCCTGGGAACATCAGGGGCTGTAGGTTCTAGTCCTGAGGACTTCACTGTCGTCACCGTCCAAGCTCTCTCAGCCGTGGCAGATGAACCTTAGGAGCAAAGGGTGGGGCCAGTTCTGCGCACGCTGTGCCTCACCTAAAACATCCTCTGTGCAGGCTGGAAGGGCACAGCCACGTGGGGAGAGCCCTGCCCAAATCTGCGTTGGCGAAGCTGAGCCATATAATACAATAACTAGAGGTTGTTGGCTCAGCTGCAAATTTTTATACAATAAACAAAAATAACCTCCAAAGATTGTAAAGAGAAACAGAAGTCAAGCAGGGCAGACTAAGGGTAACAACTTTAACTACAGGGGCTTCCTGCTAAGAAATACAAAATGGGGAACAGACAGACACTCCCAACAGAAGGAGTGCGAACACCAAAAATCTCAGTGTCAGGAAAAGACATCAACCACATTGCCACTTGAAACAGAGAGAAATCCTGGTATTACCTATCCTGGAATGACAGAGAGGGAGGTTCTTCCAGAATCATGGAGGTTCTCAGAGGAGGAGGCTGTTACCCCATCACACTTTGGCCAAAACATCTCACTGCCAAGGCTAACACGTATTTAACTTTTTGTTTCACTTGAGAGCTTTGCTTACCAGCTTTATACTCATTCCTCTAAACATTAAGTCTTGATAAGGTTATATTTGTTTTATTACAAAATTAGTTTATTAAGAGGGCAAGAATAGAGCCAGCAAGCCATGGTTCAGCATCTCCAGAAAGCCCAGTGACCACTGTGTATGTTGGGGAGCACAAGCAGTCCAAACAGATCTGTACTTCGAGTCAGCTGAACCAGCTGGAATGGAGAAGCACTGACTGCCAAGTCACTGACACTCACTTGGGTTCCCAGCATGGGGAGGGCACCCTGGAGTGCACAGAGAAGTGTGTATATCCTGCACAGATTCACCCCCCAGTATCTCTCAAATACAGATTTTTTTCACCCTTGATTAAAGCAGAAGCCTTAAATCTACAATAGAAAATGCAAGTAACAACAAACACTTTTCCCAGCAGGCTGAAAATCAATACAGCTTTCAGAAAATGCACTCTCCAAACTAGCAACGAGGAGCCAGGAACAGAAATCATTACCCTTTACGCTGACAGTGATGTAAGGATCAATGCACTGCCCAGCATCTTTCAGAC
>JAOXXN010000446.1:17202566-17220068 GCA_026770055.1 Myrmophylax atrothorax | reverse complement strand
GTTTTGGATGGTCCGTTACCAGTCTCACTGTCCCTGTCACAGTTTCCTCTTATCCAGTCTTGTAATGTGTTCTTGCACTTGCACCTTTCCATAGACAAGAGGCAGAGACACAAAAGGGCATATACAGTTGGGAGTTTGCAACTCAGGTCTCCTTCATGCCAAGTTGGAATTCACCTGCAAGGCTTTAAACACAGAGCTGAGATGAAGAGGCACAGCTCCTGCTGTACTGCCTGCCAGACAGGCAGGTTGTCCAAGGGTGTATTTGTGACACTTTGAAGAAGTATCCTGTTTGTCAGTTAAACTGATCTCTGGGCAAATATTCTGTGCTGTGCCCTGGGGGGAACTTGTCACAGCCTGGTTTTTAAATATAGCAGTGCTGCAACCAACTGACCAGGAAAACTGTTAGGTCCCAAAAGTCAGTGGTTGAGGCTGTGAGAGCAATGATGGCGTTTGATCTGGGCAGTTGTGAGTTTTTGTGTTTGGGATGTTATATGATCCCCTTCCTGAACAGTAGATCCACCCAGGAGAACAGGCAAGCTGCATGTCTTTTGGCAGCTTCTGTGGGGGATGGCAGCAGGGAATGTTCCTTCTGGTTACCACACCAAATGGTGTATTAATTACACTGGCATGGTCATCCATGATCCAGCTTCTCCATTGTAAAATCAATCAAAACTGGTTTTAATCTCATCATTAAAGATGGGGTTTACTTCCTTTGTCTATCTCTGTTTTAAATCTAGAACAAATTAGATGTCAAACCTGAGTCCAGGTAACTGTTACACTGGTATAATGATGTGGGAGAAGGCCTAGGAAGACTATAACTTTATAGAAGCATCTTGCACTGCTGAAGTTTTATTCCCTCTTTCACACCAATAGTGTACTAACATAGAACACTGTTCTAGCATTGCTACAGGAAGGGGACAGGTTTTATACATGACATGCTGCCATTTGTGCCCCGAAGGCCTTCAAGGTGAACAGGAGCTTTGAAACAAAACACTGGTTGCAGAAGTGTCCTGTGACCATCTTTTTTAGTGGCTGAAGTCTTATAACACTGGCTTCTTTCTTCCCATCCAGCACTTCACCAATAGGAGAGATGAATTTGAGGGGACAAGGGAAAGCATCCTTGTTTGGCTCACAGAGATGGACCTCCAGTTGACAAACGTGGAGCACTTTTCAAAAAGTAACTTTGATGACAAAATGCGACAGTTAAATGTACGTATCCACACAGAGCAGTTGTTTAATACAGCCCAGCTGACCCTGTTGGGCTGCCTTCTCTTGGCAGAATCATGTACCTTTCTGAAAGTTCACAACAGCCACCAGATCTCTGTAGGGCTATATTTGTTTTAAGACACCAGTAAATTGTTAAGACATATTGTCTGAATCAAGATAAAACTGTATAGTATTTGACTCAGTGTTCAAGCTCAATTCTGTCCTGCCATTTTCTCCTGACACTGCATGTCAGTGACAGTGATATCTGGCCTGCAAAGCTGCAGATGCTGGTTAACAGTAAAAGTTACATTCCTGAGTTAGATGGTTTTTTTCTGGTGAGAATTTTTTTTGAATTGGCATCCTCTGAGCACTCTGTTTGTAGGTGGGACTTTGAACAGAAATAAGATGGCAACAATATGAATAATTCTAAAGAATATACTATTTCCTTTCTACCTGTTCTTAGGCTAATTTCTCTGTTCTCCCTGCACTGTTAATTGTTTTGAGATGTAGATTTATTGTTGTGTAGGCTGGAGGCCCAAGCAGCCAAAAAAACTTCTTTGCCACTGAAACAAAGATCGTGTGTACCCTACAGAAAAATAATCTCTGGTTAGCTAAACTCTTGTGTCATGATCCTCTGCAGGCTCAGACTGCAGTCATAGTGATGTACACATAAGTGGAAAATGCCACTTCATTTGGAACTGTAATTCTGCTAATAAAACAAACCTTTGGTCTTCTTGAGTAAAAAGATATTTGCCAAATTAAATTAGACAACAATGTCAATATTGTCTTTCACTGCAGTGAGCCAGAAGAGAGGGACAAACCTTGAAAGGACCCATGCAGAAGTAATTATTTTTCTTGTATGTTCCAAATAGGGTTTCCAGCAGGAAATAACACTGAATACCAATAAGATTGATCAGCTAATCGTTTTTGGGGAGCAGCTGATTCAGAAGAGCGAGCCTTTGGATGCCACCCTGATTGAAGATGAATTGGAAGAACTTCACCGATACTGTCAGGAGGTGTTTGGGCGAGTTGCCCGGTTCCATCAAAGACTGACGTCAAGGGATCCTGTAAGAATCAACTGTTGTTTTGATTCTTGGATGAGATTTAGGTGTTTGAATTGCAATGCTCATTGCTTATCCATAGCACCTTGGCTGAATGGTTTGAGCTCAAAGGGGTCAGGAGCTCTGTAGTGGATGTGCCAGCTTCACTAAATCTTTGCTGCCAGTCTTGTCTCCTCATGCTTGTCCTGCTGGGGCTTCATCTGCAGAATTGGGATAATAGCATGGAAGTAGTTCACATGGTTCATATTTATATAGTAGTGGCTTGAGGGCTTCAAAAGCTTTTTTGATGTTTTTAGTATCACTTTGTTTATTTTAATTTCAATAATGTGCTTAGAATATCTCTTTATGTATTTGTGAGGCTCCATCTGTCCACTTTGTTGTGAGAGCCCTGAATGGGGAACAACATACACTTTGCTTTCCCTTGGGAACAGTCAGATGATTTTCAGTTTGTTTTGGCTCAAGAAGAAGGAATATCTGTTAGAAAGGCAGGTGAAGGAAGTAACATGAACAGGTTCAAAGCTCAGGGATTAATATCCAAGTAGTACACAGCACTATGGGAATGTCTGTGTGCAGAGACACACAACATCACTGGACAGATTTCAAAGCCCACACCAAAAATGAGGACTGTCTCAAGTCAAATCAATTCACGAAAAAATAATGCCGTAAGAACAGAGAGGAGCTTCATTTACAGTGTTATTTCTTGCTGTCATGCAGAAAAACTCATTCATGGAACTCACTTTATACCATTTTTGTAGATTATATTTGGGAGGCTGGATTCAATCTGCAGCTGCAGGAGGTTCAGACACTTAATCAGGAATCCCACTCCATTGAACATGACTTGGCTTCATGTTGAACTTTTAGATTGGGAGATTAAGGAGGAAAATGGCAATGTTGCAAATCCCACAGCACATAAGGGAACCAGAAAATTGATTCTTAATTATCTAATTTTTACTGGCCTCTACTTAAAGGGAAAAAGTATTTGCATCCCCCAAGTTGCCTTCTGCCTCAAGGAAGTAGTTACCAGCTCTGCATCAAAAACAGTTTGTATCACGACTTGGTGGTCAACGTAAATGAATCCTCAAAGTGCTGAAGAAGACGGTGCAGCTGACAAGAAATCCAAACTGTTGAAACTCACTGAAAACCACGATATTCTGTCATCAACAATGGAGTAGGTTACCTCATACTGAATTTAGCAAAATCTGACACACTTCAAGATTCTCTCCAGTACTAGATGAATAAGCATCAAGACAAAAAAAATGCTCAGACTCACAAGTAAGTTTGATTTGAAGTTTTGGTTTTCTAATGAAAACGAATTTATCCCCAGACTTGAGATTGAAATAAAGTAATAATTTCCTTTGACAAGTCCAATACGGGTTTTTCCTTGATACTTTTTTCTCTTGAGGAGCTAGAGAACCAAGGACTTTTTGTCCTATGAGAGAGACCAGCTTTGCAAGAGGGGACCATGTGTTCTGTTCTTAGAACTAGTGCCACAGCTTCGGCAAGATTTCATGAGCATCCCTGCACCCAGTCCCCCTCTCAGGATCATCAGCAAGACTTGAATTCAGCCCTGTGATGCTGCATGTCTCCGTATTTCCTGTCTTGCTGCTAGCAGACTCCTGGACTCCAAAGTACCACGTCTGCAGAGACTTCACAACATACCACAGCAGAACTCGACCCACTGTTCTGAAGCAAAGGCTTCTGACTATACTGTGAGAAATGTTAAAAGGAAACTTAGTAGAGTGCCCTCATTTCTGCAAAGCAGCACATGCTCTTGTTAATCCTTCTGTCTCTGTTGGAGAGGTGTTCAGAGTCCTTATTTCAATCTAAATGAAGGTAAGAAGCAAGCCCACCTTCTCTTGGGCACAAAACTTTGCTCTTCTCAGTTGTCTCCTAAAAGCAGCATTGGTCCCCAAGAGTCAAGAACAACTGTAGCCTTCAGTTTTTCCTGTCCATAACTCAAAGGGTGATGTGGTAATCAATAGAAAAATTACCAGAAAGATGCATCAGACTGGCATTTATTATAAAAATAGTTGCTTAAGAAAAATTACACTGTTCTTCAAAAATGCTTTCCAGAATGTGTGAAATTGCAAAGTTGCAATGAACAGAAGAGTCGAGGTCACTTCCAGGAGATAAGAGAACAGTAGGACAGACAGTCTTCTAGCAACTCAGTTTCCTTTCTGCCTCAGCAGGAGGAACATCCAAGCCAGCAGTGGACTACAGCAGGTCACCTGCCTAAGGTGAGTCACAGCCCCCCAGGCAGGCCTGGTGTTGAATCCTCTGTAGCCACCTCACACAGGAGCCATCAGCTGGCAGTGGCCTCACTATGGCACACCTGCACTGGGGCTGGGCACCCTCACACTGCTCTCTGCCCCCCTGCAGCAGGCTCACACTGGGGCCTTTCAGGAGAAAACTGACAGCAATTTTAGACACAACCACAGGGCATCTTTGCCAGAGTGGGAAGGGAGAATCTGCAACTGAAGCAAACATCCTCCTGCACGTGTGTTTCAGAGTCTCAACAGTGATACAGGACAACAGCTCTGCCACTGAGACACAGGTGTTCAGGCTCTCCTTCCCAAACGCCAATTCAGAGATAGGGCATAAAGTGACAAGTCTCCTGTTGGGTTCACAAATGAAAATGGTTCACAGCAGAACCCACTGGAAGCACAGCACTGTAATAAAGTTGTATATAACCAGGAGAAAGGCAGAAAACTCTGCTGTTAGAGGCAGCAAGCCATTGGCCAGTTCAGCTGCATAAAGCACAGAAGTCTAACTAAATAAGTACTCTGTGTGTAAGATTTCCCATAAAATGTGTATTCCAGTAAATAAAACACAGCTACACCTAGCCTTGGCTACACAACTCGGAATGCCTTCATTAGCACTGTAGGACTTCTAGAGAGCCATGTAAGGTGTGTCAACAGATATGGGCTTCCCTCTTCCTGGTACTGAAGGCAAAGAAATACCAATACAGAGGTCCCAGTACTGCAATTGCTACCAACAATTGTACTTTGAGGACCGGAACTAAGAGCTGAATGAAGAACACCACAGCTACAAGAACATGACCAAAGAGAGAACTGTACATACTAAAAGGTTATCATACCTTCATTGGCTCCTGGTTAGATGGATGGGGCAATGTGATAACGATGAAGCCATGCATGTAGAAGACAAGACCATGATCAGTTAGACAATACAGTCCCACACTGCACATTAAGGGCATATCGAAGCAAAGAGTGCAACACAGTTCTGCCAATTCAATATGGAAAGTTCACTTCATTTATAAGGCTCACAACAGAAGGCTGCAAACTGCTTTTCTTTAAACCTCATCACCCAGAGGAAGAGCAACAGACCAACCTCCAATCAGGTAAGAAATGTGACAGTAATTGTCATTCAGTGGGGAAACCAAATTCTGTGTTCAAGTACTACAAAACCACTTTAGGGGTTTAGGTTATTGTAGCTATGTATGCAAAAAAAAGGAATTCAGAAAAGTCAGACATGCAGTCTATTAAGTAGATGACAATGTAAAAGAGCAGTAAGTTCAGGAGTTGCTCTCACCTGCTCTTAAAAGCATGATCTTGCTGAGGAATAATTCTGTAAGAAAGTATATGCTCCAAACCTGTCTTCTTTCAGACTTGGCTACCCTTCTTCTTTGAAAATGATTTAACTGTAAACGCAGTCTGTTTATCACCAACTTACATTCTTTCTTAAGCCCATACACAGCCTCTATGTCCACTACATGCAGACAGCTTTGATGGGTTGCAGAGGTACCTGTTGCCACTACGCAATGGTCACAACCTTATTGATTCACCAGCACACCAAGAGCTACTCAAGGTCTCTCTGCTGTACTTTGGACAGACAGAATGCCTTCCCATAAATGGAGACTGTGCACAGCTACATCAGTCCAGTTCACCAGGACCATTTGAGTGCACTGCCCCGGCTGACATCTAAGAACACAGACATTTACTCCAGGCACAAGTAATGCAACACCCCAGCTCTTTTGACCATAATTCCAGTACTAGTTCCCTTACTTGTTATCTTGTTTCTAAAATAGCAAGTTTGCCAACCAGCTCTGAAACCAAAAACTTGTTTCTTCTGCAAAGAAATTATACCAGGAACCTAAAGAACCCCTGTCAGAACATCTAAATTATCAAAACCTGAAGCTACAGGAAGACCTTCTCTAGAATCTGTAGGTATATCCAGTTCTGTAAGTGCTTTCATGCAGACAAGGACTTAAGCTTTCAAAACCAACACCCCCTCTTTATCCTCTTAGAGCCTGGCTTCACTCTAAGCCACTGTTTCACCACACAATGCAACACAAAAATAACCAGCAACAACTTACCACATCTCTAGCAGGCTGTGATGCTCCTTGTAGGAGAAACATTGCCACAATTTGCATTTGAATGCATTTGAAACACTTCATGCAGTACAGTTAAGAAAGTGCATGGCATGAAAATACTGAGTTTGAATAAGGAATAAAGGCTAATTATTTGAGGTCGATTGTACCACCTTCACAGGTTACTCATATAACTGTTTCACAATAAGATACTGTTTGCTGAGAAAAAAATTCACTGGCCCTTTGTGTTCTCCAACAGACCATCAGAGTTTACATTAACCTGTTGCTCCTCACCAAAACGTTTCAAATCCCAGGTGGATTTGAGCTTCTCAGGGAGAACTTAGAGATGCTACACAGGCTGGCACGGCATGGCAAGGCTAGTGCCCCTACCTGGAACTCTAACAGGAAAAGAGTCTGGAGACCCTGCTCCAGCTCCTCCTTCCTCATCATCCTCCTCAAACTCCAAGTGTTCCTCTTCTCCAGGTGCCAAAATCTTCCTGTAAAACAGAAGAAAGAAGAATGAGACCAACAATCTCTCATCATCTGGCTTTCAACTCACAAGTCAGCATCGGAGTATAGAGCAGGGACAACAGGCTTTTATGTCATTTCATACTTCTTAACTTCTACTTGTACCTACAGGTTCTGACAGAGATTGAAGGACCTCAGACCAACAGAAAGCACAGTGTAAAAACAAGAGACAATACTGGCAATTTCAGAGAGATGTAGGGCTGTACAAAGTCCTGATTTTACCAAAAGCATGGCCTTGATTTTTAGTGGTACCCAGACAAACAGAATACAAAAGTTCTTTTATTAACCAGTTTACACAAAGCAGTACAGCAAGTAGGTGGCTTTGGAAATTCTAGCCAGGTCCCAGGCTATGCTCCCTTTCAGAAACGTATCTGTACATGAAGTGACCCAGTTCTCACTTACCTGAGTGGGACAGGCTGAACATCAAAGGGGAACTCCTTATTGTAAGTGAGGATATTCTTTAGGACTGCAGAGGGGGAAAAAAATAAGAATCCATACTCATAATCCAGCATTAATTCTACTACTTTGCATGGCTATGTCCATTCTCACAGCATCTTCACACACAAATAATAGCAATATTTAAAAATAATCAGATCACATAAAAAGCACCCCTCTGCTCTCGTATTTTTAAACACCACCAGAGCAGTGATCAAAGCCATGTCGCTTTAACATTCAGAGAGGTGAACTGCAACTCCAGCATGAAACCACTCCCACACTCTCACAGACAAGGAAGATAAATGTGGCAACAACCGAAAGCATCATGAGAAAAAGCTACAAGCCCAGGGGTGATGGTAGCAATCTTTGGTGTCTATTGAAAGGAGGTGGGTGGTATTACTGGGCATCAGCTCCAACCAGCTCCATGTTATTGGCATCAGCTCCAAACAGACTGAAGTCTCCAGAATTGACACACTCCAGCACACATGTAGGCTGCACACTGAGGCAGCCACCACGGCAAATCGAGTGTGCTGGTAACACAAAGCTTTGGTGAGATTTTCTACTTCTTCATTTCATGTGTTTTGGGGGTTTTGTTTGGTGGGGGTGGTGGCCTTGTTTGTTTGTTTTTACTTTTTATCTTGGATGCCTGGGATGATTGGCAAAATTCAGAAGAGATTCAGTACAATATTTGAGCACCAAGCCCCACAGACACCAACTATAGCTCCAGCACTCTGGACAACAGTTTGAATATTTTTATTGGAAACTTGACTCAAGTTTTAGTAATCCTGACTTTAGCTGTTATTTCCAAACGCATTTACCAGTAAAAGCAGAACTTCCAAAAGCACATGAATGAAATAAGCATTTCATGATGACTAAAGGGCCTAAAAATTTACAAGAGAACACCTGCTGGGAGAGGCACTCTTCTACCACACAATGAGCATCCCAGACTGGGTAGGGGGAGAGAAAAAAAATGTGATTCCTCTCAGAGAACCTTACTTTGCAATAAGCCCTCTCAGAGCACAGGAAATCTCCCCTTAGAACTACTGAATGAGAACAAAACTCTTTTCAAACAACGTTAAGATTACACAAATACCAAGAGGTACTCAAATACCAGTTATGTTTAAGGAACCACTGCTAGGCCCCTCTGCCTGTGCTACAACTCAGCCAGTGCAGGAGAACTTCCCTGTCTGTCTTCACATTCACATTACCCAGCACAGGCTCCAGCATTAGCTCACCAGACACCACCTGAATGCTCTAGGAATAAACTATCCTCAGGGAAACTATAAAGAACTTTAAAAGTCTTTCTAGTCTTTACTCACACTGAATTTTTTTCTGATTTCTGCAACCCTCGTGAGAGGTTAAGTACTGCCTGATTCCAGCCAGACACAATACATAAATACATAGGAAGGTTTAAGCTGCCTTCAGTCAGTGCTAACAGACAAAACTGATGCCATGTCTCTCTCTCTCTCCAAAGATTTCTGCCCTAAAGGATTGGTAATGCAGATCTCAACACGAATCTTAAGAATCACAGCCACTTCCTAATAGAAAAGAAGCTGATCAAAACCAGACAGTCACCTTCCCACACAGCTGAGGTTCAGGAAAGGAAGGGGATTTTTATCACTCTCAGAATTCCCCAGCTCTCAGAGATCTACATCACACCAGAGACAGAAAGTGAAACTGCCTCAGGCAGAAAAATCCCAGTAAAGTGAGATGTCTTAGAGATCATAGGCACATTATACAGAAGAGACAGAAGTCACAGTAGCTGTCCTCCCGTCTTCCAAAGGTTGGTAAGCAGTAGATTCCTCTCTTCCTAGTACCGGTTCCTCTCACTGCGTGAACGAATGGCCCCTGAGAAAACCCTTCTAGCAATACATTTCAGACATCACTAGAGGGCACAAAATGCTCCACTGACACGAGCACAGGCAAGAAGCGCAGTTTTACAGCGCCTGAACTCCTGATGCTGCCCGAGGCCGGGCTGAGCACACAACACACCCTCCTGCCTCAGAGCCGCAGCCACGCACAGAGACACTGGGTGGGCACCAGACCTGCCCACGGGAGCTGCTTTCACACACGCAGCCGGTGTTGGGAACAAAGGTGATGCTCAGTGTTCAGCTCAGACACAGAATCTCTTGCCTTTTCGTGCAGAAAGCTGTGGGTCAAGTTTTTTAAAAGCTTTCAACTCTCTCTCATCACCAATAGCAAATAATTTTGCAAAGTTGTAACACAGCATTTACTGAAATGCTCCTTTAAACATCATCAGGAATAGCAGCAGACCTACCACACTCAGCCTGGTAAAATATTTATTCAGTTACTAAAAAAAAAAGCCCAAGTCAGTACTTTGAAAAAAAGAAAAATCCTCTTTGTATCTACCACAAGTGTGGGTTTCAGTTGATTCAAATAAAAATAACCAGAAAATTTTTATTTCACAGGAAAAAAAATTAAGTTACAACAAACAGGAATCTCCCTTGTAATACTGTGTAAGACAACAAAGCTTTAAAAGGTTGGTTGGGGCTTCTTTTGGTCTCTGTTTCATTTTCAAAAACACGAATGACCTCTGGGAGACAGAGCCCTCCCCCTCTGGACAGGCTGCTGCTGCTTGAGAACGTGATTCACAGAAAGCTCTGCACGTGTGAGGCAGCCTAAAGGGCAGATCCCAGCATCATGGCCTCCATCTGTGTTGCTTTTCCAACAGAAATCTTTTTTAAAATACTGTTCTGCACGTTCTTGTGCAGAAGCTGCCTTTTTGTGTGTGTGTGTGTGGTGTTGGACAATACCACATTGATTTTATAAGCAGTTGGCCCTTTCTTGAAAGATTTCAGAAGAAATTGTCAACATGAGCCAAAAGACCAGGACACATTAACTTGGTAAAGACCACTGTCTGTTTAGACTTTCTGTGACAGTGATCTTTTTGTGATCCCTGTACTGTTTTTACTTCTTTAATAAAAGACAACAAAAAATAATTCAGATACCAGGCTCCCCAGTACAGCCCAGTATCTACTTGTCTTATAACACACACAGTTATAAGACAAGTGTCAACACATAATTGACACTAGTTGCTTGGTGGCTGGAATTAACACTCAGGAACACAGGCACAAGGGATGCCCCAGCCCACCCATTTGTACTGTGTATTCTAACACTGGAATGAGCTCCCACAAAGAAAAGGACTTGTGAGATCCAGTGTGCTAACGAGGACTCAACACAGCGCAGTCTCAAAAGAACTATTTGTATGTATGGACCCTCCTGTACCATTATTGTAGCACAAACGATTCAGTGACCAATCCTATAAACAAACAAAAGTGGCCAACTGTTTCACTTCCTAAGCTGCATGAAATGTAAGCTTAAGTAGGAAAAGTTAGAACTTGACAACATAAGAAAAAAACCCAGAAGAGTAAATCTAAGGGCCCTGGTTGTTATAACACCAAAACCAAATTTCTCAGCCATCTTGACAGTTTCAGGCACAAAAGTAATTAAAACAAGCCAAGTTGTGTGAATAGCTGTTTTGTGTGAATAGCTGTTTTTGTTCCACCCTAATGGAATGGCTTGACCTCACAAAGGAATCACTTATTTGCATTTCCAGCCCAGATTCTTTTTAGTTTTTTCTGGTGGAACACAAAATAAAATAGACAACACACAAATTAAAACACTTCATGGTGTATTTTATGAAATGGCTGGTGTTGGCCTGATTAATATTTACTCTATTCAAGATACACTTAAAAACCACAAAACAAAGGCACAATTCAGAGAGAAAGAAGCCAGAAAATCCAAGTCAGACAGCAGCATTAAGAACATCAATGTTCAATTGTTGTCGTAGAGGCACCCATCCTCCTTCAAGGAAAATAACCCTGTGTATTTGAAAACTGATGGCAATATACTCTTCCTCAGTTTTAATATAGTTGCTTGTTGTATGAGGTGTGGACTGAATGCACTTCACACTGCCACTTTTTTTTTTTTGACAGCTAAAAATCCATTTTCTGAGGGAGGACAAGATAAGCAACAGGACTGTTGCACTGTAATTGAAATTTTGGACAGGATTCCCCTCCCTCTCCCATAATTCAGTCACTCAAAGGGCATTTGTACAATGGAGTCTAAAACCCACAGTCATTAAATGATTACAACATTTTAAATACTTTGTAAACAGAGAGCAGCAGTATCTATACACAACAATCCCAAATCAGAGGATTCAGAGACCAGACGTGCAAGATGTAGTCTGAGAAAGACTGAATGTCCCAACACACAGTTAAACCCTTTCCTGAGTTATGATCTTCACAGACCTGGTGGTCTTGTAAGATACTTTTACTTACCATTCTCAGGAAACAGTTTAAAAGCATTTGCAACTCTGTGTTTTGGTGGAGATATCAGGGAATTCAATGCCCCGCTTTCTAGACAAGATTCCCTGCAGGATCCTGTGCAGAGAAGCTCAGCCTGTTCATGAAGGGGAAACACTTCTCCGCCCATCATGTTTATCCCCAACATAACCCTTAATGATACAACTGTGTCACAAGCAAAATGTAACCAACTTCTTTCTGTCAGTGTGAAAGAAGCTCTTCCACAGCTGCTGTTCCCTGAGAACTGCAGAACTACAGGATAATATTGGTTAGATGGGGAAGCTCTAATCATAAGGATGCTTTGAGAACAAAGCAGCCAGTGTTACAGGAAGGAAAATGAAGCTGATAAATAGATACTTCCTACATGAAATGGTTATTTCTGGATTGACATACCAAGACCCGACTCAGGACCAGTTGGGAAAAAACATCACACAAAACCCTTCAAAGACTGACTCACATCCTCACTTTGACTCTTAACTTCATTAGTCTGGTAGCATTACAGTGGGAGGTGACAGGCGATTGGCTACCATGAGCACAAGTTAAATATTTTCAGAAATAAAAATAAATTTCATGCTGCAACTGAGAATTTAATGTAACTTTAGAAAGTTTTAGAATCAGTTTTGCTTTGCTGAGTTCCTCTGATTTTAAGTGTGCATATTAAGTGCCTTTCTAACGAGTTTGGGAACTGCTTTCAGGCTTCGTCAAGGCCAAGATGTTTTTGAGCAAACACCTGCAAGATAACAGAAGACAAACAACAGCAGAAGGCCCAACTGCCCCCCCATAACGAAGGGGGCAGAGTGACAGGCCTTTTGGGTGGGCATTCAAGAGAAATAAGAATACTGATTGGATGTTAATAAAGGGTATAAAACCTGCAAACTTCCTGTTCTTGTGGTCAAACCCCCCCGGGTTTGATCTGAGAAGCTTCCAATAATAAAACCCTGTATCTTTCTCCATTAACTTGTCTTCAGTGTGTCTCTGTTCACAGGAGTACATGAGCTGGAGGCATCACAAGGAAGACCATAAAGTCCTGAAATTCAGTTCAAGTAAGAAAAGTGCAGGTAAACTATATAATGTACTACCAGATAGATTAAAATACTATTTTGTGCAAAAAATAGCAGCACTCAAATTAGTTATTTGAAAATAAAGATGAATATATTATCTGAAACATTCTCATTACTATACTTTGAAGTTACCTACATTACATTCCTTAATACACATCAGTTTTTGTCTACACAGTAGCAGACATTTGGAAGAACCACCTAAAACCAGCATCATTGTCAAACCACACTGTGGTCAGTCAGTACTCCTGGTGCTGTCACATTTTCTACTGTCATGATAAATGTTACTCACTGAAAATACAAAGATATTACTTACTTGGTTCCAACTTCTTCAGATCCTCAAGCTTAAACTCATCCTGTGATTGGGTGGACTAGGACATTTCAAAGAAAGAGTTAGATCTTAGGATGCACTTTCCCTTCAGACAGAGCTACCAAATCATAGAATAAGCATACAAGGGGCTTCATTTGTTCAAGTGCACCAGATTACTTCAAAGCTACATCCTAAAGAACCCAACCAAAATCTCCCCAAACAAAGGGTAGGTTCCACAGGTGAGGCGGAAAGGACATTACATCTCATTTTTTGAGAACAAACTTAACCCACGTTCCAAGCTCTAACACAAGACAAATATTTTTAAAGCACCTAGGTGCAAATTCTTACTTACTACACACAGGAACATTCACAGTTCAACACTGAAACATGGGCAGAAATTACACTATACAGGATGAGCTTGACAAAATTCAGTTAAGATTTCACTGCAAATGGAAAAGGAATTACAACCTCTCCTTTCTCCAACTCTGATGATGCAGTTTCCTCGTCTGTCTGTAGCATATACATGTCTGGTTCTCAGTAACCAAATCTGACTCACTAACTCAACAGAAAAGTTTTTTATCTTTTATTCTGAGATAGCTCACCAGCATTTTGGTAAGCTGAACTAGCTTATTCTGAGACAGCAAGTGGCAGAGCTGGCATAAGTGGTGCAAAGAAGAGGACTGACGTTGGACATCCTCTTTAGGTGGTCTTTTAGATCAGGTCTTGCCTACTATGTCACTGCACCCTTGGCATCTCTTAAGATTGCCCATTGTTTCCAGCATTTAAGGCCTAATAAATTTTTTTCTTGATTTTGTCCAAGAGCAATTAGGGACCTTGTGCAAGACTATGTAAGGACAGTAAAGCAGCTATACCCTTCCTGTTAGGAGCATGGGAGAAGATGACCACACAGACTAACTGCTTTAACCTCTGCTAGGAAACCATAACCAAACTGCAGTAAATACACCCCTCCCCCAAGCGAAGTGGATGAGGAGTTCCAGCAGCCCCATGCAAGGTTAGAAAATCTTGAGTTACTGCTGAGGAATCAACAGCAAGGAAGGCTGTTCTTGCACAGCATCATCTCCTCAGCTTGGCAGGTTATGACACAGCCATGTCTTCTGCTGTTGCTCTGAGACGTGTCCCACAATGGAACACGCTGCCCTCGTCAAAGTCACCGTGACTCAGAGCAAGTGCAACTCCTCAGACACCTTAGACCAAAACAGGTGGAGCTAACCAAGGAATTCTTCAAACACTGCACAGCCTAGAGACTGGCCAGCCTCACCTCATTAGCCCAAGCCGAGCAGGCTGTGTCCCAGCCTCCAGGCAATTAAAGGCAGCACAGTGAGCCTGCAGCACCTTGAGCAGCAATATGAAGTGCTCTGGAGTGCTGCTGCGAGTAACTTGATGCAAAATTTGTGTTCACCACTCTCTGTTGGCAAAGAGGTAATCCAGTAACCCAAACTCTGCTTGCATTGATTCATCCCTTCCCCATCCACAGTCTCTTGGAAATTTCTCTCACTTGCCTTTCATTTGGGGGATAAGATTGTGCAGAGAGAAAAAGATACTCCCATGACATGTATTTTCAGTACAGAAAAAAAGCTCAAAGAGTAGTTTAGAAACCATTGTTTTCACACATTTTCCTACAGCACTGCCAGTTTTCATGACTGCTAAAAAGTAATTTTTATTCTACACACACATTCTTCCTCATGGTCTATTATGATTTGTGAAGCAGCTGAATTAGGGCAAGGGTCACTCTGGGGATCTTTCTACCCTTGCACACAAGTTAGGAAGACAAATTCAACAGTTCTGAGGAGGAAAATGATGTAAGAACCAAAGACAAAATGTGCAGTTAACTTCCTGTACAAACCCTAACAGATACTCATATCTGCACTTTAAGTCTTTTTTAAGGCAGCCACCTGGGGCATCACGTTGACAATCTGGAAATTCTAAGTGTTCAAGGGTTTGTTCACTGTATTCATAAGTTGCAGCTATTTCTGAAGACACTAAACAAGCTTTAAAAAGTTGCCTATTGCTAAAGGATGAAGTCACATAGGAAAAGGAGCGATACCTGTAAAGCTGCACTTCTCAGTTCCAAGCATGTTGCAATTTTAGCTATGGTTTTCTGAAAGGGAAAAAAAATAGTTTAGTCCTGGAACTGTATTCTTCCAGATTCACATTTTTAAAGAATATAAATACCAACAATTGCTTTTTCTTGCAAAGATTTCAGATCTATTATTCAGTACCACATCATTCAGCATCAAAAGCTTTTTTTTACACACAAGGAGGATTTTCTGAAAGCACAATAGACAAACAGACATCTGCCACTTCACTCCCCTCCCACAGCCCAGCAACACAGATGAGGGACATTCCCTCAGCAGACACAGTAATAATGCCTATCACATCATAAACTGTTTATAAACTCAACTGCTCTCAGGTGATAGGGGACTGAAACAAATAAATCCAAAGCAACCAGTGTATTAACTTCTGAGACCTTGAGTGGCTTGTTCTGATTTGCTCTTTCAGGAGCCGTGCTTACAGTTCATCTATCAGCTCGCAATCCCACAAACCAAGTCCACTCTCCTCAGCTGTTAAAGCAGCCCAGTGTCTCTGCACTGAAAAAACACAGTCCACTTTTGCAAAGTTTGGTGGAAGAGGAAGTATAAAGGTGGATTATTTTTCTAACTTTCCGTTTTTGTGATTTTAAGAGATATAAACTCCAAGTGAATCATGGAATATATTCTTCAATTCAAACATGTCAGCAATCTAAAACATCCCTGAGCATAACTGTGAAGTAATTTCTCATTTTCATTTAAAAATATAGGAGAGAGAAGGACTTCAAAACAGTCCATTGCAAGCAGTCTTACTTTGAAGACTTTTATGTCTCACAAAAGAGTCACGTTTGTTTCTGTTTCTACCAGGTGAAAGGAGAAGTTAAGATTTCCATAGCTCTTATCAAGTGGACACAACTGCCTGGTGTATTTTCCCTTGCCTGACCACCACAAGTTTGTTCATGCACTAAAAGTTTTTAGTGAACTAAAACTCAGACTACCTGCAGAGATAAGGGCCAGATATAAATTCAAAATGCTCTGTGGAACATTTACAAGGCAAGAAAACCATCAAGGATGAAGTTACAAAGAAAAGCAGTTTATTTTCAAAGTAAGTTTTCCCCCCCAGAAGGAAGATGAAAGTTGAAATATACACCTGTAACTCATTCTCTCCTCTTAAATCAGTAAGCTGTATAAAAAAAGAGATCCCCCACGAGTCCAATAAAAGGGGAGGAAAAGATTTCCTAGAGCAGAACTCTAGCATCAAAAAAAAATTCAAGAGTATGGGCACCTGGCAAGTTATGCAGTGTCAGTAAAAAGCCAAAAAGGAGGTTTTTATTTTTAGGACTCCAAGAGGTTGGCAGCAGCAGATAAAAACTAGACATGCTTTCACAGGTACCTTCCTCTGCCATCTGCCCTGAGAAATGTCACAACTGCAAAGAGATGTCACAACTCCTCCGCAGTCAGCTCCTGGACCACTACTAGTTTCAACAGGCTAGGCTAAAAGCTAAAGGACTCCAGTTTCAGTTCACCTTAGGGCACACTGAAAGTTGAAAGAGTTCAGGAGCTGAATCATGAGCAGATCAGACATCAATACCTCAAGGGCAGAGCCAACAGCTGGAGTGCTCATCTGCCACCACAGGCTCATCAAAGATTTCGAAGCCATTTCTCCCCAGCGGGCATCTCCTCTCACCTTAAACATTCTGTTACAACATAACATCAGGCCAGACTTTACTTTCTCATAGATTTTATTACTGTCCATGGCATGGAGGTCTTTCAAAAAATTTAGTTCTTCCGAGCACTCTGCAGGAAAGCCGTGAGTGCTGGGTATTAACACAGGACACACAGTTTTCTCTCTGCTGAGGATGCAGCACGTGCAGCAGGGTGGGCTTTGGGAATCTCAGCATAGAGCAACGTGACTTATGCTTGCATGCAACATGGCAGAGAAAAAACATTAACAGCTCCCTTTCTGTGGAGGTTCATCGTGCAGTCTAGAGTTAGTCAATAAATTCTCACTTCCCCAAAATAAACTCTGCTACATAACAGAGATCCATGACTGGATCTCCAGCATAGCTTGTAAAAACGCAGATCATAGAATTATAGAATGGATTGGGTTGGAAAAGACCTCCATCATCAAGTCCAACCCTTGGTCCAACTCCAGTCCATTTACCAGATCATGGCACTCAGTGCCACGGCCAATCTCACCTTAA
>JAOXXN010000446.1:17172738-17185019 GCA_026770055.1 Myrmophylax atrothorax | reverse complement strand
CCCCAGCTCCCTCAGCCTCTCCCCATAGGGCTTGTGCTCCAGTCCCTTCACCAGCCTTGTTGCTCTTCTCTGGACCCACTCCAGCACCTCAATCTAGGAAACAATCTGACTTTACTCTGCAGTTTACTTGACTGCACAACATTTATTTTCCACTCATTCAGGTGTTTTAAAACCCAAAATGCTTCTGCTGATTTGATGTGAAGGGACACTTCAATTAAACTTATACTGTGGTGTGGAACTTTTTTTCAGTGACAATTGCTCGGGCTATTGAGCTGAAACACAACCCAGGACTCATAGCTGCTCTTGCTTATGAAACAGCAAACTTCTACCAAAAAGCTGGTAAGTGTCTTGTTTTGTATCCTTAGTGACTTGGCTTATGTCCTCTTGCCAGCAGGGGTACTTCACCCACCCATACATTGCAATATTAACACAGTTTCTCAGCAGATATGGTTTGTATATTTAGCTTCTATTTAGCACATTTAAGGCTTCAGTTACCAGCATATATTTTGATAAGGACTTTTGTTTTTGTGGAAATCTTTTTCTGTAGCTCATGGTAGGAAATGTTAGTGAGAGAAGACAGAGTAATGTCTCAAGAACATGTTCTAGCAGCAGACAAATGGCCTGATGTAGATTACGTGTTTTCCAACTGCCTTTGGGCAGCAGATCCTGATGCAGATCATGAAGAGTGTAGCAGGTTAATTATGTACTTCCTTCCAGATGAGAAAGCTGATCCTGAGCTTACTAAGGCAAGTGGGAAAAGTGCAAAAAGTATGGGAGTCAGGAAAACATTGTAACACATGTCACATTATAGGTCACTACTTGAACTTAAACTAGGAACAAGCTTTGAAATGCTGCCTGAGAATACTTAGGAGAATTAGCTATCCTAACTTAGTGGACAGCAGTTTCAGGTATTCTAGGGAAACTTGCATGATGGCTGCATATTTTTGTGGGGTTTTTTTGTAGTTTGTCATTCACAGACTCACAGAATCACAGACTATTCTGAGTTGGAAGGGACCCACAAGGGTCATCGAGTCCAACTCTTAAGTCAATGGCCCACACAGGGGATTGAACCCATGACCTTGGCATTATTACAACCAAGTTTTAACCAACTGAGCTATCTATAGATATATTGTATAGATATATTTTTGTCACTAGTTTCTGGCTGCTTTATAGTTAAGATTTATTGCTAAGTTTAAGTATTCTGGGTTTGAGTGTATTTGGCATTTTTATTTTTGGAAATGTCTTAAGAATAACTTGACATATGTGTTCATAGATCAAACATTATCCAGTTTGGATCCAACCTATGCAGGAAAATGGAGGAAGTACTTAAACTTGAAGAGCTGTTTCTATATGGCCTATGTAAGTATTTTGGTTGACTGCAGTTGCAGTTTGTTGTATAAGGGCTGGATAGGGAATAGGGCCCAGGTATTTCCTTGGCTTTCTTTCCATGCTGTGAAGAGAGACTGTGCAGCGTCAGTGGCATTTGAAATGCTTCTGTTGAGCCAAGTGAAGTTACTGCAGTGTGGAATTTATTGTGATCACGCATCGTTCAGTGAAGCAAGTTGGGTTTAGCATAATGCTCATCTTCCATTACCTGCATCACAGTTGAATTCTAGGCATAATTCAAAAGTGATCATCTTTTTGGTGGCCTTGAATGAAACTGAATCAATTACCACTAAGTACCATTCCAAGCACTGTCCCTATTTGGCTGACTGATTTCTTAGCAAGTGCAGTGGTACCCTTGGGATCCTCAGCTGCTCAGTTTGCTCTTTATTTCTTGGAGCCTGCTACCATCTGACTTTTCCATCCTGCACAGCAGGCCCAAACTAAGCAGTAAACACAATCGTCTTTCTCTTACATTAACCCTGTAGCTAAAAACTGCTTGACTTACTATCACATTTGAGAGGTGAGGGAGGGTCAGAGTTGTGGTACTCTTCCTTTTTTTTTTAATTTGTGTGATTTATGTAGAGCTGTACTGTGAGAAGAGACATTAAAGGATGGGGTGCAAGGTATGTGTTAGCTGATGAGATTGTTCCTTCACCTGTGGTATTTAGTATTTAAACTCAACTCCTGATAACAGATGAGACAATTCAGTTCTCATTGCACTACAGTACAGTCTTCAAGCATGGGTGTGAAGGAATAGGACTTCTTGGGGTGGAAAAGTTATCCAGACTATGGCAAAATATCTCAGAAGGCAGAACGCCTCATCACTTCCAGATTCAGTGACGTTTGTCACAGATTCAGTTTTTGAGCATTCAGGGTAGTTTTAGTTTTTCTTCTTTGCTTTGTAAACTTGACTGAAGTTCATGCCCTTTCTGTGATGAGGCTCAGTGCTGCACTTCGACACAGTCTCACCGTGAGAGGCGTGAGGGGTGTGAGCTGGACTGTATGCCAGTGCTGTTGGTCTAAAAGCTTTGTGAAGCTTGAAGTTACTCCTGGCTAGACTTGAGACGGCCTGGTTCATACCTGCCTCATGGTGGTGATGCTGCACTGTCCAGTGAACGCTGCTTGGACTTGCATTCCCAAATTGTCAACTGGCTGCAGGGAATGGCACCTTCCAAGAGATGCATCTCCGATGTAAGGGAGGGCAGAAGGAAATTGGTGCAGGAAGTGCCCAGTGATGTTGCTAATGATTTTGTCCTCTCCCATCAGGCGTACTGTTACCATGGTCAGACTTTACTGGCGAGTGATAAATGTGGAGAAGCAATCAGATCTCTGCAGGAATCAGAAAAATGTAAGTGTGGCTGAAACTGGATTGCAGGGTCTGATGGTGATAAGCCTGTTCTATTTTGCTGTATCTATTTTGCTGTATTTTGTTTATTTGGTCTCCCATAAACTTAAGATTTTATGTGTCACCTGGTGAAAATCCAGTACACCTTTGAATAGAGACCATGCTTTTTTATTTGTTTGGTTTTTTTGTCTTACCAAAGGCTGTCTTTCATAACAGTACTGCAGAAAATTCCATCTTCACTTCTCAGGCTGTTAAAGACTGGCTTTGGACTGCCTGCAATATACACTGTAAAAACCAATGGTCTGGTCATCCTGTTTTCTGGTCTGCATGTTAGGTTATTGCAGCCATTTCTGCTTTGGAGGTTGCTCTGCCTTTTATTAAATAGTAAATCTAGACCATGCTTGTTTGTTTTTAAGTAACTTATTTGCTTTCTATTCATTTTAAAGGTAAATTAAGGCAAGTTTGCAATAATTCAATGTCTTCTGCCCATTCTTCTGTCTTCAAAACTATTGCTACCCCAATGGCCTGAACTACATAACTTTACCACAGTGTATAAAAAATTCTCAAACTTTCAAATGGAAACTTTAAGATTATTTAAAAATGTATTAAGGACAAACTCAGTTGGATTACTTGCAGTAAAACAAATACTGTGGGTTTTATTGTGCTTTCTGTTTATAGCAGAGTGCTCTTTTCCCACTCCATATTGTTGTTTAGTTTTGGGCATCAGCTGTGCCTGGACACCCTCATACCCTCTCTTTTTGCCTACCATGTGTCACAGTTCTTTGGCTTATTGTTGCATTTTGCCCCACACGTAAAACTGCTTTTCTGCATCTTCTCACCCAAAAAGCTCTCCCTTTTTTTCCCCTTTCTTTTATTTTTTCCTTTTATTAACTTGTTGGATGCAGTAAATTTTGGCTGGAAGTGCTGCCTTTGAACTAGTTTGGTTTTGTTTCTAAGAAATAAGCCTCAATGGATTCTGGTATCTTGTAAAACTGAAGCACTGTAGAACAGAACTGTGTAAATGGTTTTTATTTCATTTCTTTCTTGCAAAGTTTTTGCCAAGGCTGAGGCATTGTGCAAAGAATATGGAGAAACCAAAGGGCCTGGGACTACTGCCAAACCTTCTGGTCATCTCTTCTTCAGGAAATTAGGAAGTTTGATTAAGACCACACTTGAAAAGTGCCAGAGAGAGAATGGATTTATGTAAGTAATTCATGGGTTGATACGGTACTCTGTATGAAGTGTTATTACCTCATTTGCCTTTGTTTGGAGATGGGATGGTAAAATTTACTCTCCAGCTGTTACATTCCTCTAAGACATGGCATGTAACTTAAAGATAAAATTGCAATTCTATGGTTTTCTCTTAGCAGATTTGCTATGGGTCTGTGCTGTCACACTCTGTGTTCTGTGCCAGTTCACCAGGGTAGCTTGGACTGACACCTGGAGAGGTTAAGCAGTTTTCTTCCTTCATTCCTCAGCCCCTTTGTTACTTTTGCTCCATCAAAAGAGAAAGGCCTGCAGAGGTTGCTGTGTTGTTCTGATGCCCTCTTGGTGGCTGCTGAGATCTAGTGGGCAATAGAGGACAGAGGGGGCAATGGAGAAGACTGGTAGATGATTCTGCTTTGAAAGGAGAGAAGTCAAAACATGGTCATACCTTCAGTGAAGAACATGCTTAGGATGGTAGGAGCTTTACCAGTTTAAGTGTAATTAATATTGTGAATAGGGCCTTCAGTTACTTATGTCCCTTCCAAAAAGGGTTTGGAATCAGTTTAAAATATCAAGATTAGTTTGGCTTTAGAATTCCTTTGTTCATTTGTTTCTCCCCTTCCCTCCTTTTATGATATAGTACTCCATAATAGGTTTGTTGTTTCCCTTTTTATGATACTTAAAGATCTTCATAATAGGGGAACTGACTAAACAAAAAGTATCGTCAAGGACATCAAGGTGAGCTGCAAATAGGAAAAGAAATGCTCAACTCTGCTGCTTTGGTTTAAATAACCATTGCCATAGCTTACAACAACAGTATAAAAGAGATTTCAACAAACCCATGTCCCTCTAGAACCAAACTTTGAAAGAGAAACCAGTGACTGTTCTGGGAGGTGTGCCAGCCACAGGCCTCTGCTGCAGCACACAAATAAGGTAGTGTGTGTCAGTATTTGTGAGTTTTCAACTTGTTAGTTACACCCTGATTCAGGTCTTGCCTTGTAGCCAGTCTCTGTGGGTGTTGCTGCCATTATGCACTGTGGCACATCAGGACTAATTTAGGAATAAAGAACTGTCTTCTTCACCTGTCTTGGGAAGTGTTTTAAATCCTCATTTGTATTTTGAAGGGTTTTTTTGGACAAAAGATTATGCTCTTCTCATTGAAGCACTGGGAAAAATGGTTATCAAGTAGGAGAAAACCCACCTCGGTGTTGGGGATGAACAATAATACTGAGAAGGAATTGCTTTTGTTCCTGTGAATCTTACTGGCAGAGTGTACGTTAGGTGGTGCCTTAATGAAATGGGAGAGCAGCAGTGACTACCACTGTGCTAACCCCATATTGTTTTCCTTTAGAGCTGCAAACAAGACTTGCAGAGATGGTGCGTTGTATTTTACATACACTTCTGTATTTTGTTACAGCTATTTTCAGAAGGTGCCAGCAGAGGCTCCCCAGCTAGAACTGAAAGCAAACTATGGCTTAGTAGAGCCTGTTCCTTTTGAGTTTCCTGCCTTGAACGCACACTGGACTCCTGAAACACTTGCAGCATTTGATCTCACCAAGAGGCCAAAGGATGACACTGTAAGATAACCTCATGTTCTGTTCTCTTCTGTTACCTTTATTCTGTGTATCCTACAGAGTTACTGTTTTGCTCTTCTGTAGCGTTCCCCAGCTCAGGGCAGGATGTGGACACAAGGCTGCCACCCAAGCTTAGATTTCTGGTGTGCCAGGGGCAAGTCAGTTAACCTCTGCCACACTGTCAGCATCTGGGAATTCAGAGTCATTTTTCACTAAGTCCTGAATAGGAGGAAATCCTTTAATATGTGTAGGATGCTGAAATGGAGTGACAGGACTGAATGCTGTAGTAAGATTCTTTTTTTAGAAAAGAACTCTTTTAAGGATGCTGAAACAGAATATTTGGCTTTTCGCCCTTGCTTGAGGCTTACTCAAAGTCTTCAGGCTTGAAAAGAGGGGGGACTAATATAATATGTAAAGTCAGTCATGCATAAATACTGTGCAGATACAGTGGTTTGTACTTGCGGTATTTACTTGGGATTTTTTTTCTTCTTTTCTGCAGCCTAAACCAAAACCAGATGAAGAAGTAAAACCTCTGAAGGAACCAGATATAAAGCCTCAAAAAGACACTGGATGCCAGATTTCTTAAGTGCCATAAGTGCTTCGAACTCACTCTGAAACTGTATTAATAGGACTCTGGGGCTTTAGTTCTGATCTCCCTTTTTTGATTCTCCTTTTTTAACTTAGAAGACTAATTTAATTTACCTTTGTTAATATGTGTCTATCTTGCTTGAGAACGTGGTGGATTTCTAGGAGGTTATTTATATCTGACTTACTTTTGGTTTTAGTGGGATATCATAGAATGAGTGGGCTTAAATGTTCCTATTGTGCCTCTAGAGAGTTTCTTTTTGTGGGTTTAGTTTTACCCACAAAGAGCAAAGGAAGTATCATGATTGTAATGCTTGAGGATTTTTTCCATTACATTCTATACTATATAATGTCAAATTCTGCAAACATGGGTTTGCATGAACGGTTATAGTTATTCAAGTTTTGTCATTCAGGCTTAACACCCTGTCGTGTTCCAATTCACCTAATTGTAGTGAGTGAAGAAAATCTGCCTTTCGTTTGTAACACCACCATGATATTTCAGAGGACTTTCAGAGAACTTGGAAAACCTTAAGTTCTGCATACTGGAGCACAGTTTATATTCTGAAGCTATTAGCTTCTGTTCTTTCCTCTACAGATTAGGGTTCTTGTATCAGAATTTGTAGTAAAGTACTTTAGCTTGTCTGTCCTTTAATTAAAATCTTTCAATATCCAAGTGTATCTGAAAGTGATGCAGCAAGTAATATGAAAGTGCTTAAAAATAATGCATCACTGTGTCATTCTGTCAAAGTTTTTGAACCTTGAAAGATTAGGTGAGTTTGAAAGCTGCAGACAGTTAGCATCTCCTGGTACTGGGATTCATGGAGCTGTCGTGCATAACATAATGGAATTGTAATTGAGTTGCTGTGCTTCCATTTGGTAGTGCCTGTAAGAAGCTGTCAGGAGAACAGGGAGGAAAGATGAGCTGAAGAGTTGATGGCACAACTGGGAAACCAAGCTCTAGATTTGCTTCATGCCCTGTGTAAACAGTGCTACTCAGCTTTGGCTGTATTGCACTGAAATCAGCTTTTTATGAAGAAAACTTGCCAAAAGCCAAGCCCAGCCAACACTGAGAAAGAAAGTATTTTGTAGAACTTGCTGCTTCAATTTCTGCCTCCTGTGGAAAATGTGATAGCATTCTTTAGTGCTGTCCTGTGACAGCAGAAACAAAGCTTTCTGATTTGCTGCAAATGCAAACAAATATGATGCATGTGTTGCAGTGAGAACCTTGCAATCAATCCCTGGGTGCCAGTTGCTGCACTTCACTTTACCTGAGAAAGAAATGGAACAGCCCAACAACGTTCACTGTTTTAACACACATGGTGGCACTTCCCACAATGTATGCTGTAAACACATTCCTCACTTTGTACTCTTTGGATTGGTTTGTTTTCTACTGTGGGGTAACTCAGTGCTTCTGTTTGAAGTGTTTCATGGGCCTTAGAGTCACTTAGCTTAGAGGGCAGGTGTGCAGCTCTTTGAAGACCTGTGGTGCACAAGTTGTTGAGGAGGTTAATAGGAAACTCAAGACTCTACCTGTGATACTGGACCAAACTACAGTACCAAACTTGCTGCAAAAGGCATAGGCTTTTGATGCTGGCAGTCCTGGGTGAATCAAATGCAGAATTCATTGCTTCCCATGATAGATTTTTCTTTCTGCCAGTTCTGCACATAAAAGTAAGTATAAAATGAGCTGAATTTCTTTGGAAAAAATTTCTGTTCTGCAAGGGCCTAGGTGATTAGAGGATAATGAGTATCAAGAAAAATATTTATCTAAAATTGGTCCATTTCTTCTGGTGCTGCACTGGGGCCTGGGGTGTGTTCTGTGAAGAGTTACTCAGATCTGTGCATAACTTGATCAACTTAGACATCTTGCGTTGTTAAAAGACGGGCTTAGGTTTTGCCAGAATGTGCATGGAGCTACTTTGCTTATACAGATTTTAATTCTAAAAATGTATTACAGCTGTAGCCATCTACAGTTGCTTAGCCTGCCGCCTTCCAGGGTCAAGATGCAGTTAACTCAGTTTCATAATCATGATTTTTTCAGTTACTCATTGTTTTCCAGAACCCTGTTTGTGTTGATTCGGACTTGCCTCAACTTAATGACTTTTCTTTCTACTGCAGACTAGATTCCATTTTCCTTCCTCTCCTCATTTTCCCTTCTATCTGCTACATGCCATGGCACAGACTTATCCATGTTTGCAGTGCATGTGTAGGACCTGGGACTCATTTCCAGTGAGGCTTTTACCCACGGGTGTATCCCAGTATAGGAATATTTTAAAATTAACAGATCATGACTAAATCATTCCCAAACAACATGGTAGGAAAGATTATTTTATGGACTTGGAATTCTTTGGGCGCTTTCTCAAAGTAGTTTGTCTGAATCAAGTTCACTGTAAATAGTTTGGGGCATAACTAAGTGAATTGTGTCAGATGGTGACATTACTTAAGCCTGGCTGTGTAACCTCTTATGCCATAGCTGTTTCAGTAAATAGGATGTAGTAGTTTAAAAATAGACTAATGGAACAAGCTAATTCACTTAACATGTGTTTGTTGCTTTTCAAGACAAACTTTGTTTACTTGTAGCTAAAATCCTGTGGCAAACATTGGATGGTTTTGCCCAAAAAATAAGGAACTGGTGACTGTTTAGTTTGAAATTTATAGAAAACTGTGAGCTAATGAGCAGTTTTCTGTTTTGGTTTTGTTGGGTAGTAGGAAGGGTTATTGTAAATTAAATGTAGATTAACTGTCTGATATGCTTAAGAATATGGGTGAATGGACTGGGAGTTTTGGGTAATCTGGAAACCTTGCAGCCAAGTTCCTTCTATTACGGTTCCCTTTAGTAATTTTTAAGAATGAGGTATTTTGAATGGTGACTTTTTAATGCTCTAATGCTGCAAGAGCCTGTTTTTGTGGTGTCTCTCTGGTTTTAGAGGCTTTCATGGTTAAATCTGCAAATCTGAATGGTGTAAATATTCTTTACAAATTTGTGGCTAGTCTGAAGTAGGACAAAGGTGCAGCTGAATGAAATACAGAGTGCTGGGCCCTCTGTTTTGTGCTTTAAAAGAACAGTGATTGTCTTTAACCTACTATAAAACAAACCCTTTGTAAGATTTCTATTTAAATGCCTCCCTCCATGTATTTAAATACACTTCTTCCATGTTTTGTGTTCCTGGGTTTACAGTAGTTAATATCCATCCAGAGCGTTACACACCCACACCTGAGGGACTAAACCTGGCCCTTGGATGCTGATATCTGCCTCCCACTGGATTTGGTAGAGGAGTTTTGCCTGCCAGCCTAAGGATGGCGTTTGGACACTTAAATGTTCAGAATGGCTATGTGGTGTGTCTGTAACGACAGCAGTGGTTTGTTCTGTGAGCAGGAAAATGGATCCCTGTATCTGTGTAGAATATAGACAACTTTCATTGCACTTTAGAAATTTCTTGTCTTGCAAATTTGGTACAATACAATATGGTTGTAAATACTCCTTCCTACATTTTAGTTTTGTTGCACTGATTTCAGTACTGTGCTCTCAGTAAGGTTTTAATGGGAAACATTACTCAAATGTGGTTTTAATTGTCTGTATAAAACAAACTCATGAAGCATATCTCTGCCTTTAGTATTGGGGGAATGCGAGAGGGGGCTGTAGTTCATCTGTCTTCCATGGGAGTCCAGAGAAATTTCTGTCTCTTGGTTGCAGGGCCATTTATTTCATTCCATCGCTGTGTTTAGTATCTAAACTGAAGTTTCAGCACTAACATAAATCCTGTTCATGCCTATTAATTATTCCTAAAAAAAAAATCTGTCTCTAAAGTTTATTGCTAAAAATATCATAGCAGCATAAACTACCTTTTTTTTAATTTTGAAGGTTTTTTCTGTCATTGACCCTGTTGAATGAGGAATAAAGCACAGTGAGTATGACAGACATGGAAAAGCCGCTGCAGTGACTGCCTGTCTCCAGACTGTGAGTGCAGTGAGAGGCCTTTCCACAGTGACCATTGGTTTCACTCAGACCTGTCCCCACTGGTGATGCTCCCAAATTCAACCCATGTCCCATGGCAACTAAGGGGACTTCTGCTTAGCTTTTTATGTAGGAAGGCCCACCCCCTTTGGTGTTGGTGCCTTCATGGATTACAATGTTCCTGAAGCCATCCTGTACTCTGAGAAAACACACTTCAATGGAATCAGCTCTGACAATATCGACCGAGCAGCCTTCCTTTGTGCAGACAGTCTCCACGCAATCTTAAGCTTCAGTTTGAAAATTTGTATATAACCACGAATTTCAGAATACTATTTAAAATAAACAATCTTAAAGTATCATGTTTTGTTTCATCATTTAAAATTTCTAGTATAGTAGCACAAAAAAGGTTCTGTCTTGAATTTTACTTTCTCCAATTTAATGCAACTTTATTAATTATAGAAAATACCTAATCCTTGCAGTATGCTGGAAAGAGGACTTAAATGAGCAAGATATTAGGGTGAATTGGGTGCATATGGGAGTAGTAGCTACAATGAAGCATGTCAAGTCATGGGGCAGGAAGAGAGGAGATGGAATTTCTGAACTTCTGTTTGAAAAAAAAGAAGTAATAAGGTATGAACTCATATGGCTATACAAGATCGCAGTACTTGCCAAGGGCTGTGACAGTTTAGGATATTCTATTTATTATGTGAAGGGGTTATTTGGGACTAACCCCAGATTGCTGACCACTTCTCCAAGTTGCCAGCCAGTGGCAAGTAGATTTGTGGGGAAAGTTTCTTCATTTTCAGAGGCACAGCTTAGTGTAAATGCACAAGAATTCCTTTCGGCCTCTCAGGATTTTAGCACAGTTTCTAGAGGGAAAAAATAATCTCTATCACACTCTGATGTCTACTTTTTGTCTGACATACGATTCACCTATTCAACCAGGGAACCAACCAAACACGTCATTGCATTTGGAGAGCGTTGATAATTTTACCATGTAGCTGCTCTACTGGAATTATGTTTTCCTTTCCTCCATAAGAAAAGGGATCTTTTCAGCAGATTTGCAAGTCACAGAAAGTTGCTGGTTTGGGCGGGGAACTCCTGAAGACCCACAGTTTCCCTCTCAGTGATGTGAAAACAGGGGTTGAGTTACTTGGAACACTTCAGACTAGAAAGCTGACCAGCTCCTTGGATAGGAAATACCTACCTATCTTAGTCTGTATGATTTTTCTAGTGCCTTGCAAGCTGCTTGTCATGCCTCCACTTCTTAAAAAAATAGATTACCTTGCTCTGCTTGCTAAAAAAATTGATGTTGTGGGGAAAAAAATGTATTCCCTTGCTTTATTGCTTTCCTTATTGTACACTTGAGAAAGAAGTAAACCCACCAGCGGCAATGCTTGTAGCTATCATAATTTGGAGCGGGAGCAACGTCAAACACAGCTGTCCCCCAGGCAACCACCCCACCAGCTTTTGCTCGAAGGAAGAGGCATCGAGAGGCTGGGTACAGCCCTGCTTGGTGGGCTGGGAAGGCAGCAGCCAGCAGGTCAAGGCAGCAGCCCTTCCCTGGCACCTGGAGCGTGGCCTCCAGCGGGAGCAGGTCCTTGCTGGGTGGGCTCAGCGGGTCAGCCCCACGCAGGTGGCCAGGTCGCTGCAGCTCATCCTGCTGTGCTGTGACTGAAGTGCTGGAGGAGGGACAGCAGCTGCTGGAGGAGCAGTTTGGCCACAGGCAACTTGTTGATGACCCTGAGGGAATAGCAACACCAGGTTCAGAAAACCCACAGCTGTCACCCAAACTTGCCTGAGACAGAGGGGAGCCAGTGGCTGGACTGTGCCTCCTTTCAGGGTCAGGGCTCCTGCTCAACAGGCAGGTGCTGCCCAGACTCATGCTTGCAGCTCACAGATCTCCTCCTCCCTGCTGCTCTTGTCCATTGCTCCTCACAGAGGCTGTTCACCAGGAGCTTGGAGGGGATGCTCCAGAGGAAATCCTGCAAGGTCACGGGCTCTAGATGAGCCTCGGAAGACTAATTCATCCAGGAGATCCTGGTCTCAGGACAACAGCTAAGTGTCCTGCTTTTGGTGGCGTGAGAGACCCTGTCTTGGGTTGAGCTGGCAAAATGCCAACTGCCCAAGAACAGAGAAAAAGTGTTCCTCTTCCCCCCCAACCAGCCAAGAGAAAAGGAAGGAGAGAGAGGAAAAAAAACCTTCCAAACCAGGTTTATGCTGAAACTAA
>JAOXXN010000446.1:17078824-17102160 GCA_026770055.1 Myrmophylax atrothorax | reverse complement strand
GAAGTGAATTATTTCTTCCTGGGGGGGAAAAAAGGCTGTTTTTTATTTTTGGGAGGGGATTGTTTGGAAGCTTGTTAGCTGTTTTACAAGGCACAGTCTACACCTATATTGTGTTAAACACACCAATACAGAGATAGCTAAGAATACACCAAAAGAACTGATATGTCTGCCTAATCTAATCAAAACAAACATTTCCTTAAATACGTGCATTTAAAAACACTTTCAGCAATTCTTTTCATAAGTGTACTGGGTGTTTTTGATTTGTCAGGTCAGCTGGTTCAGTGGGTTTCCCCCATGCCTTTTCAGTGTATGTTGCCTGCTTAACTTTGAAGTTGTGCTTGGATTGAGAAAATTTGGATTGCTCCAGGTTTTATTCCTTTCTATTCTCCACTTCATATGAACTTGCCTCTTTATATTTGTTAGCTTTGGGGTTCCAGTGACAGTAGTCCCAGCTACAAAGAGCAACAAACACAAAAAAAATCTACAGCCTGGGCAAAATCAGTCCATCCAAGAGGCAGTTTCTGAAAACCCAATTCCCTATTGAAGTGAGACACTTTGAAGCTTTTACCCAAGGTTAATTTTTTTGAGTTGCAATTGGGCCAAAATGGGTATATTTTCATTGGAGTACTAAAAATTAACCTTCTCCCTGTTCTTCAACATCTGCATCTTCGTTTGAGAACTTTAAGCCACAAATATTTCTCAGTCAGTTATAATAATTTTGTCTTGATGAAATATGTGAACTAATTTTCAACTCCTGAAAATATTAGACTGGGAAAAATATATAATGTGGAAAAAGTCAAAGTGAATAAATCTTATTTCCTTAAGGTGAAAACAGAGGAAAATAAGGATGATAATGTGGAGTGCTTTCTCCTGCCAGCTACTCCACCTAAAAATGGAAAAAAATCTTAGTTGTCAGAACTGCTCACAGTCAGACGTGTTTTTTCCAACCAAATGTCAAGTAAAGATGAAAAGTTTTGTACACAAAGGTATGCAGGATGCTGAACCATTACAGAATCAGTCAGTCATAGTTTTCAAACTGTCAGGATGGATGCACTGGTTTCACTGTTGTTCTCCCTGTGCAGCAGGGTTGTTATACTTCGTCTGTATTCCAGTCTTGAGGAAGGGAACAAATGAGAGCCATAATCTGGGGGTTTATTCTCAGTCTAGAAATAAGAACAGTGAAGATTTCTTCTGGACATAGTAAAATAATGTTTTCTGTAGCACTTCACAAATACAAAGGCTGTTTGAACTGCTCTCATTGGGCTCCTGAGCTAAGATGCTTTTTTCCCTTCTTGCACTTTTTTGCGATAGTATAAATTTGTACAAAAATGTACATGAATTATGAAAGATTATTTATGATAAATGGTTTGTCTTACCACGGTTTTACAGTCCAAACAAGATGCAATCTGACCTTTAAAGCACCTATACTTACTTAATCAGCTATGTATGTTAGCATACTCTGCATATCCCTATCAATGATTGCTGTTTCATTTCTGGAATTGCTTCTAGCACAGGCAACAGAGTTTTCTCAGTGAGAAGGTACTGCAATATGCCTCATAGGTCAGCACATCAGATGAGTCCATCTTCTAAGAGGAGCATAGCTTCTGGTGGCTGTTACCTGCTCTTTTAGCTCTAAACATGGAATAAATAGGACTCAGGTCCCATGCCATGGGGGGGAAGCTGGACTGCTTCCATGCATTTTAACTCCTTAAACTGGCTGCAATAATGAACAGTGCATACATCTGACTCTCACTGGTGTTATTAGCCTGGAACGAAAGACTTCTTTTCTCCATTCGTGGTCAACAAGGTGTGTCTAAGTACAATAGTTTCATTGCACTGTGAAGTGTATGCCATGGAGAGGCCTTTGTCAATGAAGACATGTTGGTAGATGGCAAAAGCAGGGAGCAACTGGATACAGTATTGGAGGTGGATGGATATGTGCTCAGGAAGAAGCCGAATGTCCCACTGGCCATTACTTTGTAGTGCTAAATATAACAGGTGATAAATGTGTATTCACTTTCTACATGCTCAGGTAACTTTCTGTACACAGAAAGGTAACACTTCGGTGTGTGATATTTTTATGTGGTCTTTGTTCCACACTCTAATTTTATTACTGTTTGAGCGTATAATCTGCACAACAGCTTTTTCTCCACGTATTTTATTACAAGGCTCCCTGGAAATCATCCAGCTTTGTAACATGTGCATGTTTTAACAGGGCTGTTTAAAATACACGTTCTCATACAATACATTAATTAAATTCAGTGTGTAGTCAAACTAGGTTTAATTTTTGTCCTTTGTAATTTTAAAAAATGCATTCAAATATTGTTATCATTTTAGGAAGGAGGGGAAAGATATGATTAGATAGAGGGGCATGAACACTCTTTGCAAACTCTATCTCTGATGCTTACAGCTCTGGGCAGGTAACCAATTGTTTCAGCATGACAGGTTTTGTCAGGTTTTGAAGCCCAAGGCTTAACATTTGTCAGTGACCTAATATTAAAGGAATGTGGCTCTTGTGTATCATTGCAGATCAGAGTGTGTAAAGACAGATTGAAATAATGCCACACTTGTCCTATCCTCTTAATTTTGTAGTGGGTTCTGCTTTGAAGTTGAAGATAGATTACATGGAAACATCATCTATACACCATAACTTGAAAGTCTGGCCAACTGGTATTTTTTTTAGATTGGTGAAAAAGTCTTTTAGCATAAAAGAAAATATTTTTAGTTGTTTGCAACACGATTGTAGCAAAAAATTCTATTGTAAAATGTGTAAGTACAATGGGTCAAATGTTGGTTGTAATGATTCTGATGATTTTTAGGTATTTTTCTGAGGTTAGAAGACCTGGAGTAAAGTTTTTTTGTGTTATTTTGTGGTAGTTCATGCAAACATGTTCATACCTCTCTTTTTAGTGGGCACATTATCTTGACCACACAAATGCTCTCTGGGAAATTCTTGCCATCTCTCCATATCAGAATGCAGGTGTCCAGGGATTTTGTTTGCTTTCTAGCAACCATTTTGAAACTTACCTGTTTGGAGCATGGTATAATTACAGCTTTTCAGTATTGTTGAAAGACCTTTTTACTCCCCTGCCCCTCTGGGGACTCATGTTGAAGTAACCCTTTCTGCAGAAATGCACTTGTGCATCTCCAGAAACCTACAGAGCTTAGAGCCACTGGAAGGTGGGGAGTTCCTGCCCCTCCTTTGCTGCCACCTGCTTGTGTAGTCATCAGCAACCTTCAAGGTGGAGCAAAAATGAGGAAAAAGAACCAAGTAAGGCTGTCAATCTGAAGAAGTGGATAAAGCATGAAGACTGATTCATGACTGCTGGAAACACCAAGTTAGGAGTCACTAGGGAAGTGTCAAACTATGCAGCCCAGCAGCATGTTTAGTGGGATGAAAGGAGGATAAAATAAATAATGAACAGTTGCATACTTTAGGACAACTAAACATTACAATAAAAAAAAAAATAAACTCAGAATTACAGAGTCTTTCCTGGTGTTTGCCAAAATACATTCTTTATATAGGAACGTGTGAATGTAAATAAGAGTGGAAGAGGAAGAATTGGCAGAGATCTTTCAGTAAGTCATCTCAGGATTGTGAAAGGCATGGCATAACAGTAGGTTTGCATCTGGCACCAAACTGGATTGCTTCTCTCAGACTTGCATGGGAAGTTTTTAATAGGAAAATGCCAATTAAAAGCTAGCTTTATCCTTGCTAATCTTAATATTCTTTTGGAAATTTAGAAAGTTTAAGTCTGTTGACTCGGAGACAAAAGGTAGGGGAGAAGAGATTAGGGAGCTGTGAAAGAACTTCTGGTGTTGCTCATGAGGCAGATGCTCCAGACTGCCTGTGTGTGTGTGGTGCCTGCAGCATCAAACCAGTAAATTCATACAAGTACTCTTTGCTCAGAGTAGACCTGCTTTATATCACCTACTGTTATTTACATTTCAAGACTATACTGTTAATGCTTTTGACTAAAGCAGATAAGTAAAGAAAACTGTTCTGAAAAACATCTGACTTACCTGTGGTAAAAAAAGACAGGATAAAAGGACGTACAGGATCGTTTCTCCATGATCATGCTGTCTTCTCTAGCTATGAAAATAAAATCTGTTTAAAGCCTCACAGAATTTTTAGTTTGGCTAAAATTTAAGACTTTGGAATATATGTAAATTGTTCCTCATCCCTCACCAGCCTATTTTGGAGGGTTTAGCTCCCAAGGCTTAGTTAGTTTAAGTTGCTTAAGTTTTAAAATTGTTTTAATTATTAAGTTTTTGCTTGCTGGACCAATTTATATTCTAAAGAAGGCAAAAACCAGCATCAGGAAACTGGTAAAGCATTCATACCTCCAGACTTATTGTACATCTTTCTTTCAGTTAGATTTAAACCTTCTTTTGAACTGTTTTGGCATTGCAGATTTATGTGGCGGTTCTGGGAGTCTGAGCTCTGCTGTGTCTCAGAGTCCTGTGCCACACACTGTCTGAACAGCACTGGAAATATGCTTGCATACTTACACTTTATTTAGTAGTTTAAAAAGAAGATCTATAAAAATGAAAAAGCTGTGAGGTGAGGATAGAACACACAGCTGCCTGTTACCCATTTTAGTTTTCCTTCTAGGTACTTCACATAAAGATTAGAACCAAAAAAAAAAATCTTGTTTTTTCAAAAAGCAAGAAAATATTTGCCAAATACCAATCTTAATAACAAGACTTTGTTATGAAACAGTTCCCTGCTTGATTCCAGGGAAAGGATAATTGTTATCTAGTACATTCTGCATGACTTACAGAGCCGATTATATGTATAGATGTGTATGAAATATTTTCAAATATTCTCATTTCACCAACATTAACTGTTCACAAAAACTCCTACATGGATTTCTTTAAACAACCTATCCTATCTTAATATTTTCCATTTTGAAAGTTGTTAGATTCTGCTTTATTTGGTGCATTAAAATATATTTTTGATTTCAATTTTTATATGAAATGTGGACTAATGTCATTTTTACAAAATATGTATGCATATTCTGTGTTAAAAAGTTAATCAAAGAGACTTTCTGCCTGCCTCTAGGAAGATTAGTTACCTTTTAAAAACCCTTTAGGTCAAGTTTTTGAAGATCCTATTTCTGAAACATTTCATCAAGCTTTAGCAAGTAAGAAGCATAAGCTGTTACAATTGTTTCATTCAGTGTTCAGGATGCTACAAATCTCTTGGTTTGCACTGTAGATCAAGAGTTGTACTGGTAATTTGTATAGAAACAATACTAATTCTGGCTCTATTCTCATTTAAGCCATTTATTCTATGCCAAAATCGGAGATTTCATGCTGAAGACACTGGAGGCATGTGGGAGCCACAAACTAGGTGCTCCCTTTTGTGTCACAGCATTATCAGCCTGAAGGTATACTTGGGGATTTTGATGCATTGGAGGAAAAGGAAAGGGAATGTGAAGCCATCTGAGTCCAAATGTGGGATTCTTCGTTGTGCACATGTGGTGAAAGAGCTCTCCCTGTGACCAAGTGAAGTGCTTCTTTTTCTTTCATGGAAATAATTTTTCATGTCAGTCTAATTTGAGTTGTGCTTTGTCATTTTCACACTTTGTTACTTTAGTCTGTCCTTATCCCTGAGTGTTGTACCATAAGGGTTTTATTCTGATTTTATTAATCATTTACTCTTCCCATTATAATTACTGTGCATTGTTGGCCGTGCAAACAACGTGCTGCACTTTCTAAAGCTGAAAGGAAAGGGCTGACACACAGACACCAGAATACAAATAAAAATACCATTTATTAGTCAGTGGCTGACCAAATTAAAAATAGCCTGCCTAGAAAAATAGTGAAGTGCCCTTAAAAAAACAACCCTCATTCACCGGGCTCTCCAAGGGATTTTTGCAGGTTTTAATTGTACTAATTAAGCATTAGTATTGGTCTAGACTTCAGATTGCTTTGAATCAAGCATTTTTGCCATAGGAAGAAGATATTTAGAAGGTTGCAGCTCTCGTCTGAGTGCAGCTGAGTACCAGCCTGGCCATTTTTTGCCCTGCAGGGTCTGCTGCTTACAGACTCCAGGTTCCATGTGTGCTTGAAGATGAATTTCCCGTGCCCTGTATCCCTCACCTTTCCTTGAACAGCAGAAGACCTCGCACATAACTAGCAATCTGCTGGCCTTTGAACTCCAGTCTTCAGAAGACACAAAGCTGAAAATGTGGCGGAAACCATAAAAAACATGGGTCCTTTCTTTTGTACTAAATTGACTGGAAAACCAACATCAGCTGTGGTCACTCTTGAAAAGGACCGATTCGTGTGGGTTTTGAGATTACTTTTAAAATTGAGCATTTGCATACTTTTGTTTTGCAAAAAAAAATCCAAATGGCAGAACAACTAAAACGATGACAGTTTTTTGGAATGTTTTGACCATGTGTGGTTGTTCTCATGTACTTTTAATTCAATAAGAGGTTGTGGTAATGTTCAAATGTAAATAAAGACAACACTAGACAACAAAGAGCAAAAGTCTAAACTGCATGTGGGCCAGTGGCCTGGTTTTCAGCACTCTTAATGAGTTTGGTTTTGAAAGATTTGGGTATTTCTATTTAAAAGTTTTCAGTCTTCCTTATTATGGGGAAAGGTCAGAGTGAGAAACATTGGCTTTGAAAAGCTCTTTGTGAGTTGCCATAATTGTCTCTGTCTCTAACTCCTACCCAGATCACTTGTCTTTCCTCTCTGGTATGTCAGTGTTGTATTCATCTCCTACTAAATAATAATAATTGATGGGAATCCTTTTGATTAGTCAGTGGTGCTTGAACAGCAAAACCAAAATAAAAACGCAAACAATGCAAGAGGGAAATACAGAGGGTGCCTGAGCAATTTGCCATTAATTTTACTACGCTAAGATTACTGTGAGACTTCTGTGCACAGGGAATCTGCTGAGTAAAGGAATCTCTTAAAGCCTGGACTATCAAAGCAAAATAGAAATGAGTTAGTACCACTAACAGATGAGTGCAGGTAAGGGTAGTAATAGGTAGAAATCCTGATTGAGGGAAATTGGCCTGAGCCTCATATGCACAGCACACGACCCGGGAGCTGACAGGCAACCAAGGTCACACTGACCTTGAGGCAGGCGAGGAGCAGGTAAACAACACTTAAGACCCAAGGGTTAGCCAGTCTCCTTGGCGCCAAAGGGGTCGTGCCAGGTGTGTGGACACCAGTCGCCCACCAATCAGAGCAGAGTGCAGCCGTGCGAACAGAACCTCTGGCCCAATCCCAAGTTGGTACCGTCCGCGTGTTCACCCCAAGAAGTTATATCAACCCATAACATCCACGTGCTTGGGAGAGGAGAGAACAGAGAACAGGGAACAAGGGGACAGAGAACAGCAGCACAGAGGACAGATAAACAAGTAGGGAAAGAGTATGCCAGAATAAAGTTGCAACCTGTTGATACCAGAACGCCTCTGCTGTTATTATTTCCTCCACCTGATGTATTTCAGAGAGCCTGGCCCCTCTGTTTTTGCAAATTAGGATGTGTTTTGGTTTTTTTCTAATAAAATCATAAATAGATGAATGTACTAGACAAGAAGAGCTTACATTCATCACTTCTCCCATATTTTCTGTCATGTTAATGGGATACCTTTCCACAAGATCCTTGCGTTACATTTCCAGTTTGCAGGATGTTTAGTTTGTTCTGTCAAATGGATGAACTTTTGCAGACTTTTTGTCTGTTTAACCTTACAGTGCTTTTTTGGGGTCTTAGGTGCAATACTGAAAGCCTTAAATGTTCAGTCAACATTCCCTTTATTGCTTGCTTCTTCCTGAGCATACGAAACAAATGTAATGTCAGGAGATACAGATGACGGTGTCACATTATGTGTGTACAGGTTATGATCAGTGCCAGTGTAAGCTGAAGAGCCTTCTTTGTGTAATTGCATACTAAATCCTTTAAAATCCTTTAATTGTGTTGAATATACACTTGTTTTATATCACTTAAGTTATGACAGTCTAAGTGACTCAATACACAGATGTTGGAACAGCAGTTCAACACCGAAATATTTGTTTGGAGTGAAATACTTTACTAAGTTTAGACCAAAGGTGCGTAAATAACAGTATTTTTATTTGCTGCAAGAGATAAAATATGCAGAAAGATAAAAACTATTGTTTGTCCTCATAGTATGATGAATAATTTGGAGAATTTTTAAGTGCTTTTAGGCTGTGTTCAAACATGCTCTCTGGTCAAAAGAGGTTTTCTGAGGCCAAAAATGAACACCATGGTGACTTACATTCACAAATTCTTACATCTGCACAGGAAGGAAGACTGAAGCATGTGCCAGTTGAGGCATGATTTATGACAGTCTGAAGTCTCCCTACTCCAGACTCGAACTTACATATGCTTAATGTCAGTCATTAAGGCCTATAAGAACATGCATTTCAGCCTTTGTGGAGAGATACAGTGACAAAAATAGGCACTCCTGTACATCTCTCTCATTCTTCTTGATGTCAGGGGATGGAATTTTTCTCCTGTGTATGTTGTGATTTCTTGGGTCACGTTAATTTCCTGTCTGTCAGAGAAATACAAGATGTGACTATGACCTTGCATTGCTCCATTCAACTGGGAAGTGTAATAAAAACAGCTTTGAAATAAAATGTTTTCAAGGAAGGAACTTTTTGCCAGTAAAAATGCTGAAAACTACTCTAGTCATCATTTAAATCCCAGAACATATCTATTAATTTCACTGTAATTACCAAGAAAAGAAAAAAGACTAATGGTTTTAGAGTTGTGAAGGATCTTGAAATAATATTAGTCTGCTCCAAATTAGCTGTTGGCTTGTTTTCAAATAATGATTCATGGTGGTATTTTACTAAGGTTTTTTTTATTGTCTTAAATAGTTGAGAACTTTTGTTTAACTTGCCAGGCAGTGCTATATGTGGTCCTGCCCTTAGTGCTTCAGAAGTTAAAGGAATATGTATATCTATATAAAAGCTTTTGAAGAAGTATATTCTTTAAATGGTGTGTAAACTATGCCATTTAAAAATGAGACAATGCAGCTTAAGTGTGTTTGATGACAATTTTCTTATTGGCAGTTTTGGAGCCATGTTTAAAAGTGGCTACACTCATTGGGGGAAAGTTTAGGGAAAGAAGAGAAAGAAAAGAGGAGAAAAGTTTTTGTAGGGTCTGTATGACTTGGCTTCTTGATATGCTGTCAGATTTTCCTACAG
This sequence comes from Myrmophylax atrothorax, assembly GCA_026770055.1. Taxonomy (NCBI): domain Eukaryota; kingdom Metazoa; phylum Chordata; class Aves; order Passeriformes; family Thamnophilidae; genus Myrmophylax; species Myrmophylax atrothorax. The sequence goes on along the minus strand of JAOXXN010000446.1, from coordinate 17,092,962 downwards.
AGAAGATGATTTAATTCCTGTTCAAGGCAAGTGAACCAAGTAGATACTATTAAGGAAAAGAGCCAGCTTTCCTAGTAGTTCATAATATGTAGTCAGTTGTTGAAGATGAAAAAGGGAATACATTAAGTCAGTATTGCAAAAATTAGTTTCTAAGGATTCTTAAACTGAAGACTTGGAAAGTAAATCCTGGGCTTCTGCATCTATACCCTCCATATGGAGCAGTGAGAAAAAGGAGAGGGGAAGAAAAGGACCCCCAGCCTTGGAGATAATTATAGGAGCATTTGAATTTCAAGTCACCTGAATGTTATAAATTTATAGAAGTTTTAATTTCAGCATGTGATGAATCATACAGGAATAGAACAGAATGGAATAGAATAGATTGTTTTAGTTTGAAGGGACCTACAACCACCATCTAACTCAGCTGCCCAACTCATTCAGGGCTGACCAAGTTAAACCGTGTTATTAAGGCCATTGTCCAAATGCCTCTCAAACATTGACAGGTTTGGGACAACAACCACCTCTCTGGGAAGTTTGTTCTGGTGTTTGTCCACCTTCTCGGTAAAGAATTGTCCAGTCTAAACCTCCCCTGGCTCATCTTTGAAGCATTCCCACTCGTCTTATCACTGGATCCCAGGGAGAAGGGATCCTCAAGAAGCTGTGGAGAGCAATGGAAGTCACTGATCTGTCTCCTTTTGTCCTAACTAGACAAGCCCGAAGTCCTCAACCACTCTTCGTAGGACATTCTTCCCAGCCCTGTTGCTAAACTTCCAAATGAAAACACACGTATGCAATGTCAATGTGATTGCTTTGACCTTTTCCCATCTCTGGTGGCTTGATGGAAACATATTTTCCTGCTGTAATGTGGCATGAGACAGAAGTTTGTGAATGGGCTGTATCAAAACTGCCTGTTACTTTTTCAGAGTGGATTATTGCAGTTTAATACTGATTTCTTAGCAGAAAGGAAATGAATGAAATGTTGGCTTAGTTAAGTACATAAGGTCTGCCCCACTCTAGGATTTTACCAGATGTGCATGGTGTAGGTGAGAAAGCATACACTTTTATGCTTAAATTTAAACAAGAAATAGAGCAAGAATCACTCAGAAAATTATTTTATTATTGTTAACACCTTCCTTACAACTGCTTTCCTTGCAGAAATGCCATGTTATTTGCTCATACTTGCTGTGAACATAGAGCAGATGCTCAGCTGGAACTGAAGAGGTAGGCAAGAACTCAAGAAAAGGAGAAACTTTATAAAGCTTCTTAACTATAAAAATGTGAATTGACATCTGTAAGAGAGTTGCCAAATAGCATATTGATTTTTGCTCTGCAAAGTCTCATTATGCTTAATTTTATGCAAAAGAATAGACTTGGCAGAAATAATTCATATGTACAACGTTAACCAAAGCTGCAACATTGACATTTCATGCATTTTAGTGGGGTGAAATAGCAGTTAGTTTCAGATCATTTCACCCTGATAAGCTAGAGATAAAAAAATAAAAACCTGTTGGATTATTCCTTGATATTTTGTGTGGGGGAAAAAACCATGCATTTCTCCTGCTTTCAGTAAAACCTTAAAAAGGCAATTTATCAGAAAACTAAATTTTCTTTCATCTTTGCAACATCCTCCTGCTACGGGTTATCCTGTTCTTCCTTTTGAGAGCTAAACAAGTAAGGCTAAGTGCAGGCAAATGCAATGAACACTGCATGTTTAAAAAACATCTAGGTAGAGTTCATGATCAGAATCAAGGAAAACTACACATCAGAGCAAAAAAATAAAATGGGAGGCTTCTAAAAACTCTTTTGGCAACTTAATCCCTTGGATTTGTTGTCTGAGTGACTGTAGTGATTGTTAAAATGATAAAGCACAGAGGTGTTATATCTGATATAGCAACAAAAGCTAGATTGATATTTAAGAGCAATTCAGATTGTTCTCATGGCTCAATGACATTCTGAAAACATGATGATTTTCTTCCTCTGCAGGGATTTAGTTTGTATTGTATGTTCTAATGGAGAATGTACAATATGATGCATATCTCATTCTATCCTGCAGGGATTTAGCTTATCCATGAGTGTAATAATGACAAAACCTACCTTTTATCGCTTGTGGTAACCAGATCTACCAACAAAGGGAATAGTTTCCCTCTAGCAAAATAAAGCATTGAGGTTAAACACCTCATAATGCTTGGACAGGAGAGTCTTTATATTTCTTTTGGGGTTTTTCTTTTTTCAGTAAATAACAGCTATTTATTGCAACTTAGGGGTTTTTTTACTGAAGTGAATCTTTAAGTGAAAAACAAGACTGCAAAATGCAAAATTAGTTTATCTAATATTGGCTTTTTAACAGGTTTTTTTTTATCAGTTTGTTGATGCTTTTTAACTGACTCATTAGGAACAAAAAAATGTTACTATCAGTGTAATCAGCAATGATCCTATTCAAAATCATATGACTATCTCTTGCAACCTGTTAGATTATTGATAGCTGCTGACACTTTTTTTACATGATGGTCACTCCACAACAGCTGGAAAACTCTCTTCAAATTATGTTTCAAAGCACAGAATGTTGTAGTTTTCTATTCCATGGGTACCTGCTGCAGAGTTTCTTGCACCCGCTAAGGAAGCAGCAAGCGTTGATTCCTTGTGGTGTGAGGCAAAGGGATTACTTAAATTGATGTCTGTTTCTCAACTGAGGTTTGTGAAGAAAGTCTGCAAAAGAATGTCTTGGAATGTATAGATACTTTTATTGTCCTCTGATGTGTTCAGGCTTGTATTTCCCTGAAATGCATTAGATTATTGAAGCACGCTGGCAATGCTGTAAATCATCCATAATGATAATTTGTAACAGTCCCATGATGAGGAACATGTTCATGAAACATTGCCTTGTGCCATGTGATGTCCAGGTGACATGAAGGTTATAGAACTAGATTTTATAATACATAGGATTTTCATTGTATTTTCTGTTGTATTTTCCACAGTTTTCCATTGTGATTCTTGAAATTAAGGCCAAACTCCTCTCTCTGATATACCCATACCAATCTATTAACTTCCATGAGAAAACCCATTCAATTGGCTTCATTAGGAACCTGAAAGCAGGGTATTGTCCTGTGGCATGGTGTGTTCCCCTCCTGGAAGCTCGAGCGCTAGGCATTGTCTTTCTCAGATGGAAAAAGATGTAAAGCAGTGATATTTTTTGCATGTGTGAACTGCCCCTGTTCAATTTGGTATGCACACAAAGGTACAAATGTTTTCTATTACCTCACTGTTCAAAATATTGGTAGAAACACTGAGGCTTAGTGCTCATTTAGTCCAGAAAGGGGAATATTTGAGCCGTAGTGATCCAGTCCAAACCAGTGGCCTCATCCATCCTCCTGATACTCTGTTACTTCCTACAGAAAACTTGATTATATTACAGCAACCCTTTTTAAATACACAACTCTTCCTTTTTACCATGTTGTACAGAAGGATGCTGGTCAACCAAAATACATTTCATATTGAGAAACATCTGTGTGTTTTAACCAATCTATTTATCTTTTATTTATGTATTTCTTAAGTGTGTGATACTCAGACAAGACTTGCTATTACGAAAGAAGAGGATGAAGCAAACCATCTGTTGGACAGGGGCTGCCACTCGCAGTAAATGGTGGTAGAGCAGAGCCTGGTCGTTTCTCCCCCTTTCCCTTTGCCCCCCTTGGTGCACTGGGTGTATTAGGTTTTAATCAGTGACTGCAGTTTTTGTAATAACATGGTTGTGCTAGTCTGGTCACAGACAACTGTGATTGTCACTTTCTGCGATCAGGCTTGTGAGAACTAAGTTCAGAGGTAATTTAATACACAGATCAACTTGGCTTTTGTCCCAGCAAAATAGTGGAATTCACCATTTCTTTCTCATGAAAAATGATGAGGATTTTTTTTTAGTCTGCACTTTTTTTTGGAGGTTAGTGGTGTTACTTAAACTGGCTCAATGAAAGTGTAATACTTCAAAAATTAGATACAGCAGCATTAATTAAATGGGAAAGATTTGGTTTTGCCATGCATTGCTGTATTTTAGAGCATAACTAAAGAATTTTTGGGGCATAGTTTTCAGGGATAACTTATCTACCAATATAATAGAGTCATCACAACAGCTGCAAGGGATTGGTTACACTGCTGGAATTCACCCGGGTGTACACAGGTTTTTTCATTGCATGCTTTTCGAAACAAAACAGTTTGATAGCAGGTGTGACCTTTAACCCTCCCTAACTTTGAAGAACTTAATCATCATCATTTGTTCAGCACTGAATATATTTTGCAGGTGGAGAAAACAGAGGGAAGTGTAGTTTGGTTTTGATGGGAAAGGGGGAGGATAAGGAGTGCTTGTGTTGGTATTTTTACTCCTTTTGTGTAAACCAAATTAGGCAAAGTGTATTATTGAAAATTCTGTCTGAAATGAATTTTATGTTTGGTTCAGAAAATCTGTTTTGCCATGTAGTTACAGAGATGTAATTGAAAGACAGAGTAAAGCGTGAAAAGAGAGATTTAAAACGCGTATCTGCTAAGAATTTGCATGCAGAAAGGGCTGGAAGAGCTGTGTAGAGTGAATTTAGGAGAAGATACATTGAGAAGGTGCCAGCATCATCCCTGGAGTGTTATCAAGTATGTGTTGGCCCTTTCCAATAAATGTTTGTCTTGCCAGCTTTGTGGTGACCTCAGATGAGATTCTGTACCTCGCTGTCTGAGCAAACCCTTTGAGTTAGGGGAGAATTCACAGTGATGTGCTCATGGCTCTCTGGACGAACCAGCTAGGCTGTTACAGAGTCAGGGGAGTCACAGTGACGGTTGTACAGGGTGGCGTGTGATGATAACGAGTAACAGTGCTGCAGTACCCATGCAGAAGAAAACATTGTCTCTGTGGGAGTTAATTCTCAGCTAGAACACCTGCTTGTTTTTTCAGCTGTGTAGATAAACTTCACTCAAAAAGTGAGTACTAAAATTGACAAAGTCCAGGGATACAGGAGGCAATCTTGTCTGCCAGTATAAACTGAAATTGTCACCGAGACTTTTATGCAAGTCGGCATAATTACAAAGCTGGTACTGGTTGTTGTCCTTGGGTGGCTGTTGCTTGTGCCAAATTGTCTGGTATTGTTGCTCATGGCAGGGCCCATTATGACACAGATGAAAATGGGACTCACTGTCACAAGTGACTGAGTGTATATGGCAATTCAGATCTTTATAAATAAAAGCTAGAAATTCATGCTTGAATCACCATATTAACAGTAAATATGTCTGTTGATATTTCTCTCTCATCTGGGAACCCAAGAGTCTGTGCTGCAGTTACAAAAATCTGTTATACCCAACTCGGTAGCTTTGCCCCCTTCTCCACAGAGACACATTCAGTTTGTGCTCTACATTGGTGCTGAATTACTGCATGAAAGGACATGTCTGTTTAAGCATTTCTCTTCATACAGAGTCCTGCTACTGCTGACTTCAGATTCAAGTTTAGTGAGTTCTGACTTCAGTACCTAGTTTCTTATAGTCCAGTCTAGCCTTAGTTGAGAAAAGTTGGTTTTGTGGTTGAGGCTGTAGATTGGATGGTGAGCATTCCCTTGAGCCTGCCACAACTTCTTTTCAGGCTCAGGCAACTTACTGTTGCAAAGTCGTTTCAGAACTCAGTTTGTGTTTCTCTACATTTTGGCTGCTGCTGAGTCTGTTGTTCTTGTAGTGGTACCAGAAATTTTTGGCATCAGTTGAAAAATTGAGTATGTTCAGTACCTCTGAAAGTCAGGTTTGTGCATCTTGGACTGGCAGTCTGAGGGTTGGTGGCACTTCATAGGTTTAATCTTTTGTGGCTGGATTTAACTTTTCCTTGATCCTCGAGTCAGTGCAACTGCAGATTGGTTTTTCTGCTTTTCCCCAGCTTTTCTCCAGCTTCCAGTTGGCTGCAAGGAGCAAATGTTACTACTGTGGAGTACCTATGATCATGTCCCAGTTAACAGCTCTACTGCTGCACTGAGTTGGAGCATTTACAAGCAACAGTGAATTACAGCCGATAGAAGTTTACTTCTATACAATTCTTATTTCATACAAGAGTTGTCAACTACATTTTCATCACACTTTTGCTCTCCTGTTAGTTAGCAATGAATCTGTATCTGAGGTGGCCTGTTGCTGCATTAAGAGCTGGTTTGCCTTGGATTGAACTTTTTGTTTGGTGTAACAGCATTGTGTTTCAGAGGTTCAGATTTATGTGGATTATTTCCCCTTTACCTTACAGTTGCTCGAAGTTAGAGATAGGTACAGTCTGAGAAGTCCTCACAGCTGGTGTGGGCATGGTTGTAGCTACCTTGAGATGATTATACCAGAGTCTTTTGGTTCCACTGAACAAGAATTTAAACCAAATGTGTTCAATCTTGTGCTCTGAAGGACAGGAAATTTCTTTTCTATGTACTGAATTAAGCTTTTCTGAAAATCTGTGAGGAGTCTGAAGTTTGAAACGTTTATCTGGTTGTGTGAAAACATACAAATCTATGCTTTTGGCAACTTCAATGTAAAATTAGTAAGTGATCTGTTTTATGCAAGTAGCTGTTTCTTAATTCATTGGTTCCTGTACTTTTTTAACGAAGTACTATTAAATATGTCCTTGATGGCAAGACAAGTCCATAACTTAACCGAAGGCATAGTGTGGTTACATCTGTGGAGTGATCGTGTGTCGCAGTCAGAGACAGGAAGTTCTTGAAAGGACCTGCAGATTGTTCATGGAAGTTGCTTTTTTGAAAGTGGAATGTATGTGAAACTTACTGATCCAGTAGCTAACAAAATGAAGTGCTCACTGACCAGTGATAACTAAGAATATTTTTATGTTGGATTTGCCATCTCTTTAACAAAGTAGTATTAGATTTTTAAGAAATAAGAGTAACCTGGATGAAAATTATTTTAGAGGAGTACTTTTTGTCATTCTATTTCCGGTATTATGGTAAAACAGAATTTATGTTCAAAATAATTTGTCATAATGGTATTACAGAGGTCAATTAAGAAGGTTTGTGGATTGCAAAGACAGAGCATGGTGTTGTGGTTCTCTGTTCCCATCATGTGCAAACTTTGTCATGATTTTCAATGGTACAGAGTTTTTATCATGTTAGTTTATTTGGTCTCTTGTTGAAAACTGGAAAAGCCTCTAGAATAGTAATCCCAAAAATCAGTAGCATAAAATTTCACTTTTGAAAACCCAGCTGTCTGTAGCAGTAATTATTCTCTGAATTACTTGTTTGCAAAGACTCAATTGTATATGATTGTGGGTCTTTCAAAATAATTCATATTCCAAAACATCTGATTTTTATATTTTATTTGCTTATCCATGTATGGGAAGAATTAAACAAATTGGTATGTGCATGAGTATTTTGTGTATTTTCAATTACTTTCTCTTTTCCTCCTTCTAGGCCAGCCAGACCATTCAAGTTACCAAAAAGGTAAGATCCAGTGCTGTCACACATGAGGTTTGTGGAATTGTAAAGGCAGTAGATGAGGTGATGGTAAAGCTGTTATTCCCTGCATAATGCAAGAATAAGGAATATATTTGAAGAAAATAGTAAGCAATCCGATTAAAACAGATTTTTAAAGAAAAAAGTATTTCTTTGTGCAGTGGGTAGTGAATTTCTGAAAATTGCCATGGGAGACTGTGGAGGCAGATGGCAACATCACCAAGGTCAAACCACATTCAGAAGAATTGATCTACAATGGGTCCCTTAGCGAACACTGGCAGAAGGAGCCAGGGACAAGTTCTTTAACAACGCTAATAACACACCTGTGAATCCTGGGGGAGCAGGAAGGGGCAAATTCAGGGTGCTCTATTTATGGAGAGATAAGCAGTCTCTTCATTTATACTAGGCCAGAATTTAAAAACCTCTGCAGGTTTCAATGGTTTTTATTTTCATCTATCTTTTGGCATTTTTATTCTTATCTCTGCATTCTGTTTGTGTTTATGTACACTGTCTGCACAAGCAGGAAAACCCTGTGCCTCGGTGCTTTTTTGCTTGAGAACTATTCCAATAAGTGGCTTGGCTGTGTCATCAATAATGTTAAATCAACCTGACAGACAAGTTTAGAAAATTTCATCATAATAGTATTTTTCTACCTAAAAGCAGAAGCCCCATGCAGTGAAGAGCACTAGGTTTGGGTTCTGTATGCTCTGAAGAACAACAGGTTCGTATCTCAAACTGTCAATGCATCAGTAATGGCAACAAGAAACCATCTCAAGTAAAAATATATTAAAAACTTAATCCATCTTTAGGATTTGCTTTCAGTAAAGAACAGGGTTGTTTGTTAAGTATCTGTTTTGAGTTACATAAATCTGTGTGTTGCTGTGAATTCAGTCACACAAATATCTGTTGCTCATAGTGACCATTTGACAACACAGAAATATATATTGTGCATTTCTGTGTCTATATGAGAGTAGGTAGTGGTTTAACCTGAGTATGTCTGCATATAGGTGCTGATTTCAAAAGTTTAACATTAGCCTTGTGTTATGCTGTAGCTTAAAACGGGAAGGAAAATGAAACTATATTTTGTACCTTCTCCCTCTGAAGAAAATATGAAGAAAATATCTGAGGTCTTGGATCTCTCTTGGGCAAATTGTTTGAAACCAGTGGTGCTTTTAGTGGTGCTAAATAGCTGAGATACATATAGATTGAGTGACTGTATCTCCTAAACATTTTGAGTTATTTGGAACATGAAGAAAATACCAAAACCAAACCAAAGGTTTTTTAGGTGTGTGAAAAACTTCAGGAGAAAATAAATTAATGAAAGCTGTATGCCTTTGAATGGTATATAGTTAGCTAAAAGTCGTGGTATCATGCTAACAACTATACTGAAAGCAGGGGGCAAAATGGCATAAAAGTGGTATTTCAGTCAGTGTCAAACTTAAGAGAATTCATTATTCAGTGCTTGAGTAATTTGGAGGGGAAAAACATGAAGATAAGGTGTCAGAGTGGCTGTATGTCCAGGTCATTGCACAAACAAAATATTGCTTTAATTAGGCATCAAAAAGCAGGAGGTGTTATCTTGATTTAGAAAAGTTCCAAAGGATGTGCTTAGCACTAAGGATATCCTTTCTGAATGTGACTCCTTGGCTGAGGAATTGATTTAAGGATTTCCCTCTTGGACTCGGGCACTTTTAGGTGAGTGGTCATTTATACAGAATCTGTCAGGGCAGTGGCTTACTTTTCATTCAGGAAAGAAAAAGTAACTAAACTCATTTAATGGCTTTTTAATGGGTGAAAAATAAAATAACTGCCATCTGTTCAGCCACGTATGGTGGGTTGGGATTGAGGCTGATTACAGGTGACTTGGTTGGAGCCAGAGCTCTCAGCAGCACCAAAGAATACTTAGATAAAATTAAAATACAGTGTGGCTGGTCCTTTTTGTCAGCCCAGGTCAGCTTTGCTTATCTGAATTTCAGTATGTGATACAAGAAACAGGACAAATCTGCAGGTGTAACCAAGCACTTACTGCTTCCAGTATGTGGCTTATTATCACGTTAAACACTTTACTTGGGACATAGCTCCTTTTATAGCCAGTGACTGAAAGAATTGAACCAAATTAAGAGCTGCTCAGCTGAGAATGGAAGTATAGAGACAACATGTCAAAGGGGTAAATCTGGCACTAGTGATGAATAGGGTAATAAATCTTTTGAGTATAACTTTTATGACTTCAGAGCAAATGTCTCTAATAGCTAGTCAGTCTAGCTTGGTGTTTATGAAAACATTTAGTCCGGTAAGTAGGAAAACTCTATTAGGTCATTTACTTCCCTTCACTTCTACTTTGTACAATTGCTCATTTGGCAAGCTGCCCCTTTGTGATTCACTTTAATAAAAACTTAGACTTCAGATTGCTTTTCAAGCTTTTGCTAATTAACCTCTTGTGTTAGAATGTAAGAATTATTCCATGTTTAACTAATAGGAAATTGAGATACACCCAGTGCTTTGGACTTCCTTGCTCCCTAAAGCTGTACTTATACCCCTGTATGTGCCTATTTCCACGTGCTATGGAAATTCAGCAATAAACTTGCTCACTGCCATTGATTTTACAGTTAGAATACTGGGAAACCATTGCTGGAGTGAGGAGATGGACATTCCCTCCTTTCTTAGCAGCAGGACAGAAACTTACCATACACCTGATAATTGTGCTGTGATTAGCTAATGAGTTGCTTTTAAAACTGAAAAAGAGCCATGATCTTTTAAGTAGAAATCAGTAAAGGATGACTATTGCTATAAACTTTCATGTTGCACTGCTTGTAAGTTGAGGAGGAAATAGCAGTGTAGATCTTCTTGATCAATATTTAATGTGTACAGAGACCATCCATATAGGATGATTTGTACCCTATAATTATTTTTCTAATGTCTTTTAAACTTTATGTGACTTCCTGTGCTATCTTTACTCCTGAGATTAGACAATACTGCTTTTGAAACATAAACTCTATATGAATTCAAGTCTTTACTGTAAGAAAAATTATTTAGAAATTAAGATTTCTGGGTTTCACCTATTTTTCTGATACTTTTCTGTCAATTTAGCAAAAATAAAAATTAATGAAAGTTAGGTTTGCATATAAAATTCTTGCACTCTTAAAATTTAGAATGAACTAAGTATTAAAACACAAGGATGTTTGTTATGCTAGAAGACTGGATAGCTAATACTGATCAGTTTATGTATTGTGTTGCCACTCTCTTGCATCTTTGAATTTACAACAGATTTCATGGGTCATTAATATTTAGGGTTTGAATATTTTGTTAATGACTGTTTTAAAAATGGAGAAAACGTTTTCTTTTGGGTTCTACTTTAAAACTGGGTGTTTTTTCTCTCTTTGATTTTTTTTTCTTTAAAATACTTCAGTTTTCATAAAAGAAATAGTGATTTTTTCTGTAAATAAATTTTTAACAGAGAGTCTGTTTTTTTAGCAATCCCCAATCGTGGATAATATCCATGCTGTGTATTAAGGATGAAGTTAAGGAAAAAGCATTTATATAAAAAAATTGTATTTAATCTTAAATAACAGTTTTCAATTCACATATTCTTTTTTTGCATTTTTAATGTAAAAGTATTTTATGTAAATTATTCCTATGGCAGTTTTAAATGCTGAACATGTGCTAGACTACAGAAATACCTATTTCAGTAGTCCATGGTTAATCACCTTTGTAGCAGCACAAAGAATATCTAAGATAAAACCTGTACTTTCGTCATAATCCTGGGGTAAAAAAATAATACTCTGATATGAAAAGCTTTTCTATATATGAATAGAAGGTTTTAGGGAGATTTGGTAGGGGGGAGTTTCTTATTTTAAAAAAAACCAAAAAACTCAAGAAAACAACAGATGTGTAGAAAAAATTGTTTCCAAATGGTTTCTGTCCATTTGTGATAGCTAGCTTAATTTCCTGTAAGAGTAATAAAGAGCACAGGTCAGTGTTTCACCACAGCTCTTTGGAGAAGTGTGGATTAACTTTGTGTGTAACTTCCATTTGTGTAACCTCTGTCTCTGCCCCCCTCTCTCCCGTAGCTACGCTGCGCTCATCGCAGACTGGCCCGTGGTGGTCCTGGGCATGTGCACTGTGCTAATTGTGGTGTGTGCACTGGTTGGAATATTAGTGCCAGATCTTCCAGATTTCTCTGATCCACTGCTGGTAAGTAAATACTAATTAATGAGTATTTTTTTGTTTGCCATTTTTTCAGTGATGCCAGGAAACAGCAAATGCAGGTAACAGTGATTGGTACACTCCTCTTGAATTGGGATCTACCCAGAGAGAAAAACTGACTCTTAATATGCCTGAAATATACCTGTGCTATGAATCTGTTTGGGAAGCAATTTCCAGAGAAACTTGATTGGTAGAAAGGTTGTAGAAGCAATGTCTGGCTAAGGAATCCACAAAAAAAAATAGTTGTTAAAGACCCTCTAATTAAAAATGGAAAAAAGTGTTAAATTTTGACATTGGTTGCCATCAGAGAGTGTTTATCCACTAGTTTAAATTTCCTCTGCATTTTGGCATTGAAAGGTCACATGTCCTTCAGCAGAACTGCTGTGGATTGAACAATGTGAATTCATCCCAGTTTTAGATGCACAGCACAGTACAACACAGACCATACATTCTAAATCAGGTTTCAAAGAGTGAGGGCCAGGATCTGATCTGTTAAAGGAAAGGGGATTCCAAATGCCTTCTGGGGATGAAACGATACCCATGTTGAAAAACTGAAAGTAATTTTTAGCAGGTTCTATTAAATACTGCACTCATTTCTTGCTTTTCATGAACTGTCTTACCCCTGAGTAACTTTCAGGACGTTTTATTGAAAATATTGCATTCAGTTATTATCCTCAAATAAAAATATACTGTAAAAAGTTATTGGTTTTTATAGTATAGTATGTATATCCATATGAATATTTCTTGAAAACAGTTGAGTTGTTAAAATGGTTGCAAAGTCACTTTTAAAATTATTTAAAGATTTGCTTTGTTCTTGAAGGAATAGAGCAGAGATACTTAAGAGATTTTTAATCATATTTAATCAATAAAGAGTGATAATTGAGATAATGAAGAGGACTTTGTAGAATGCCCTTACTCTGAAAACTGAGTGTTGAACATTCAGTAAATCATCTCTTCTTAGGGAGGGAAGTAGTACGTGCAAGAATTCTTAATCCCTCGTCACTCTATACAGTTGGTCATTATTTTGTCTGACCTGTCATAAAGCATTTTACCTTTAAAAGTAGATGCTTGGAGTAATTATGCTTCATAATGAAAACTATCCATCACTTTGATTGTGTTTCCGCTCTCCTGTTTGAGCTAAAGAATGAAAACTATTAATGGAATTTTGTGATTCTCTCCTCTTAGGGTTTTGAACCAAGAGGGACAGCCATAGGACAGAGGTTGGTTACGTGGAACAATATGGTGAAAAACACAGGCTACAAAGCAACACTTGCAAACTATCCTTTCAAATATGCAGATGAGCAAGCTAAAAGGTAAGAATTTATATTTAAAGTGTTATTTTATTTTATTTGTGGTTTGTGTATGTACATAATGCTTGTACCAGTACTCTGCGAAGTTAATATATGTACTGACACTGATTTCAATAAATAGTGAATTTGATCATCTACAATTCCCAAGGCCTTTCACATCAGGCTAGATATTTCCCAATACAAGCTCTTTTAAAAGGTGTATAATTTTAGTTTTCTCTTAGAGTTATGGATATTTTCAGAACTAGACTCTATGACATTTCCTTTAAACTCTCTTAAAAAGAAAAAATTAAGTTAATGTTTCAGTTTTTGTACACCAAAGGCACATCAGTAGGAATATGTTTTATCATATTTAAGGGTTGTTAATGTGTGTGACATGTTTGGATGGTTCTTTCCTTAACAATTTTTATTTATTCTGGTTTAGTCATCAAGATGACAGATGGTCAGATGATCACTATGAAAGAGAGAAGAGGCAAGCAGAGTGGAACTTCCACAAGGATACCTTTTTCTGTGATATTCCAAGTAAGTGGAGAAATGTTTTAAGGAAGGCTCGCAGATTCTACCAGTTGAATGTTTTCTTAATTCTTCTACGTATTGTATGCCATATAGGAAAATATTTTTTGCCTAATATATATGCACAATAAATACCTTCTTTTTGTGTGCAGAAGTCTTGAGGAAATTGGGGTGAAATGTTGCATTCTGTTGATTCTTCCTCAGAAGCAACTGAAAGTTGCTTAAAGTTTACTTAAAGTGCTTCCTTTAAGTGTTTCTGTTTCCTGTAAAAAATTTTATTGGCTCTTGGTAATGCTGATCATGGTAAAAACAGTGTTTTGTGTGTGACTGTAGAGGTAGAGCTTAATTGACACTAAGGAAGGAGTTGTGTTGTCTGTGCCGTTAACTTAATTCTAAAAAACCTACATCAAAATACTTTTCCTCTGTATGTTAGAAAAGACACCCATTGGTTATCTTGTAGAGGTTTGTTTAGGGGGAAAAAATGTACACACAAAAAAACCCCTCAAAAAATAAAAATTTAAAAATCCCCAGCTTAAAGCAGTGAAGACTTATAAAGCTGAGCAAGTTAAACTAGAGGACAGAAAAAGACCAAAAAGTCTATCGACTTTTTGCAAGGCATACTGCAGAACTTTGATAAGTCCTGTTCTGGCAGAGAGTGTGCATTAGC
>JAOXXN010000446.1:17017546-17078724 GCA_026770055.1 Myrmophylax atrothorax | reverse complement strand
AGATCTTGCCTTTATTCATACAGTGACTTGAGCTCTTTTGCAGCAGCTTCCATATGTGAGGACTGATAACAGAGCACAAAAACAGAATTGTGAAATTATTTCTTTGTATTACTTGATCTAAGAGAGGAATGACCAGTGAAAACCTGGGTGAAGATTTAATTTTTTTTTCAGTTACAGTGTGGTTTTACATCTGAGTGAGAGGCTGTGAGCCAGGTTGGCATTTCTGCTCGTGTAAGCAGAACCAAATTAGACTGAGCATATCATGAGTAAGGAAGAGGAAAGGTACTCAAAACTCTGCTGAGCATTAACTGCAACTTGAAGCAGAATTAGCTCCTCTTATCCTGAATGTTGTTTCTGCACAGCCTCACTCTCATTCTTTCCACTACTGTTTCTGTGTAGTCTCAGTTGTGGCAGATATGAAGGAATTGCACTTCTGTGGGAAAATCTGCCAGTCCATTATGTAAAGAAAACAGTTGATTTCCTCTTGACCCATTTTTGTCATTCCTGGTATCTTTCTTTGTGTGCTCCAAGATCTTCAGATTTCAGTTCCCTGGATCATAAAACATGGTTGGACATCATAAAGCACTACCCCCAAGCCTTTTCATTACAGTCTTGTGAAAGACAAAAATTCTGTAGATTCACAGCAGTGGGGAAAAATCAGCCTTTTGGTTTTTTGGAATATTTTGATTAATGTGATGATGTTTCTTAACTCAAAGTGCCATATATTTCTGTTTGTATATGTTTCCCTTGGGAGCAATGCATTCAGATCTCACTGCCACTAAGTAATTATTTCCCTTCCTAAAAGCTGCCTTCTGATAAATGTGACTTAATTTGTAATTTAAGCTCTATGTGTCTAAACTGTGGAATTCTTAAAAATGGCCTCAAGGATATCTCAACAATTTCCACTGAAGTCATTTGCTTCTAAAGCAAAAACATTCTTGTAGAAACAGCTTTATAATTATTATTTATATTCCCAAATGACTTACTAAATCAGCCTTTGATTACTATTATCAGTGTACTGCCATTATGCTGTGCCAAGAATTTCGTAGTTTGCTGATTAGATCTTTTGATTTTTGTTTGTCATATTTCAGAAGATAGTTTGCTTGAATAGAAGTCTGTAGAGCTTCTAAGTGGTACATAGTATTGAAGATGCCATATTTACTATAAGCACTTTAAGGAAATGGAAACTTTCATGTGGAATGAGTCTTACAGATAAATAACTCATCTTGAAAAGAAGGTGAATTCCCATGACCTGACAAAGATTTCATCTGTGTGATTTGAATAGTGGGGGTTTGTCCCAGCCTTTGATACAAGACACACCCAAACAATCAATAAACCCCCTCTTGTAATTTCAGGTGATCGCTATTCACGAGTGGTGTTTACATCAACAGAAGGAGAGAATTTGTGGAATTTGAATGCAATTAAGTCAATGTGCAATGTAGATAACTTGAGGGTAAGTAAATACAGCATTTAATTTGCAGATATTGAGTGCATGTTTGAAAGAACTTTGTTTTGCTGCCCATTGCCATCCAGTAGCATATGAGAGGACTTCACATTGTTCACATCCTGACAAATGGTCAGTCAGCATTCGGGTGAAGTTAAAAAACAATTTTCAATTTCGAAATCAGTTTATGTAGAGGGATTTCTTTGGTTTTGCTACTAATAGCATCCAGGATGGGATAGAGGAGGGTTGCTTCAGGAGTGGTTTTTTATGGAAAGGACTTTTGCCGTGTCTTTCCTCATGAAATAGTATTCCATGGAGTTTTGTTTCCCAGAAAATAATTTTTCTTGCTTTTTCACCTGCAGGTGAACTAGGTGCACCCTCACAGCACATGCAGTTTTCTCTGACACCCAGTGGGCCACTCAATTTTTTTTCCTCAATTTTTTGGTTTAGAATATCTTGGTAGATGAACATCAACAGAATAGCCCACTTCATTAGGTGTGTATAATGATACTTACAGAGTAATATTAATTTTCTCTTTAGAACTGAGAAAATGAAAGACAGCATCTTGTCATTGTGTCTGTCACTGTTGTGTTTTTTCTTGGCTTTTCTTGTACTCAGTACCTTGCATAGTCAAAGTAACCTTTGGAATAGCCAGCTATTACATAGCCACCTTCTTTTACATGTGTTACAAGGTAATTTAGCACTCTCATTGAAATCAATGCCCAGTTTTGACTGAAGGAAGTTAACTGACAAAGGATGAAATAAAATAAGCATTCAAATACTATGATTGTAAGGTATAAGCTTGTCACTTGCTGGAGTGAACTCCTTTGAACCACTGAGTAACCATGAACTTTTGCATACTGGTGACTGCATGGAAATAAAGCAATGTGGCTTTCTTCTGTTAATATTGACCTATTTGTTTCCAATTTTTCCTCCTTCAAAACAAAAATAATCGTAAGCAATTCAATTCATATTATACACATTTATTTAATGAGCATATTTTCATTATTAGATTTCTTTATCATTGCCTGTTAGACAACTGCATTAATTTAGCAAATTCCCATACTATTTTCCATACAACAGCTGTTTTTGCTTTGCTAAAATGTTGAGCTGTAGCAAAACATTACATAATGAATCTCCCTTGGTGCTCTGCTGGCAGGCATTTTGTCCTGGTTGGTCTCCCTTGGTGGAAGTGGCTTTTGTCCTCACATACTCATGAAGTGTCCCTTATTTCCCCATGACAGATTATTGCACCAATAGGATGGCTCATGTGGTTATCCTTTATCTCTGTCAATCAGAATGAGCCAGGTGAACAAAGTACAGTACTTAAACTAACCCAGCTCAGTTTTGAACTAACTGAGCTAGGGAGTAACCATACTGCCAGTTCAATCAGGAGATGCAGTGGAGAATAACCTTTTACAAGGGTCAAAATTGAGAGTTAAGGAGGAGATGCATTTAACTGTTGAAGTTCAGTCAGATAAGCAGCTGATGCAGGTAAGTCCCAGGTAGTATAGGTCACTGCAAAGCAATGCAATCTGAATTAAAAAAACATAATAATTCTGTTTAACAGAACATAGTTAATTACATCTAAAGAATAATCTCTGTAATGATTCTGTTACTCCTGAGGAATTTTTCTTTTGTTCCTCCTTATATGCACACTTTGATAATAACGTATTATTTCAAACACCGCTTTGCTTTCTGAGGGAAGGATGAAACTACTTTACTTCAAAAAGCAAGCACCACACATCTTATATCCATAAAACCAGCTCTTCCTTTGAAATAAGAACACTTCAGAAAATTAAATGTTGGCTACTTCAGCTACACCCACAGTTACGTAGATATTTATAGAGAAAATTGTTGCAAATAATGTTACTGTGGATCTTTATTTGTAATTTACTTAAGAATATAGTAATTAGATACCTCAGCTGAGCAAAATAACAGTGCTTCACGATAGCAGCATTGATTTTTACCTAGTTAGTATCCAAAACAAATTAATATGGTAAGGTTTTGAGATTATCATTGGTCTGTGTATGCAAATTTATAATAAAAGTTAGATATTCAGGGCTCAGAAAGGGCTGAAGCTTTTTTTCATTTTTTCATTTGTAAATGCTTATTGCTTAAAAATAACATTTTAAAATTGTTTTAACACTTTCTAACAGTTTTCAAGCACTTCTAACACTTCTTAGAACTCACAAAGTGCTGTGCTATGCCCCGCTTGTGGATGCTGAGTGCTGGCAGCAGCCAGTCCCCAGGGAGGATGCTGTCTTGCACTGCAGCAATCGGAAGGAATTGATGACTTCAGTGACCTTCTGGTCTTCTTACAGACTCCCTTCTGGCTGTTGTCAGTTTTGTTGTTGAATTCACACTTGTTTAGAGCCACACTTCTGTTGAAATAATTGGCAAAGCTTTCCGTATTCAAAGATGGGAAAATCAGACACTCTTTTCTGGAAATGCACACCTTAGAATTTATGTGTTTTTCTGATGATAAGCAGGATTTCAGCACCAACAAGCATTTGCTTGAGTATGGAAGTAACAGTATATCCTCTATGTGTAATTGTATTCCCATCTGCTTGTAACTACTTTAAACTATGTTTTACTGACACTTAGGGGCTCCATCCTGCAGCTGCTCAGCATATGGTAGTCCTATAATCTTCATGGAAACATTATATACAAAATAGTTATAGGAGGTGCTCTAACTTTTTACTAGTTGGATCAGAAGGGCCTTTTTTTCTTTTTCACCTATTAATTGAAGAATGTTTTCCCTATAAACCATAAGCTTTATTTTATAAGCTTCGAAGACTATGTGTTATCTCTTCAGGCTGCTTCCCCAAAACTGTGTGTTTGTGAGTCTCTGTTACTGCGGAGATCCATTGGGGCAGATCTGCCCACAGATGCAGCATTTGTGCAGGTTGCACTGCTTACTTTCCTTATGTGTTCCAAAATAAATTAAAATGTTGCCAGTGGCAGACCAGGTCTGGCAACAGCAAAATGGCCTTTTCAGTTCCTTTGGATCACCAACAAAGCCCAATGCTGCAATCTATTAACATTTTACGTAGTATTTTAATGAGCTATCAGGAGCTAAATTTTTTATTTTAATTTCTAATTTCCAGCTGCCAGCTCATGTTACTTTATCTTTGGCAGCAGTTACGTTAGCAGTGAATGTTTATGGCCTGCAGCAAGTGTTGAAGAACAGTATATAAACCTCATTGTCCCATCTTGAACTTGAATACATAGAGAAGACAATACAATCCTTTCCTCCCAATTTGCCTATTATATCCTCATAGGACTAACTTGGAGATGTGCCATAAAAAACACAGATATGCTATTCCAGGGCTTCCTTTTATTCAGTAGGTTGTTCAGTTTTTCCTGAGTTTGCGTGTGTGAGTGTTTTTATCTGGAAACAATCAAATGTGAATTATCCTGTTTTTTGGGAATGCCAGTTTGTTATTGTTCAGAAACTGGTTGACAAAGTTTAGTCCATAATAAAACTTTTATAACTGCCCTGAGAATTCCCAAGTGCATTTTTTTGTCTGCATTATGAAGGATTGCTAATAATAAACTTGTGCAATTTTGCTAAAGAAAAAAAATAAAAAAAGAAAGAGACTATGTGGTATAATTTCAGATCACCTAAATGTAAAGCATACAGTAGATAATGTTTTCAGGGCCCAATCCTGTAAACTGAAGTGTGTGGCTTTATTAATGTGACTGTATTAATATGTGTTCATTCTGTGTAACTTGATTAAGACTGAACTTGTACATATATCTAACTGTTGGAAGGATTAATTTTACTTTGTCATGCATAATAAGCCAGAAGTTCTCTTTTTTAAGACTTATCTTCGTTGTGCCCTACCAAGATTGAGTTTTTTCAACTTGAGAAAATTTCTCATATCTAACCTTGTTACTTAAGAGTTCCACTTCAATTTTATAGTTATGTTCAGTTTTGCATAGAAGCGCCTTATGGTGATTTAGCTAAGTTGTGCTCTTACTGTCTTCAACCAAATCTGGAATATTCTTGAAGCGAAAGAAGAATATCCCCATAGGGGACTAACAGGCATTTAGTTCAAGAGAGTCCTTAACCAAAATGTTAAAATTGCTATCATTTTTCTAAAGCTCTGGTAGGAGTTCCTGACCTTTGGACAGTCACTTGCGTTGGCAGCTGCAGTCCTCTCTTGTGTCCCAGCTCTGTCCCCTCTCTGCAATTGCCACTGGTATCTGCTTGTCCCCAGGACTTCTCTGTCTGTGCTGCTGCTGCAGCTTCCTCCACTCCGCTCCTGAGTCAACTCCTGGGACTTGGTCCCACCGTGGGTGCAGCTTTCAGAGGCATGACTGTTGTCTCTGTGCATCAGGGCTTATTTTGGGTCCCTTCGTGACAGTGGAATTACCTTGAGCTTGTGCTTTGGGAGTCCTGCATGACTTAGGGACATTCAGTGCCTGGGTGGCCGGCTGAGCTGGTTGGGGGCAGTGTCTGTCAGCTGTGAAAGAGCTAAAAGAGAGTCATAAAGTCCAGGTTGTAGAAGAGAGCTGAGGTGATGGGAGTCACTGTAAAGCTGTCACATCCTTTCTTTCTGGATGGTAAGTCCCTACCTCTCCTAGGATCTTCAGGATTTAATTGCAAGCAGAATGAAACTTCATTGATACGTGACTGTTTATTTTCAGGAGTATAACATGAGATAACAGGAGAGTTAACAGCTGTCAGTCTGGAAAGAAACAAAATACAGTGCATCTTCAAACAACAGAATTACAATACTCAACACTTCTGTCAATTATATGTTACTGTCACAAATCCATATACTGAGTTACTGCTAATTTAGTCTGCTGTATGTAAGGGGATACAGATGAGAAATAATGTGTGTGGGAACAAGATTTTTAAAATGTTAACACAGAAGGATCATAACTGAATTTTCATCGTTTTGGGTTGGTTTTGTGGGTTGTTTCTTGAGGGTTTTTGTTTGGTTTTTTTCTGTGAGTGAATGTTTCTAATAATTCAGACTGTTACTTTAAACTGGATTGTTTACCCTCCCTGTCTTTATACAGATCAGATCCCATTTGCAGTTTGGTGACCTCTGCCAGAGAGCCACTGCTGCTTCGTGCTGTCCCAGCTGGACACTGGGCAACTATATTGCTATTCTAAACAACAGGTCATCGTGTCAAAAAATTGTAGAACGGGACGTTTCTCACACCCTAAAGCTGCTTCGCACATGTGCCAAATACTACTACAATGGAACCCTGGGGCCAGACTGCTGGGATATGAATGCCAAAAGGAAGGACCAACTCAAGTGTACAAATGTGCCTCGCAAATGTACCAAGTACAATGCTGTTTACCAGATCCTTCACTACCTAGTGGACAAGGATTTTCTAAGCCCAAAGACAGCTGACTATGTGTTACCAGCTTTAAAATACAGCATGCTCTTCTCTCCGACTGAGAAAGGAGAAAGCATGATGAGTATTTACCTAGATAACTTTGAGAACTGGAATGCTTCCGATGGTGTAACAACCGTCACAGGGATTGAGTTTGGAATAAAACATAGGTTGTTTCAAGATTACCTGTTGATGGATACTGTGTATCCTGCCATAGCTATTGTAATTGTTCTATTAGTTATGTGTGTGTACACGAAGTCCATGTTTATCACGCTGATGACTATGTTTGCAATAATTAGTTCCTTGATTATTTCTTATTTTCTCTATCGGGTAGTATTTAATTTTGAGTTCTTTCCATTCATGAATCTCACAGCATTAATTATCCTTGTTGGGATTGGAGCAGATGATGCTTTTGTCTTATGTGACGTTTGGAACTACACAAAATTTGATAAACCTCATGCTGGAACCTCTGAGACAGTGAGCATCACATTGCAGCATGCTGCTCTTTCTATGTTTGTCACAAGTTTTACAACCGCTGCTGCCTTCTATGCTAATTATGTCAGCAATATCACAGCAATCAGGTGTTTTGGTGTTTATGCTGGCACTGCCATTTTGGTAAATTATGTTTTGATGGTTACATGGCTGCCTGCTGTAGTTGTATTACATGAACGATACCTTCTCAATATTTTCAGTTGCTTTAAGAAACCTCAGCAGAGGGTATACAACAAAAAAAACTGCTGGACAGTGTTGTGCCAAATGTTCCACAAGATTATTTTTGCAGTTTCAGAAGCATCCAGGATATTTTTTGAAAAAGTTTTGCCATGCATTGTTATCAAATTTCGATATATTTGGCTTTTCTGGTTCCTTGCCTTAACAATTGGTGGAGCATATATCGTGTGTGTAAATCCAAAGATGAAACTGCCATCACTGGAGCTCTCTGAGTTTCAGGTATTTAGGTCTTCCCACCCATTTGAACGATATGATGCAGAATACAAAAAGCTTTTTATGTTTGAACGTGTCCACCATGGAGAAGAGCTCCACATGCCAATTACAGTAATCTGGGGTGTCACACCTGAGGATAATGGTGACCCTTTAAACCCTAAAAGCAAAGGAAAGCTGCAGCTAGATACCAGTTTTAATATTGCTAGCCCAGCTTCACAGGTTTGGATTTTACGTTTCTGTCAGAAGTTAAGAAATCAAACCTTTTTTTATCAGACTGAAGAACAAGACTTCACAAGCTGCTTCATTGAAACTTTTAAGCAGTGGATGGAAAATCAAGACTGTGATGAGCCATCTCTTTACCCCTGCTGCAGCCACTGGAGCTTTCCATACAAACAAGAAGTTTTTGAATTATGTATCAAGAGAGCTATAATGGAGCTAGAAAGAAGCACAGGGTACCATTTAGACAGCAAAACCCCAGGGCCTCGCTTTGACCTTAATGACACCATCAGGGCTGTGGTGTTGGAGTTTCAAAGCACCTACCTCTTCACCCTGGCTTATGAGAAAATGCATCAGTTCTACAAAGAGGTGGACTCATGGATTTCAAGTGAGCTTAGTTCTGCTCCTGAGGGTCTTAGCAATGGTTGGTTTGTGAGTAACCTCGAATTTTATGATCTTCAGGACAGTCTTTCTGACGGTACTCTGATTGCTATGGGTCTTTCCGTTGCTGTTGCATTTAGTGTAATGCTTCTTACAACTTGGAATATAATCATCAGCCTTTATGCAATAGTTTCAATAGCTGGAACTATTTTTGTCACTGTAGGTTCTCTGGTTCTTCTGGGATGGGAGCTGAATGTGTTAGAATCTGTCACGATTTCGGTGGCTGTTGGCTTATCAGTAGACTTTGCTGTTCATTATGGAGTGGCTTATCGCTTAGCCCCTGACCCTGACCGAGAGGGAAAAGTCATTTTTTCTCTAAGCCGTATGGGTTCTGCTATTGCAATGGCTGCCTTGACTACATTTGTAGCTGGAGCAATGATGATGCCCTCAACAGTGCTGGCATACACACAGCTTGGCACTTTTATGATGCTTATAATGTGCATTAGCTGGGCTTTTGCAACATTCTTCTTCCAGTGCATGTGCCGATGCCTTGGGCCCCAGGGCACCTGTGGCCAGATCCCGCTACCAAAAAAATTACGGTGTAATGCCTTCTCTCAGACCTTTGCAGGAACCCAAGGAGGCAGAGGTCAAAATAAATCACATCCTGCTGGCAAGTATCAGCTGGACTCCAGAAGTCAAAAACCAGAAATGGAGCATGAGCACTATGAGCTTGAGCCTCTGGCGTCACAGACCAGTATCTGCAACCCTGCAGAGAAGGTGACGTACGAAGAAACCCATATCTGCTCAGAGCTCTTCGGCAGCAGGCCCCAAAATACATGTGTGCCAATGCATCCAGCCTATAATAGTGAAGTGAGTAAAAGCATAAAAAATGTTGCTGGTTCAGCTGTGCTGCAGACATCTATTGACCAACACACCATATGCCCAGTTTTCTCTCAAAACAGGCAGTGTAGCTGTCCTGATGCATATAAGCAAGTGGCAGTGACATGGAGTCCACACTCATGTCAGCAGTTAAGTGACACCTTCTGTTACCAGTGTTCTCCTTCACCGGGAACTGTACAGATCCAGAGTTCTGTAGCTCCTATAAATGCTTTACAGCAAGCTGCTGAAGGTTATGTGCATCCAGTCCAGCATGTCCTCCACTGCAGTTGCCTTCAAGGAAGGCTCAAAAGAGCGATGACGCAGAACTCTCTGCCTAAAAGTTTTTTCCTCCAGTCCATGCAACAGTTTCAGGCACATCAAAGAATAAACAGAACAGATACACATGCCCATCAAAACCCAGAGGAAAATGTAAGAACTGTTCCAAAGGTGATGAGCTCCTCACAGTTTCTCTGCCGAAACGCAGGACCTCTAATAGTGCGTTGCTCTGAATGTGAGAACAGTGTCTCAAATAACCAAAAGGGATTCTGTCAGCAGACAGACAAGTGTGATGAAAAGGGTGGTACAGAAGCAAACGGGGTTGAAAGCAAGAAAGCCTCTCTGTCAAAGCAGAAAAAGAAAGCTGAGGGCAAGACAGATCAGCATTCTTTACAGAATGAACAGGTTTTGAAGGCTGACCAAAACGATAAAAAGCACCTGCTGAGTAGGTCAGTGAGAGAGGCTCACCACGAGGGTTCCCGTGAAAGTTCACACTGTTGTAGCAAGGCTATGGCAGTGAAGTGCAATTCTGTTGACTGTCAAATGCCAAACATCGAAGCCAATGTGCCTCCTGTGTTAATGCGCCCAGAACTTTCCAATGAAAGTTTGTTAATAAAAACACTATAATAAACCTTTAATTTGGCAATCCTGTGTCTTTCTTTTAGAAGTAACTTTAAAACACAAAAAAGGATCGTCCTGAATAAATATAATATGATTTGCCTTTTGGAATGAAAAAATGTATTTTATAGAACAGTAACATTTATACATTTCATAAAGCCATTACGTGTAGTAAAATCTAATGTTGTCCAGAATGTTTTTTTGTTATAAGCTGGATTATCCTTCATTTAGGGGTTTTTTTAGGGCATTAGAGTTTGATTTCTCCTTATAAACCATCTCAAGAAATAAAGCATTGCAGAGAAACTCCCTTTTCTGAAGCCAAGGCTTGTGAGATTGATACTGTCTGGGGCAGACTGAGATGGCCACGTTTTCTGAGTACATCATTTACCTTTATTGTACTGCTGCCTTGGCAGGTTTATGCACACCTTGAAGCAGTGGCAGGAGCATAATTGTGTTCATTCAGGGTTGTCTGGAAGACCAGCTCTGCAGGGCAGGCTGTTTTGGAATATTTTTTAACTATTCATTCTTACAAAATCTAAAGAAATGTTCTTGGGGTCAACAGCATTTGCACTGCCCTTATTGCATTTCTGTGTATAATAGTGCAATAAAACATTTTAAACTGCCCTTTCTGGCATTTACTGTATAGACTTTACCATTAAATACCAGAGAATATAGGTGGAAAAAATACTAAGTGAACATGATTTACTTCTCAGTAATGACAAGAAAAATACGGTTTACAGAGATGACAGATGTATGTACATAAAAATCAAGAGTTACAAAATGGGCGTGAAGTGCCTTGCAATACTGAACTTTTTCCCACAGAGTTAACCTGCTGTGCAGAAAGGCGTAGTTAATGCACATGTTCTAGACTTACTGTCAACAGTATCAGGTTAGGTCAATTCAAAAGGCTCAAATGCATAAATTAAAATATTATATTCTGAGTGTTCTTACCCAAAGAGGTTTCAAGATGAAGTCACAAATACAGAACTAAACCATAACCAAGACATTTGATTTCAGATATTGTAGCTGTGTAAGTACCGAGTTAGGTGAAATGATAGTTGTGGATAGTCATGGGAATACTTGCTGGTCTCTTCATTCAGGGAGAGAGTGGATGTGAGAGCTGGAAATGTGTAGCATGTCATAATTTCTGTGTATCTTAATGACAAATCTCTCTTCATATAATCATTTAGTTATGCTGGTTATGTTGATTTACTAGACACAGAAGGTAGATTTCATGGGCTAGTATGATGTCATGTACTTGCTGTGTAATGAATCACTGGAGGAAAAGCCTGGCTTTTTCTGTCCTAATGTTCATCTTGAAGGGATGTAGAATATTCATATCATACAGCAAACCACTTTGATTTGTCTGGGAGTAGTGATGTTAGCACTTGCATATCACAGTGACTGGAACAGAGTAAGAGATTGAAATCTACAGAAAAAGCTAAAATAGTTTCACATGATTTAAGAAAAGTATTCTTTCTTTCTTAGAAAACTCAGTTTTAATTACCTTGAAACTCATCTCTCAATTTAGAGCCCAGTTCTTTCTAAATGTTTGTAATGAGAGCAGTCCAGGGCTTTCCTGTGCACCTCAGAGGCCATTAATTATAAAGGGCTAAGACTGACAGTGCTAGCGATCTGAAGAAATTAAAAGGGATAAAAAATAAACTGCGCTGTTGCATTTGTCCAACATTTTCCTGCCCACTGCACCTGCTTGAGTGCAGTTTGAGTCCCGCCTTGCCAAAGCAGTGTGTAATGCTTGCAATAGTGCCTGTCACATCAGCTGTTCTTCACAGCAGTACCTTTGAGACGTGGGCCTTAGGGGAGGTCCTCGGCTATTGCATCTACAGAACAGAGGACTTCTTGAACTGATGAGCTCAAAAGTGAGATTTTTTCCTAAGCTGGTTTTCCATCCTGCATTTTGGGTAAGGAAGCCACTTTCACCTATATTAATAACTAGTTTTATAATGGTGAGGTATGTGACAGAGATTAATGTTATGTTTCTATTATGATTTATATGTTCTTAAAGGCTAATAATACAATGAAGAAAATGGGGCAGATAAGGAGTTGTGACATGATGTGCTCTTAGAAAAGATTAAAATTAACTCATATACTTGGCTAGTGAATGGGATCACTGCTGTATTTGCCTTTTGTGACTTTGCCATTGCCTCCCTGCTAACTGCTTTGTCCTTTCCAAATTGGTTAGCTGGACAAGGAGCAATCATTGACTTAGATTAAATTTAATACTTAGGCACACAGCACCTTGTGCATATGTGTGTGTGTGTGTGCGCTGCATCTGTGTCAATTCATGTGTAGACTTTTAAAATCCAAGCCAGTGCAACTCCTGGAGACTGGAAAAGAATAGGAGTTGATTCGAGTGACAGATGAAGGCTGATGAGGCTATGCAGTGCTCTGTCCCCAGAAAACTCAGGAGAGAAATAAATAAATACTAATAATTAAATTTTTCCCAGCTGCTAGGAGCAAGCAAGGAGAGATGGGATTCTGTTCCACTCCAAGAAATCTTAACAAGAACCATTACATCCTACTGAGACATCTCTCAGTGATAGCCAAGTCCCCAGGGAAGCTGATAAGCCTAAAATACTCCAATTTCTGTTAACCAGTTTGCTATCACTGAGGTCCTCCCACACACTGGGATCATTCAGGGAATGTGTGTGTGCACACCACAGCGGCTCAGTGTGGTGCTTCTCTTGTAGGCTGCCCAGGTGGGTAAGGACCCTGCCACAGGCACTGGCTGTCACTTCCTCCCTGAAGTAACATGGTCCTGGCTTTACAGGATGCAAAGCTTTATTTCTATGGATAATCCAGGCTGGGATGTTTGGGAATTGTTCTGTCAGTGATAACAAATGTAGCTTGAGACATGACAAGCTTAGGAAAGAAAAGTCTAGGAAAGACTTTACAGAAACTTGTATATGTGGAGCATCTTTAAAGTGATGCCTCTTTTATTATTCAATGAAAGACAGAGACTTTATGTGGAAGACAGGGGTCTGGTTTTGGCTCCTAAGTTACTAGCATGATTTTTTCAGGAATAAAAAATACAAGCCAAAATCTTCCTGGGAGTGGGGCTTGTATCTGAGACCAATTCTTACAAATTCACTTCACTCAGGGGCAAAAAAAATTAACGTATTAGATACCTTAGTTATCTGTATTGTTCTTATGGTCTGTGTTTTTCAGGTCATAATCAAATGTATAGTGTGGGTAATACATTGATTAGTTTTTAAAAAATAATACAGTAATTCACATTATGTCCTTTAAAATATTACACCACACTCAATGTATAATCACTTGAAATGCAGCTACCTCGTACAAAGTATTGGTAGATAGGTAGGTAGCTGATAGAGTAATGTAAAGGAGTTTTAAGTTACTGTTCCATTATTTGTGTTTTTAAAGAAAATTAAAATCGAGCCTTTTATGATCACCCATAATCACTTTAATTTGATTTTTTTAATTGATATGGGAGAGTTTCTTTGAAGTGCTTTGAATTAGGAACACCTCTCATTTTGCCAGATGCAGCCCTGGCAGTCAATCCAAGAAGGCTCTAAAAGTACAGGTTGACAAATGACAAAAATTTTAGCACTGTAAGAAATGTCAAATGTGATAAAAATTGAATATATTTTATTTATATAAAGAATGTTATACTACTTAATATAGGTAGCAGATGGGTGATTCAGGCCAAAATCACGCTGACTACATTGAACTGGACCTTAAATTTTTTCCACATGCTGGCAAGCTATATTAAATTTTACTTTTGCCAATAACATCTGAAGTGCCTATACCTCTCGCATTTGATTTATGATAGTGAGCTGGGACACCATCCTACTAAGTGTTGCATATTCCCACAACGCGAAACAACCCCTGCCTTAGCAATAAAAAGCTCAGCTTGTAGAAGTTATAGTCTGGAAGAAAGGCAATACCTTCTCCGAGTTCATAACAGATCTCCACAGACTCATGAATTTGGATCCAGTGTCACTGTCGAAGAACTACCCTCATTTTAATGGTGTTATCCTTTGACTATTTATTCACTCACTTTATCAGAAAGAGGCCTCTGAGGTCTGGAGAACCTGTAACATAGATGATGCACAGCTTAGAGAGGCTGCAGTTTTTAGGTACTACTGTGCTATAACATCTGAATACTAAGTAGTTTTACACACCAAGGACTGTTAACTTTGCTGTTTCCTTTTGCTTTGCAGCCTGTATTCCAAGAGTTTTTCTGAAAGTCTCTACTTAAGAAGGTTGCATAGAGTCAGGTGTTTCCTGGAGACACATAATTTGGGGTATTTTGGTATACCTGAAATGTATTAAAGGTAATACATCCAGCTTGGGTTTGGATTCCATTATTTTAGGCTTTGATTAACGTCACTTTACCTGCAAATGGATAGACATATTCCAGGCGAGCAGCTGGTTGTTGCTTTCATTTAAATTCTGTTAGTTAAAAATACATGTTGAGTCTAGTTCCCAAACCATTAGTTTAGAACTGATGTTGATCTGTCTTCCTGAAAGCAGCAGGGCTAACACTTGTTCTCTTGCTGTGGCCTGGCCACAATGGTAGCAGTGTTAGAAGCTGAGCTCTACCAGCAGTGAGTCTTTAGGGCAGATGAATGGCTTTGCTTTGAGGCCTAAACAAACTTTCTTAAACCCTTGTAAAGCCTTAACCAAAATTGTCTGTGGATTTATAGTTACAGCAATTTTAGCACGTTGCTCTGTGGCTTAGGAAGGCTGCAGATTATTCCTAACTGACTTGTCAGTAAAGCTGTATTACAGTGCCCTGATCCTTGGAAAACAGTGAGACCAA
This sequence comes from Myrmophylax atrothorax, assembly GCA_026770055.1. Taxonomy (NCBI): domain Eukaryota; kingdom Metazoa; phylum Chordata; class Aves; order Passeriformes; family Thamnophilidae; genus Myrmophylax; species Myrmophylax atrothorax. The sequence goes on along the minus strand of JAOXXN010000446.1, from coordinate 17,063,803 downwards.
AATACACATTGAGTAATGGCAAGCCCTTAAAAATTCAACTTAAGCCATGTCTTCTGCATAAAATAATATTTTAAAAATAATATTCAATAATAGGAAGTGTCATATATTAAATTTTAAGATGGATGATGTACTGAAATTATTACTGAATTTACATGTATTTGATGTCTTTTTAGGAGAAATGAAGGATACATGAGGACAGCTTGGCTGGGCATGACGGATGAGGTGGCACCTCTGGTTGTCTGCCCTCACCCAACCCTCGGAGCAGGTCACCTGAAACCACCTTGCTGTAGCAGCAGCGTTCAGGAGCTGACAGAGGACCGCCAGGTACCTACAGCATGGGGGGGGCAGAGGGGCAGCAACTGCATCAGCCGCCTTCTCTCCTTCCCTCACAGATAAAGTTCTCACTTCAGTAATAAAAAAATCCTTCACTGTGTTGCATGCTGGGGCAATATTTCATCTCTCACTTTAGTGGTATAAATCACAAGTAAGTTAATTGGAGTTATTTGAGCTGTGTTAATATAAGAAAGAGAGGTATCACTACTGCCGAGTTATTTGCTGTTGTAAAAATTCCTTAGTGTTCGGCCCCAAATCTGCTTCTGAGGAGAAATAGGCAACTGAAGGCATGTGAACTCAGTCCTAGAAAGATTGATGGCACAGTAAAGTGGGTTTAGCACTGCTTTAAGTGGAGAGTTCTGCTGAAGCCATCCTGCAGCACAAGGGTACACACTCTCCTTCACTTTTTCTTAAAAAAACAGGCTGTTTCAATATATTTTTTTAAATCTGTGTTTTAAAGTTTATGTTTTAAGCATCTCTTTTGTAATATATGACAGTATTGTCCCAAATATTTTCCAACCGGCCTGAACATCAAACCTTTTCCCTAATAAATGCTCTTTTCAATCTGATGGAACTTGAGTTTGTGGCTGTCACAGCACCAAAGCTGTCCAAGTCCATCATTCTTCATTTCTTTCCTGAGATGATACTGAATCTGTTAAGTGCCAAATGTACTTCATTCTGTAATAAATCTGCATGTGCCAGGCCTTTCTCTCCTTTTGCTGATTCCCATTTGTCTTGAATTCTTGAAATAAAGCTTCTGTTGTTGTGTAGCATAGTCTCTTTGATCCTTTCTTATTAGAGAAGCTTTATTTATATTTGGGGAGTATAATGTGTCAGCCTTTTTTAAGATTTCACAGCAGTATTGCACTATGAAATAGGACAGAAATAGGGAGTACTGTGTTACACCAGTTTGGATATTTCAGCAGTAGGAAGTTACATAACGTGGAGGTGTTTTATTTGGCATAGCACTGAAAGAGTATAATCTTCACAAAGACAAGCATTGTGAACTTTGTACCATAAATGACAAATAATAACTTACTCTCACCTTCTTTTGTGCAGCATTACCTTCACACAAAAAAACTTAACAGAAGTAATTCAGGAAGTATTAAGCAAAACAACATAAAATTGAAAAGTGCTTGGATTAAAGTGGCTTGCCAGGAGGTGAGCTCTGCCTCAATTCTATAAGGACTTTTTAATCCACCGTGCTTAATATGTCCCTGGTGAACAACATGCTGTTGTTGAATGAGAATTCAAGGAACTGTCCTTCGATACCTCTAGAAGGTATCACTTTCCAAAGAAGTCTGAATATGTCAAAGTGTCATAATGGAACCATCATTCAAGTGTTAAACTGGCTTTCCCATCATTTGCAGCTGAGAAGCATTATGGGACTTGAACTAATACATTTGAACTGCAGGGTACTCAGGCCTGTATGCAAGAATTTGAGACAGCTCAGTAGGTGCACTGGATAACTTAGATATATAACCTTCAATTACCTTGGTTAAGACATCAAGAAAGAGAGAGAGATGATCCCAAATCACTTATTTGTGTTGAAATACCTTGCACACTGCACAGAGGGAGTAAATGTCTTGAAAATGTGTGTAAACCACAGTATTTGAGCATACAATAGCTTTTTTGATCTCGGAGTAATAAGCAAACAACAGCATGTATAAGGTGTTAGATATTTAGGGACTTATAAACGGTGCATTTGAAAGCACCAGTATTTGAAAAGGCCACTTTCCATGAACCTGTAATAAATCCTAGAATCATTTAAGTTGAAAAAGGCATTTAAGACCACTGAGTCCAACTGTTAACCCAGCTCTGCCAAAGCCACCACCAAGCCATGCCCTTAAAGTGCCACATCTATGCATCTTTAAAATACCTCCATGAATGGTGACTGACCACTTCCCTGGGCAGCCTGTTCCAATGCTTGACAACATTTTCTGGGGAAAAAAAAATCATAATACCTAATCTAAATCTGCCCTGCTGCAACTTGAGGCCATTTCTTCTTATCCTATCACTTGTTACTTGGGAGAAGAGACTGACTCCCACCTGCCTACAACCCTTTCAGGTAGTTGTAGAGAGTGATAAGGTGTCCCCTGAACGTCCTTTTCTCCAGGCTAAACAACCCCAGCTCCCTCAGCCACTCCTCACAGGATTTGTGCTGCAGACCCTTAACCAGCTCTGTTGTCCTTCTCTGGACACGCTCCAGCACCTCAACGTCCTTCCTGTAGTGAGGGGCCCAGAATTGGACACAGCACTCAAGATTGGCCTCACCAGTGCCAAGTACAAGGGGAGAATCACTGCCCTGGTCCTGCTGGCCCCTCTATTGCTGACACAGGCCAGGATGCCATTGGCCTTCTTGGCCACCTGGGCACATGCTGGCTCATGTTCAGCAAGTGCTGACCAGCACCCCCAGGTCCTTTTCCACTGACCCACTGTCCAGCCACTCTGCCCCCAGTCTGTAATGCTGCTTGGAGTTGTTTTGACCCAAGTGCAGCACCTGGCATTTAGCCTTGTTGAACTCAGCCCATGGATCCAGCCTGTCCGGATCCCACTGTGGAGACTTTCTGCCCTCCAGCAGATTGATACTTCCACCCAACGTGGTGTCATTTGCAAACTGATGGAAGGTGCACTCACTCCCCTCATCTAGGTCATCCAAAAAAGATATTAAACAGGGCTGGCCCCAAGTATGGAGCTGTGGGGAACCCCACTACTGACTGGCACCAGCTGGATTTAACTCCACTCACCACCACTCTCTGGGCCCAGCCATCCAGACAGTTTTTACCTGGTGAAGAGTACACCTGTCCAAGCCATAGGCAGCTGGTTTCTGCAGGAGAATGCTTTGGGGAGGGATATCAAAGGCTTTACTTAAGTCCTGGTAGATACTTGGTCACCACATCATGGAAGCAGGTCAGGTTGGTCAAGCAGGACCACCTTTCATCAGCCCATGCTGTCTGGGCCTGATCCCCTCATTGTCCTGCATATGCCACGTGATGGCAACCAAGATTGCTTCACAATCTTCCCTGGAACTGAGATCAGACTGACAGGCCCATAGTTCTCCAGTGTCTCCTTCAGCCATTCTTGGAGATGGGTTTAGTCACATTTGCCAACTTCGAGTCAACTGGGACCTCCACAGTTAGCCAGGATAACTGGTACATGGCAGAAAGTTGCTTGGTGAGCACTTCCACCACCTCCTTCAGTGCCCTTGGAGAGTTCCCATCTGACCCTATGGACTTGTCTATGTATAAGCATATAACCACTGTTGTATCTCATACAGTTCTCTGACCAGAGGGAGGGATTGATCTCAAGACACAGAGGAGGTGTGGTGGGCTATGCAGCAGGGCCATGCAATCCCTGAGGATTATCCTACAGTTGTAAGAAATCTCAGCAGTTTATCTGTCTGATACCAGGTCTAAATCTGCGTTCTGTCCATTGTCATTGTGCTACTCTGCAAGTTATTCCTTCTCCTTTGGGCAACTGAGATCATCTCTTTGCTGATACTCACGTTTCTCAAATACTTGCAGTTGCTGCTCTCTGCAAAGAGGCCCTGCTGAGGAAAAACCCCTACTGTTTGTGTACAGCCTTGCTGGAACCACCTGTTAAGTGGGGGAGAGCTGGCTTGATTCATTTATTTAAGTGGCCTTGCCCCAAAGGTAGCTACTGTTTGTATTATCACCTCCTGCCACCTGGGGGCTGGAACAGAGTAGGGGCAGCATGAGCTCCTGAGCTGGACTGTAAATGTAGGGACAGTGGATTTAAAACTGTGGTGTCTGACTATTTGAGAGCTTGGAAATTGTCCTAGTGTCTCACATTTGCTATCCTGCTCTTGTTTTTTGATACATTTTAGCCTGAAAAGCCTGATGGATGAGAAACCCTGCTAGAGCCTTCAGCTTCTACTCTTGCTCTGGTTTCACACTGTATTTTAAGATCGAGAGAGCAAAGATTCATGTCAGATGTTGTTGCTGCTAGTGTCTTCCCCCTTCCCTCCACCCTAGTCTGTGCTATCTGGAAATGGGTCCACCCTTCCTTAGGAAACCCAGACAGTAAGGAAACCACAGCCTCTTCATGTTTTTACATTTAGGTGTGCCTGACTGAATATAGATTTCCTCAAAGCTATCACAGCTCTCAGATTAGTTTGTTTTTACTTCAGAGGATCTGAAGTCATACTTCAATTTATTGAACTAGATGTAACTCTTGTTTGTAACCTCTCCTGCAGTGGGAAGGTAGACGGGGAAGACAGGCTGGACCTGTGTCAAAAGACTCAATCCCTTCCATCCCTTCTCTGTAGAACAGTGGCTGATCTGTAGCTGATGATCTGAACTGAGAATTAGACTGCCAGCTACCAAGTTTTGCCACATAGTGAATTAGTTCAGTAAAGTGAGATTTTGGAGCTCCAGCCTCTCTGGGGATGGTTGCAGCACCTAGAGCTGATTGCTGACATAAGAAAAAGCATATGCATCTTGGCCTGTGGTGTCCTGCCTGAAATCCCTCTGTCCTCACTGCAGAAAACCTCCAAATTAAATATGGGACAGGAAAGCTACTGACTACGTAATAGTAATCTGAGACATACCCCCGTTGTCTTCTTCTTACATCCAGTACAGGTACAACCTTCTGGAAACACATGTGTCTTTTCTAAGTGACTGTCCAGAGAGCCCAAGATCCTAATTTAGGAGAGCAAATCATACCTAACTTGGAACATCACCTTCTGAAGATTTTCAAAGGTTACAATGTCTTCTTGGCTACCAATGCCACAGTCTCTTTCCTGTTAACTCACATACAAGTGAATTGAAACCTGGAACTGGAATAACATGGAAAAGCTGGAAAAGCACAGGAACAGGTGAACTATTTCTTTCACCTTTGAGGTAGCAAGCTTGGCAAAGGGCCTACTTTGCTCAAATTGATCAGGCAAAGGGAAAGGTTGACAGCCTTACCTGATGTATGTTACCTGCTCCCCTTAGCCATCAAAGGAATCCAGTTGGGACAAGACAAGCTCTGGCCTGGTTTATTTGTCCTGCCTTCAGTACTCAGCTCACACAAGTATCTCTGTACTGTGGTGTGGTCTGCAATAGGAAATTAAACCTTCTCTTGGATGTCATCCTGTACAATGGTCTTTAGTAGTTGCCTTTTAGGGAGAAGGCACTTCCTTTTCTGGATAACTGGTTACCTATGTCATGATAGGGTTAAAACAGTGGTTACAGTGGTTCCTGGGCCAGTGCTCTGAGCGCAGCTCTTGTCTCTTGTCTTCCCTGTGATGATGCTTCACATTCTATTCTTCTTCCTCCTAACAGCCCTCAGAACTGTGTTGGCTCAGGAAAACTGAATTCCGTTGACTAATCTATTGCTCCCATTTGTTTGTGTGTGTAGTTTTTAACAAGCAAAGGCATGGGTTTCAGTCTATGGCATCAGGCAGCACTCACCCAGGACACCTGGTAATACTACTTTGTGTGCAATATTTGTATTAATAAAAACACTATAACCCTTATGTGCTCTTTGTAAACTAAAACACTGGATTTTCAGTTCAGAACCTTTCAGTAGGTAATTATAGAGGTTGGGAAATAGAGGTGATTTTCTTCTTAAGAGATCAGCAGTTTTCTTGCACACCTCTGGACTTACACATCAGAGCCATCACTTAATTTAGATTTTGAACAAGACCTCTCTGATCCTGGAATTTACAGTCATCCTTTCTTGTACAAAGAAATTAAATGGGAAACAGTTTTTCTGTTAAAGTTCTATCATCATATACACAGGTAAGTGTGTGTATAAAAATAAAAAATAAATAAGCAGGAAAACCCCTAGATTTCTTTAAAGGTTAGATCTGATCATAAACGTTGAGAATATTTGAAAAAATAAAATCTTGTTCTACAGTGTTTAATCACAGTGTTTGGGCCAGCTATAGCTTTGAGACATATCAGCATACTTTACTTGAGGAAGCTCAGGTTTACATTAGTTTCTAAAAATGTAATCTTTCACTTCCAGCTTTCTAAGAAAGTTTGGCCTTTCTTCCCTTACATGGTGTCTGGGCACATTATGCCATTTCATTCATCACCTCCAGATTGTGTTGCTGTGGTTTGTTCCATCTGATGCTGGTGCACAGATTTCAGTGGGGACAGCATGATGGCCTGCCTGCCTTCTCTGGGCAACTACAGTCTGCTCTCTGCTGCTTCCCATTTAGTTTTATTACCAATTTAAGGCACTGATCTAGTTTTCAAATCAACAAATGGATCAAGCTTCAGCCACATTGGAAGCTGAATATTAATCTATGTGTGACTGTGGCTGCTGCATCCTCATAGGACCACACCAGCCACACAGCCCAGATGTACCCATTCTTTTGATGACTGACAAGGAAAAACCTCTCAATATACATGAGATGAATGTAGAATCAGACCTCCCTGAGGATGCATTTCGGAGCTTCTGTAGAAAGCCGTTTCCTACTTGAGTCTGTAAACTGAGAACTTCATTCTTGCATCTCTAGATCTTCTCCCACCTATCCTTCTCTACAAACGTATTTACCCCAATGAATGTTGACCTTCAAGAGGGAAGTGTGTTAGGCAGTACATGGTCTCTGCTTAATTTCTGCAATATTACAGCTAGGGCAGCAGTGAAAAGAATGCCAGTATAAGGCAGATAGTTTGGTTCTCCAGCATATTTAGTTCCATATTTCTCCTGCAGCCTTTTGTGGATGTTCCAGGATTTACAGATAAATATAAGGTCAACTCTGGAAGGCAAGGATATTAGCAGAGAGCAGTAGATGAAGGAATTAGGGAGAGCCAGGTAATTAATATATATATATTAGCGACTCTTGATTCAGAATTTACAGAACTTCAGGAGAAGGCACCATCACATAAATTACATCTCCACTGTGATTGTGTGGTTATTCTTATTAAAAATTATGTCTGAAATAAAAAGACAAGCCTAATTCTCAGAAATTGGCTTAAATCTGTAGCACTGGCAGCCAGATAAATCCTTTTTCTGCCTGATAAATAAAGCAGGGATAGAATTGGCTACTCAAAAGTGTACTTAACATTGACTGAAGGAATAAAAGGGACATTTGGAGAGAGAGAGTAGTGGACCTGAGTTATACATGTGCCTCTGAGACTGTGTATTACTGTCTCGTTGGGTTGGGGACCTTAATGCATTGAGTTAGGAAGAACTGCCAGACTCAAGGAAGGCAGTATGACCTTGCAGGACCAGTGATTAGGACAATTAGAATTAAACAGTGTGTGCAGAACTGTAATATAGGCCCTTGGTGGACATGAAGACCACATGCTGCGAAGCAACTGTAGTACCTTCGCAGACACTCATCAATGTGTTGGCATGAATTTCAGCAAACAGCTGTATGGGGCTCATCTGCCAGCATTTCAGGTGGAAAGCCAAAATTTCTTTATTTCCTTGGTCTGGATTGCTACGCTGTCTGTTTTTTGTACTGCTGTAGCTACAAAAGAGCTGAGTGAGTTGTCTGGTCAAGTTTTTTTCTTACCACTGCTTGCAGTTGTGGCTGTTTCCAGAAAGATTTAAATGCTCATTCTCACTGTAATTACTTTGAAGTGTTATGTGGGTGAGGGTGGGGGAGCTATTTTTTTGTGACCACAGCTGGCAATCAGTTTATCATCTTCAAGCATAACAGTTGATGTCTTTGGACATTTTTCATTATTTAGTGGAATATTAGATGCTATTCTTATTCTTACAAATGTCTAATCCAGTGGTTGTTCTCTGAGCTGGCTTTGCCAGAGGATATCCAAGCAGAAGAGAGAGGCACAAGGAAGACTGTACTGATGCACTGTGACTGATGTTACTGGGAATGCAGAACAGTAATTGCAGCTTTTTCCTGCCCTGGTTTCCTCTTCCTGTTGGTACTGAAGTCAATGAGGATTTGGAATAATTCTTCAATATTGTGTTTGTGTAATGATTATTGATATTATGAACAATGAAGGCAAGAGATTGACATGACACCAGGAAATGTTAAGTGTTGTTGCTGGGGGACTGGGGGGTCACACAAAATACAGTGCAAACAGTATTTGTTCGAGAGAGATGGAAAGTCAAAACCTTCCCCGAGCATTTATAGTTCAAGAATTTGTTCTAAATTTTGCCAAGAGAGCAACTTGTCTAAGAAAGCAGTTTCTGGAATAAATCAAAGTTGTTGTTACCCTTAGGGCCTCACTGAGATGTTCTTCTCAGATAGCAGCTGCATGAGAGATGAAAATAAGTGTGCCTTTCTGACTGACTGCTGTTCTGCCTTGTCTTTCCGGCAGCCTGGAGAGAATTAACTGAGTCCCCAGCCTGCAGTGAGTGTGGAGTTATCAGAAACCTGCGAGGCCTGAGTTTTCAGTGAAAACCTCCGGACATGGCTGAACTAGAAAACTCAAAAGGAAAACACGAATAGAAGAAATGCAGCCATTTAATGACATAAATCCCATTTATCAACCTTGGAAATTACTGTCTTTAGCTGTGTCTGGCCATTGATTGGCAGTAGCAAGTGCTGGTTTTGTTCTGCCTTCCATTCAGTGTAGGGCACTAGCAGGGATAAGAAACAGTGAGCCCTGTACTCCTGAAAATGTCATCTTTGAAAAGAGAAGCTGGGGAGAGAATAAGAAATAAACAATCATGTTACACTCTGGTTTTGAACTGATCCTGAGTGATACCTGAATTCAGGGACTCAGACCTCCAGGATTATTGTTTGTTTCAACTCTTACTACTTTTTTTTTAATTCAAGTGCAGTCTGGACCATTTTGAAATGTCAGAAATGCTTTGTAAGCCTCAGAATGTTATTACAAGGCTTGTGAAGTAATGATTGAAAAATGATCTTTAAAAATGGTTTAGTTTTGAAGGCCTTTACATACAGCATAAACACCTTATTAATTCAAAATATTTCACCGCCATTTATATAGAAAATGTCCAAGTTTCTTTGCGGTTGCTTGACATTTTCTCTTTTTCTCTCTGTCCAAGCCCTTCTATTTTGCCACTGAAAAAGTGAAAGAAGGGGAAAAGTGATGAAGGAAATCAACCAAACAAATAGACAAGAAAACTGAAGCTTCTTTAATCCAGGGTTTATTTTTGTCAGAAGATGATTCTGAAAATATTATTTTTTCTGGAAATTAGTATTTTAAATGTTTTCTGAAATGCAAAACAAAGCACCTCAATCTGATAAAGAAAGCTTGTTTTGTTTAAGACTGATCTCTTTCCTGCCCCTGGCCTTTATGCAGCTTTGTCTACCCTTTTATAAATCACAGGCTGGTCTTTTCACTCCAATTTGGGAAGAATGTCAGGTATGCCTGTGTCAAATTGCCCACATAACCTTCTCTGCTCTAAGGCACACACTGACATTAAGTTGTCTCTGTGTAACAGCGTCCAAGGTATCTGGTTTATCTCTCGCACCTCTAATTGAAAGTCCTTCCACACTTTTTCAGGTAACAATTAAAACCAGTATCTGCCCAGACTTCTCAGCTGTGCCACGTGTGCCTGATGCTTGGCAACAAGAGTCCCTGCAAACAGAGGCTACAGATGAAATCCAGCTGCAGCAAAACCTGGATTTCTCTTAGTTTTAGCACCAGGGAGTTTGAAGAAAAATGCATTTCTTTCTCCCATGTTGCTGGTTTTTCTATGTGGAGATGCCTGATCTCCAGAATCCTTCACTTTCTTTTCTTCTTTTCTCCCAGGAGAAGTTACAACTCCTTTCAAATGCTGGCATCTACACAGCTTATCAGTGCTTAAAAATATCTGCAATCCCTCTGGTTTCAGTGAATGTTTGAGGGCAGTTTTGATTCTCAACAAGGTGTCCATACACCGTTGTGCCAATTTCCCTTGCTGCATATCTTAATTTCTGTTTGCAATTTCCTTCTCATTTCGAATTGGTCTATCCCACTAATTCCTACTTCTGTTTCTCTGCTTATTTCCATGTTTCACACAAAAACCTCTTTATGATATTTTCCTTGGCAATGGCACTTGGAGATTAGGGGCGTTATAAGAATAATTGTGCAATGCCACAACTTTTTTTAACCTCAACCAAACCTCCCTCCCTATGAAGCAAAAGTTTTACAAAGTTGCAGAGACAAGTCATCAAGACCATACAGTGAAACTGCTATCACAGAAAGCTGTTTGTATTTCTGACTGAGGTGTTCAGTGTGTCCACCCAGTCCTTGGCAAGAACTGAGTTCATTTACGCAGCTGAGCAAAAATTGAACTATTTGGTAATTCTCTTGAAAGACTTTGGATGCTCCAAAGTGGTGGTTAAAGCAAGTAGCATAAGGATTGTGGTTGTGGCCCAGACTCTGACTTTTCCAATGACTTGTTCTATTCAGCTTCTCTGTGCTCTCAAGTCTGAGCAATGGGAGGAGGATAATGCTGATCATTTAGGGACCTGAGGAAAGTTTACAAAGTACTCAGGAACTACAGACTGCTGTTACATGGCACAAATTGTCAACAGTTCACCCAGGCGTTCCTAATCTGCTCCTGAAAGGGACTGCCTAGTTACTGAAGGCAGCCTCCTTAGCAACCAGACTGAAAAATCGGGTCATCTCCTAACACAGATGGGATGGTATGGCCATGAACAAATGGAGAGGAGGAAATGTACAGAGACGTGAGCAGAACTTCATTTTGTCATTGCACAGCTCTGGTTCCAGAGCCAGCAGGACTGAAATTGAGTCTTGTCTGTACCTTGGATTTGTCTTCTGTTGGAGCACAGATTCAAGCCAACAGGTTGAGTTTTGGAGTGTTTTGGGGTTTTTTTTCAGTATGAATTCTTTAATTGTCCTCCAAAATTCTGTAGGTGATTCCATTTCACACCTCACACTTTGCTGCTCTTCAAGATCTCTGTATAGTGTTGTCATGCTTGGAGATGTCAGCTTAGATTCATTCCGTATGTCAGATACTGCTTGGAAATGAGACAGAAAACAATGGGCTGGAGCATGACGACTTCCACATGATAGTAATGCTATATAAAAAGAAACCAAAACACTGAAATACTGAATGCTGAAATACTTCCATGACCTAACTGATCTCCCAAGGTAATGGCACTTGAGCATCCTGTGATACTTTGGTATCACTGTGAATACTTTGTCCAAGGCCAGTTGTTTATGTGCTTAGGTTTTGGAATAGTTTTGCTTTGTGCAAATGGAGTGGAAGTCACAGAAGCCACCTGTGTATAATCCAAAGCCAAATACTGTACTCAAAACTCAAATAATTTTGCCTGTAAAGTATCCTTGATCGATTACCTTGTTCTTCCTGTTCCAATAATAGCTTTTCCGATTCTTTCTCTGAAAAGTGAAATCACATTAGGAAATTACATCAGTGTGCTTTGAGAGATACCAGTTATCTGATCTGATATTTTATGTATTGATTGAAGTGCTGAGAGACAAGAATGTCATGATTTATAACAGCACAGAGTAAAACTGAGACACAGGTGAGGGAAGGTCACAAAACATGAACAGTAAATGGCAGCTGAGCACACTCAGCTCCTGAGAAACACGAGCCTGACAGGGCTGCCCTATGATGGAAAGGAAGGAATGTGGGGGGTTCTTATTTCCCAAACTAAGTTTGGTTTGATTAGCTATTTTATTTTTCTGTGTAGTCTTACCAAACTTTATGGAACTCAAACCACCAATAGTAAGAATATGTAGTAATACTTAATCCAGAACTTATTTTCTCAAAAACACTTCAGAAGGTAAAGCAGCAGAGATGCCCCAAAGTAATTACCTAGCAGGTTGATGGGGAAGCCAGGACAGCCCCAGCACTCATGAACCCCACTCCAAAAATCTGTCCTTTTGGCTAAATTGCCTCTAATAATGAGAGCAAGAAAGGGTGATGTCAGGATTGTGTGGTCATCTGCAACTTAAAATAGCTGGGCAAGTTACATTTAACTTGAACTGGTTTGTGTAGCATGTTTGGCTTTGTCAGCCTGCTGATGTTGGCCACTGGGGAAGAGCACAGAGTATCTGTTAGGAGAAGGGTTTTTTAAAAACAAGATTTTTGTTTTAATTGCTATTTGCATGTTCCACCCTTCGCCCTTTTTCAGCTGCAAGGAGATCTTGTTCTATTTTAAAAGCTTGGGCAGGAACTTGAGGCTAGAGACTGCAGCCAAATTAAACAGGAATCTCACCAACCTAGTAGAGGGTTGGCTGATAATAAAGGCTATCTTCCCAAGTCTTTAAAGCTCTCCTCTTCCAAAGACACTCCCTTATCTGCAGCCTCTGGCTTCCCATGAGTGGGTATAAACATCTTCCTATGCAGCAGGGTACCCTTTGACATTAAGAGGAAAGCACAACTCAAGATAAATTGAAGAGGCTTTTATGTCTAATCTCAGTAAGCATTCAGAGGCTGTGACCGTCTTTTTATCCTGAGTTGTTGAGGTTTGTTTTGTTTTTTTGGCTGGAAGCACATTTTTGCTTGGAGTTTTATTACATCCCCCATGGCTTTTTTTTTTCCCGGTTGAGCTGTCAGTGCAGTACTTGTTTGGTCAAGACTTGTGTGTTTACTTGGCATCTTCAGTATATAAACCCCATGCTGTTCACATGGCTTCCATGCAGCCAGTTCTGCTAATATTTTAAGGCTTTGACTAATGTGGCTTGTGGGTAAATGTTTTCTGACTTTAACGTTGTACCTTGCTCACAGGAGCACATTTTGATGACTTTCTTTCATTGGCAGAGGTTTCAACTTTGTCAATTCATTGCTATTCCCCATTAGAGTTTTTTTTTAAAAAGTGTTAAAGCTTTTATTCTTTTTTTTTTCATAGCTCTTGGGAACCTGTCAGTGAGCAGCTCATAGAAAGCCCAGCTCACTTTCATACATAGTAGTCTCCTCTTTCAGGAGTGCTAAGCTCCCGTGCATTCTCCTCTTCACTGGTGCTGGTTTCATGACCATTCCATGCTCTTTCCTGCCAACCGTCCTTCTCCTGGCTAATTTGGAGCTTGTCTTAAGCGGCCCCATTGTTGTCCTTAAAGACTGAGGCTGGAGGATTTGTAAGGTGTTTTATGCCAGCCCAGGGCCGTACACTTTGCTTCTGCTGTGCTCCATACTGGCTGGGAAGATGCTGGAATTGACCTTTCCCTCCCAGCAGCTGTGTCAAAGACCTCTCTCCTGCTTGCCGAGAGCCAATTAGAAAGAAAGCAGAGGCATGTCAGCATCAGATTTACCCCCGTGGCTTAGCAGCAGTGGTGTCTATTCAAAGGCTGCCTTGAACCTCCTCCTTCTATCCCACGAATGAAGACTGGGAGTCCCTCACATGTTCATGGTAACCACCACAGGCCTTCCACATAGGATGTTCCCCCATCTTTGAGCCACTTTCATTTCTTTCAAAGGGAAAATGTCCCTTGAGGCTCATGGTGTGAACTTGTTTTTAGATAAAGAACATGTATTCAACCACCATAATTAACCTTCCATTTTAAGACCTCTGTTGCCAGATCAGCTCCCTACAGGCTAATCTTTGTGTTTGCAGGAATGCGTGAGTGATGCACAGATGCTCTGTCAGATACTTTACCTATTCATTAACTTTGATTAGATAGCATTTGCACTCTGCCATCTAAGAGTGCTCCCACTTTCTGATATAATTAGTGTTCCTCCAATTAGGATAAATGGCTGTTTCATTACTTTTAAGTGGGTCATTAAAGTGCCATTCCTGTCTCACGCCTCTGGAGCTGACAAGGGTACCTGCACACTCCTTTTTGCAAAGTCAAATCTAATTTCAGAAGGCTAATGGAGAAGGTAATGTAGCAGGGCAGATGCTGCTCATGGCTCCTGCTGAGAGCAGTTCCTGGGTAGTTGATTTTCCTGTGTGCTTGATACTCTGATTTGTGAAACAGAAGTACCTGATTGCTAAGACACCTTTTGAAGAAGTTCCTGGATGCATCAAAACCTGGGAATGCTTTTAAATATGTATTGATAAGCTTCTGTTGCCATATGAATTCCTTTTACAACTGTGAAAGTGTGTGGTTGTCACTAGAAAAACACAGAGATTGTGGTGTATCGAGAGCAATCCTTTCATCTTTGTTTTCTCATCTCTACATTTATCCACAAGGATGTCTTGTCTCCAGGGGTCATGCTATTTGCTTGCAAACTGGGTGTAGTTTGTCCAAGAGGCCTTGCAATTCCTTAATCATTAGATACTGCTATACTATAAACACCATTTTCTGAGAACTAGAGGGCAGATTTCTGGCCCATATCAGAGAACTGTGACTCACATTTTGGGAAGGGATAGAAACATCTCTTTTGCAAGTGAGATTTGAGAGTCATGAATCATTATGCTGGTCCTTTTTTGTAATTTTTCGCTTTTAGATGTGGAATTCATAGACAGTTGTATATTTTAAAAATGCTTAAGGCCACATCTGCAGAAGAATAATCTTGATGATTTTGGATACTATTAGTCAGAAGCTGGTTCAGCTCTGAGATCATCTCATTTGCCTCATCAAGATCTGATATTGTTAAAAATATTCTCAATAAGAGCTAAGATTTTGGAAAACAAAGATTATATTTCTCACTGCAGGATTAATCTACTCAAGATGTAGTAAAAATGCCTTTTTAAAAAATACTAAAGTATGTATAGAACTCCCTGGGTATCTTAGATGACCTGGGTTGGATCTTAGATTTCTTAAAATGTAAAAAGCCCATTTGTTTTTCTCTGCATTTTTTGTTTTCCTCTAGTTTTCTGTAACTTTCAAGCCCTTTTGTTTTCTTCCACCTTGTGGTCCCTGGTTCTGTTTTTACCACAACATATTTGTGTAAGACTTCTCCTCCCCAGTTCACTCAGCTTACAACCATTTAGGTACTGCTCAGGTTCTCATCTCAGATGACTTGTCAAATCCAAAATGCCCATTAATCAGTCACCAACTTACTGATTAGGTTTATTTCTAGTATATGTATTAGCACTGAAGAAAAAATAATTCAAAGATGTTTTTCCCATCCTCCTCAAAGTCAGTGGGTACCAGGCAGGTGGGCTGCAACCTTTATCCCCTTCAATGACTTCTCAGTGGGTAGACCGAAACATGCAGAGCAGTCACAAAAGCCAAGTGGGAGCTAAGCAGGAGGGATTAGATCTTGAGGAATTTTATTTAATTAACCTTCCTGCTAAAGCAATCACATCTCACTTCAGACTCATACCCTCCTAGGTCATGTTTTCTCTATCAAACTGTGAAATAACATGCAGAATTATATAGCCTTCTTGGTATCTTTGATTTAAAATAAAAATATAAATAATTCTGAAGTGACATGAAAGTATAAATAGATGGAGTATGAAAATATTTACTGCAGTGTAAACAGCTATCAGTCTGTCAAAAATGTGTGCAGCTGCTGGCTCTCGGTGGGAGGCAAGCCTGAGCCTTGCACCTTGAGCCACTTGGGACAAAGGTTTGCATTGATCCCAGATGCTACTTTGAAAACTGAGGCTTGATACACCTCTAGTCTTTGCAGGAAGTCAGAATAAACCCAGCTGCTTCTGTCTAAAATCTCTGCTGGTTTTGCTGCGGGTGGTGTTTTGGTGGTGCAGCAGCTTTTGGTGAAGATTCTGCCTTCAGGTACACATTCCAGGAGAACACACTGGTATTTTGCAGTGCTGAATTTTGGTGACTACCACATTGTGGTAGCTCAGCAGGCATTATTAATGCATGTATTCTGGAACTCTAAAGGTGAGGGTCTGGCCTAAGGTTCATAGGTTCAGGCAGGATGTGCTGCTTTGTCATGCCAATGAAGTACAGTCAACAGGATGTGGGGACATCTCCAACCTGAGCGTAAGGGCTACCAAAGGGTCACTGAAAGAAAAGCTGCTTCTCCTATGTGTGAAGTACAAGCTGTATCCCTCCAGAGGGTCTCCTGCTAAGCTTTTTCCTTCAAAGGGGTGAAACTGAGGTCAGAGAGTAGTAAGTGATTAAGTTAAAAACTCTGGATTCTGAGGTTATCGGAGAAGTGGAGAATCCACAGCGTGGCAGGAGGAATGGTGAGGCTTTGCTGAGAAGAGCTGCTGTTGAGCTTCTGCAAGAGGTAGGTCTGTTCAGTGGATTTCATCACTCACTGCTGTGTCTCATGAATTTGAAGTTTGAGCCATTTCCTGGATAAACAGCCTGCTCCCATGGAAGAACAGACATGAGAAATATCACCTTTCTGTGAAAACTGAGAAGGCAGAACAGCCCAACCATAATGGTTACTTGCAGCTACCTGCTTTGTAAAATATCTTTCTGCAGATACACGTGATAGGTCCCTAAGTTGTAGTGTCAGGCCTCTTTGCTAAGGGCTTGCAAGTACTCAGTATGTGAAAACCTGAGATGAGTCATGGATCCTCCCCAAACCCTGGACCCTGCAAGGAGCTCATGGAGAGTAACTTGAGTGCCGAAAACGATTGTTCACTTATGAGAGTGTCCCTGGTCCTGCTCCCTGAGGTCAGCTGGTGGTGTCTGAGCAAGTGTCCCAGGTTGCCTGTTGGATGAGAAGGATAAAGCTGGTAGAGTGGCCACTGCCACCTCCTCACCACAGTATCAGCAGGATGGACTGAAAGGGAGGCCCTCTGGTGCCTTTGGCAGCTGCCAGCAAGTATGTTAGAGCTCTGTAAAAAACTGCATGATATTATTTGTTCTTATTCCTCAGGCTTGCTATGACTGGGCAGCCCTTTTATCTTCTGACCATTTTAGGACCATAACTTATATGTTGGCCTAGTGGAGTTGTGCAGAGGAAGTGTCAGGCTTTGTAGCTGTGTGCTTTGTAGTGCTGTAACATAACATAGTTTAGGTCTGCCCCTTCAGCTACCACCAAATGCTGTTATAACCCATCCTCAGACAGGCTGACCTTTCCTGCATGTGCTGTCCCTCCCTCCTTGCAGGGCACAGTACAGGTAGGGAACAGTGGATGTATCCCCAGCATGTGCACCGTGGTTGATCCCCTGCAGCCTGGCTTGTCTCTCCCTTCAGGGTCAGGCTGGTGGCTGACTGGGTCAGTCTTGCACAAATTACTTACTACACCTACTCTCAAGCATTTTATAGGCCTTCCTCTTTATTGCTTAGCTTGCAGGTAGCTTGTTCCTCTCTCACAAGGTGTAGGGTTCGTGTTCTGACAGCACACGTGTCCTGGTGTGGAAACAGTCACGGTGCCAAATCCTCTAAATATTGTAAAATTCCAAGACCCAGTCCAGGTCTCCTAAAATAGCACGTCTGAGCAAACTTCCTGGGGCTTTTTAAACAGCCTTCTGATGTGTGTGCTGGGGTATGAATGGAACTGCGGATTTCTGAAGTGTCAAGGGGGTAAATGTGTGTGTACCCAAATGAGAATATTATGAATGAGTCTCTTCAGAGAAGAACACTGATGAAAAGGACACTGTTAGCAAAAATGACCACAGAAGTATGAGCAAATACTCGAAAGGAAGAACACCCAGGGGGAGTGGGTTCCCACTTTCTAGTGAGCTACATTATTTTCTTTTCAGAAGTCATGCTAAATAGGAAAGATTTTCCAGTTTTAGCAAACCCCCTGAAATAACGTCTGTTCTCAGTGTAAGTTCTTCTCGGTGTGAAGATAAGTGCCAGTGTGACTTCCATGGCCATAAGACAAACCTATGGATTTTTCTCTTAAGAGGAGTTAAGTAAGCTGAAAAAAGCTAAGTTTTTATCTGTCTTCTATGTTTTCATTGCTTCATCAGCATGCTGTTTAATTGTCTCTCAATTTTAATATCTTTACAATTACAGCACCCTTAGGACACAGGGCTTGTGCTCTCTTCCCATGAACAAGATGTAGGAGTGAGTCATGAAGAGGGTGATTTGCACGAGCTTCTTTAACGAAAGTTTCAGGTTATTGACCTCTCATACCAGTTTTTGTCTTTCATTTAGTCACTGCATCTACAATATGAGGAGACACTGAGCTGGCAGGGACAGTGCCCTCTGTAGTAGTGCAGCTCCTCTTTCTTTACACTGAAAACCTCTGTTAGCTTCAGATATAACTTTCCTGCAACTGTTGTCGGTAGTTGTTTTGCGTCTCTGGATTCTTCAACTCTTCCAAGTCAGACTACAGATCTTTTCTAATTTGTCTTTTCTTTCATTAAGTGATTTGTAAACATCTTCAGACAGAACCTAGGCAAGGAGAATTGAACTAAAATGGAAAATAGGGCAGAAAACTGCATGGATGTTTCTAAAACCTGTCTCTAGCTTAGGAACAAAATAGAAGAAATTCCTTCATTATTTCAACTAACCAAGCTCTGCCATTCCCAGCTTGAGTCTGTTCTCCATCAAGTCACATTCCAGATTGCTCCTGATAAAGAATTTCAAAGGCAGAACTGAGTGAAATACCACTAGCTTTGTATTAACTGACAGCCTACATTTTTCCTCTTGCTGGATGTGTCCCTGAAGAGTATCAAGGGATTTTTGTAAAGGTGATGTGAATTCTGGATTTCTCTTTGTTCCACACCAGCCTGTATTTTCCCTTGTGCCATGAGGTCTCTCAGGGGCAGCACAGGCTGCTACAGCCAAAGACTGAGCTGGCATCTTCTTAAAAGGTCTTGCCCCTGGTGGGAAAAGTGCAGCCCTCACTTCAGAGACATAAGGAAAGGCTGCGATTAACCCCTGGGTTTTCTCTGAGGTCTGGGTAGTGAGTATAGTGGACATACCTTGCTAAATGGTTTGTACAGCTTTCCTAACTTGTGTTTAATCACACAGACATTCCTGCCATGCAGCATCCTAAGTGTCAGCTGCTCACTCTTCCCTCACAGCGTAGGATGGTCCTCCTCTGGGTGGGTGCAAATCTACTTGCAAGAAAAGATAGTCCAGAGATGTTTGACAGTGTGGAACTAGGGAGGTTACAAAAAGGAGTTGCAAAGCAGTTACAGCTCGAAATTAAAGAAGCTGACACTGAAAATTGCAAGATACTTGCAACACGTAGTTGGAATGTGTTTATTTTGCAGCTTGAAGACTGTCCTCGTTAGGGAAAAAGTGAGAAATTCAAGGTCTGCTTTTCAGAGGATGGAATGCTTATGTCAGGAGAGCGGCAGGTGCTAACACTCTTATACAAAGTGATTCACTCTGGTATTTCTCACCATCCCAAATGGAAGGCTGGCTGCATGGGACTGGGATTTTCCTTTCTGATCAGTTAAAGGGAGTAAATTCCAGTACATCAGATCTTTGGAAAAAGGAGGCTGTAGTTGTGGTATGTTTGTTCATTTCTCATATTCTCTACTCTAAATTAAAGGTAATTCTCTCACCTTTCTTTTTTTCCTTATTCACATTCAATTCTTAGGCGTCATTGTTTTGGAACAACATATCCAAATGGCTCATTCCAAAGCTTTTTCCTGGTAATTGATGAAATTTTAGTATCTCAGAGTTCTCAGAAGAGAGTTCATGTGTCTAAAATTACTTTACATTTTCCCTATTCTCTCTACTCCATTGCTCCCTTTCCCACAGGCCCATCTTCTTGAGGACTATGTCTTCCATTATTTTTCCTCCTTTCCTTAATTTGCAAGCCCTCATCAGAAATACCAGACTGTGTGGATACCTGAAAAGTGTCAGCACGTCCCAGTGAAATGCCCAGTGAATTCTTGTTCCTATCCTGAATAGCCTCATCCCAAAATCACTGGCACTCAAGCTGGCAACTCCCAATGACTCTTCAACTACCTTCTCCTCCTTGTGAAACTTGTTCTGCCCAAGATGGGCAAAGTAATGGCACTTTAAGTGGAGCTCTTACACTGTTAAGTAATTCTGCAGATAAATAGACATTAGTTTTCAAGGTAATAAAAATGCACATTGTAAAACTCCAACAAAACTGAGCAAACAGACCTAATAGCTTATCCTTTGTCAAACCTGAGCTCTCTTCCCAGAGCTGGCCATGACCAAAGGTATGTAACTTCATTCTTTCTACCTCAATTCCTCCATCTTTAAAGAAGGGATAGTGAAATGCCCTTCTAGGTTCACTGTTACAGGGTACCACATATACCAAGTACCTATTTTGATATTGTACCTAATTATAATGCTGAAATTACATTGACAATTCAATTTTTAGGAACAGCATCAAAAGCCTTCATGACTTGAAGTACTTAGATTTGGGTGGCAACATGAAAAGATCACACTGCCTGGGATGTATAATCCTGACTCACAAAAAATCCCCAAACCTGCCGTATCAAACTGTTGTTTTGTATAAGGTTTCTCTGTTTGCTCCACTCCTCTCCATCAGTGCCCTCCATGAAGGCTGGAGGCAGCCGGATAGTGCTGTTCCTACCACGTGGAATCTTGCACACAGCTGATCAACCCAGTGCAATGACTGCTCATAAATCCAGTTTTGCAAGAGGCTGGTGAACTGGTAAAAATGCTCTAAACAGCAGCGTAGCATTTGGGACACACTAAATAAAGAGTGAAGCCTTCTTTGATACTTACTGATGTTTACATGCCATGTAATTATTATTATCGTTGAAAATCCCAACTTCCTTTCTTTGAACATAATGTCTAAACAGGAAAAGGTAACCTTCCTGTTTGGAGAATTGTTAGTTTCAGAAGAAATATCTTTTTTCTCTCTTACTTGCAGTTCTCAAAGATTTTATTTTTAATACAAATGAAAAAGACAAACAATAGGCTATCTAAAAGGAAGGAAAACTGCATGTCTGAAACAAACAGAGCCTGCTATGAATAGATAGTCTTTGGACTATGAAATAATTCATGTCATACCTACATACTGACTTTTGCATATTGGGAAAGGAAATGGAGACTTATTTTTGGCACCCACTACACTGTATATACACAGTACAAAAAGCAAAGTTAAGGTTAGAAAGGGAAGAGAAGCCTCCTGTCAATCTATACAACAGCAAGAAGCAATCACATAGGGAGTTGGCCTGGCCCAACAATCATTCCTAGATGTGTTGCAAGGCTGACTAATAAGGCTGAATTTAAAACTCCTGGTACCTGCTTGGCACACAGCATTGTCTGTGGCTCAAGTCAGATCTCACAGTGGCTTTTTGGGTAAATCTTGGCTTCTAAACTTTGCTTTGCAGCTTTTGTTTAGCTAAAGAAAATAATGGTGGAGAGGCAGTTGCAGCTCTGTTCCAGGTGTGTGGAATCTTTGGTGGCTGCCAGGAGCAGCATGGTGAGAGGGAAGACCAGGATGTTCAGCTCATCTTTGTGAGGGAGAAATCAGAAAACAGGTAACTAAAAGCTGTGTATGAAAAAGTGCTTGTACCTAAAGGCAGAACAAGCTGTTTGGCATTCTAAAGATGTTTGATACCTTCTCAAAATCTGACAAGCAGCCTAATGGAATAGCCACCAGAAGAGGCCTTGTGAGGTCTGCTGATGTCAATTTTTCTGTATGGGAAGTCTTCATATTTTCACTTCTCCTTCCCATTATTTCATTGTGGTCAAGGCTGTAGTTTTGCTGATCCTACTTAACAGCAACAACTAAAACATCTTGCATGAATGGAAGATGATATGTGATGTAAGATCACTGCCTACATAGGGCTGGGATGCTGGAAAGGCCAGCCTGTCTTTCTCCATCATCTTCCTAAAGTTCTGTGTTCAGGGCCTGATTTTCATGTCTATGCACAAGTCCTAAAATACTTGGACTATTTCTAAGTCTTGACTCTTCTATTCATGGACTGCATGAATATCTACCTTCTTATGATCATGTGGAAAGTGTAAAAATGTGGTTGTACAGTGTCAAATACCAGACATTTATAATGGTTTCCTAATCTTTGAGGGTTTTTTTTACACCAGTCTTCTGATTTGGGAAGCCTGATCTTACAGAACTGCCTGCTTGCTGTTGGCAGTTCTGTAGAAGTGCAAAGAAACCCTGCAAATACTTGTTCATGCTCGTCCTATTTTCAGGTGAATCTGCTTACTACACTAAGGCATTTTGCTGGCTCATGCTTGTAGAGTCAGATCCTAAGATGTCTGTTGTTCCTTGTCTATCTTTGCTTGCTTCATGATTCCACTTCTCATGGAACCCAAGTCCCCTTTTTATGGCAAGATGCTCAGGCACATGTACCTTCCTAACTTTGCTGCTTTACCAGAGATTCACATGTGAAGCTTCTGCTCCATTTGCAGCATCTTCACCACTCACTCCTGCCACTCAGTTATGTATTGCTCTTCCTTGCAAGTATTTTGCCAGGTATGGGACTTGCTTTATGATTTAACTGCATGGTTGCTATTTGCAGCTCCAGCAACAAGAGAACATGTTAAAGCAATTGTAAAACAATCAGTACCACATGAAATTGAGAAGGTGGGATCCCATGATCTCAAACACAGATGGTCTCTGGCAGTGAGAAGGAGAGCTGCCCTGCTGAAAAAGACCCAGAAGTCAGCAAAAGAGATGAGTTAATGATGTGACACAAGAAAATTAAAGGCAGAGTGATTCTGAGCAATGTGTAGGAGTGCCCCACTTGAGACTGAGCTCTCTATAGTCTCATCTGGCCGGTGTTCTCCACACAGGTAGTGCATCTATTGGGGTGGGAGCAATGCTGGATACTGTTAGGAGTTAGATCTATCACCTTGTTAATAAACAAGGTGATATATCTACCAGCATGTGGAAGAGTTTCTCTGAGGAGGGATTAGCAAATATAAGTGCACTTAGCTGAGACTAGTATGCATGTCAGAGGGAAGGGGATGCCTGATTTCATTGTATGTGACATAATAATAATGTAAATTGTGAAATAATATATGGGCATATGGCTGTTGGCTTCTGTTACTCTCCATAGGGGTATGTTTGTAGAATCTGCATTCTAGTCCCAAGTGCCTTGATTTTGAGGAGGAGCCCATGCAATCCTTGGACTCTGACAGGCTGGGCAGCTGTTGCTGTTCAACAACATTGCCCACTTGACCAGTTAATGTTTATAATATATATTGCAATGGTAGGGGGAGGCTTTTACCATTGACTGTCTGAGCTGATAATACAGGACACTGAGTCACTGTCCTCTGAATATTCCCTGTGCTGCTACTGCAAATAAATTCTCTACCTTCCATCTTAACAGCCTGCTTTAGAGCCAGTGCCACACTTCACACCCTATTCTGGACACTCTCCAACAAGTTAATGTTTTTTCACTGAGGAAGGTGAGTAAAACTGATGAGAGTATCCTTAACTAAGGAGCCATAAAATTCTAATAGAGCAGTAATGTTCCCAGTAAGCCTGAAGGAAATCCGATCAATAGTTATGAGGTTGAGGCTCAATTTATGGCTCAATTTATGGCCTTAATTCATCAAACATAGTCATTCTCCATTTTTGTACAGGATGCTTTTGTGGTTCCTGCTGAGCAGAGGAGTATAAAGTCTGCACAAGCTCTTTCTCAGCAATTCCCCAGGCTTTGTCATTTAAGATAGGTGACTCTACAGAGGTGATGTTCAGGGTCCTGGGATCTATTTGAAGCCAATTTTTCATCACAGAGGACAGACTGTACCAACTGCATTTGTTCTCAGCGTTCCAGGCTTGGAGTGGTTTCACAGTGAATAAAAAAGGAAGATATTTTGGATCTCTTTAAAATTTGACACTGCAGTTATTCATATGCCTGTAGAGCACTCCACAGTCAGGAATGGTTCAGCAGCACATTCTCCAAAAATCCTATTACTGCTTTTTGTAAACCCCTTGCAACAGAATTTGCAAGGCACAGAAAGGGGCTGGGCTACTTCTACATTTCTAAGCTGCCTCTGTGGTAGAAAGTTTTCCCAGCTGCTTCTGACACAGTTGTGATCTCTTAAAGTTTCCAGAATGGTATATAAGCACAGAGGCAGACAATGAAATTTCATCCAAAGGTTTTATTAAAACATTTATGTAGAAACACAGACATTTCCAAAGACTGAAGTAAACGCAACCTTTATGTAGCCCCCTCTCACCAGTGGCATAAGCACAAAGTAGACTGAAATATTTCCAATTAAATGGAAAAGCCACAGTTAAAGCCATCTACTATATCTACTCATCATTCCTGCACACATGGGTTAGCGGAATTAAGTTTTTAGTATCTGAAGTGTCTTGCAAGTATACAATAAGGTCCCAGCTGGAGAGGGCTCTTCATCAACACTTGACCAAAAATGTTTCGTGACATTCATTCAAATACAATTTCTAAGGGTGCTTTTAAAATCGTCAACTCTTACACCATTTACTAACAACCTGGACCTGCAGGTGATGTTCGCTGTACAGATTCATTCCTGAAATGCCCGTGGTGGCTTTCCCAGGGGGGCTCTGGGAAGCCCGGGCTGCTGGTGCTTTCCTGGCCCTCACTCTGCGCCAGCATTTTTTCCTGCTCCGCCAGCTTCAGTGGCGGGGAGGCAGGAGGGCTTCTGCAAACCCGGGCTGTTACCTGAGTCAACAGCGACACCCAGGGATTCACCAGCACAGTCAATCCCTTCCTTGATCTGCGACCCATGTCCCATGCCGCCTGGAAAATATTTCAAGGCTTAGCCATTTTTCTCTTCCTGAATGACTATGCTGAGTGAGAAGGAAGAAATACTTTACTGTAGTCATTTTATCAATAGAAATCCTACACGGAGAGTACATTATATCAGCCAAAGGCACATCTATATTCAAATGGCTGCATTCACATGAAGTGGATTGTACTTTTTCATCTCTATCAAAACAGTAAGGGTGGCATTATTTGTAGGCAGCTAAGGTCAAGACAGAGAACTTATAAAGCCTCCTGTTCCTGCTTCCTCACTACAGCAAAAAGCCTCACTGAGGCCATGCTGAAAGTATTTTGGTAAGGTTTTGTTGAATAAATGCACAAATGGAGATGAACAGTACACTCAAGGAGTATGTCACAATTGAAATAACAGGTGCAGGTTCTGTATCAGTGAACACTGAGTCAGACTTTTATTAAAATGACCCTGAACAATCCCTTGAAGACACATACCTGAACAAACAGTGGTAAAATAATTAGAGAAATAAGAGAGTATCAGGCATTAATGACTCTAGAAGAACATTTCAGTAGAAGCAGAAAAATATCTTAGAAATGATCAGGACACAGGATGTGCTGAGAACAACCCAAATTATACAGTACAATTACAAAATACAGGTGTACTTCCCACTCCCAGAAAGCCAGAGCTGTCTGGCAGCCACTGGGCCATTGGCCCCATCACCGGTGTACGGCCTGCATGGCTACTGAGGTAGGCTCCTGCTGGCTTTTCAAGCCCAGGCTTGCTTCAGATCCAAAAGGAATACCTGCCCTGCAGGGCAGAAGGCAGCTCAACTAAAAATGCACCAGGGTAAAACAGCAGCAAATGAAGCGGCCCAATGACTGTGGCTTTACCACCAAGCACAGAAGCTGTGAAGGGGAAGAGCATGAATGAAGTCCAAAGTTTGTACGTTCCAGTTGAGAAGCTGAGGCTAATTGAGTAGAAAACAAACAAACAAAATCTGTATTACAGCAGTTTAAAGCATAAAGGTGCAAACCAGTGAAATGGAGCATGAAAACGTACAAGTTCAGAAAGGGTCCATGAACTGAGGTCAGGCAGTGCCTGCAGGAATATTTGGTCACTCCTGTACAGTACCATGGGCTCTTTTTGAAAAGACAACCTTGAGCATCCTTCTCTAACTGCAACAGACCTGTAAGGAAGTAGTACTCTGAAAATCAGGACTACAGTGTCTGAAGATGAATATCCAAAATGTGAAGCATCTATGATTCATTTAATTCCTCTGAAAAGGCATGTTATAGTCCATAAAATAATTGCACTTTCATCTATTTGCTGGTTGCTTTCAAGCTATCTCTATATTTTGAGGGATTTATACTGAAACAGTTATCGTTCTGCCTGTCTTTTCAAGGAAAGATGAACACAATTTTGTTTATTCCTGCCACAGCACAGCTGGAAATGGGCTATTTGCCAGGAACTCACACACTGTCAGTGTGAGACAGTTTCTACAGCCTGCAGCTCTATACCACTGTTTTTCCTTTGCACTTTTTTTTCCTTCAGAATTTGGCAAGAAAGGTTATTTAAAAACCAGTCTACATCTTGATAATCTTCAGGCCATCGCAAATACTGACTCCTTTGTAAAAAGTTTCTAATTGGTTTGTGTTTCATCAGTTGATATTGAGAAAGTGACCCAACCACTACCATTATGAGGACATCTTTCAAATCACAGAAGTACCTGCTCTGGGCAAAATTAAAGGCTTCCACACACCACCCATCTTTGAGAAACTGCCTGGTCACAATACAAATTGTTTTCCTGCTGTTCCAAATGGCCTCACGAATATTATTGATATGTTCTTCCCCAGGCAAGAAGTCTCTGTCCTCAAAACACAAGGTAAATCTGTTTTTCTCAAAATACTGTGAATCCAGGTGCTTTAACAAAGCATTCTGGACCCATTCAAAGTCATTTTTGCTGTAGCACAAATACGCATCATACCTGTGTTCCCTTTTATCTGTTCCTTGTGGATGGCTGGCTATTATTTTTGTGGTGATAGTTTTATACCAGACAAAACAAATCCCTCGACAGCGAGTAAAAATGATGGCTGACACCAGAAACATGAGAACAATGACAGAGAAGAAGATAAATAGTGAGGACCTGAGTGCCTGTTGGAGTTCATCTTCATCACAACCGTCATATTGCAGATGCGACAGTGGCACCCCTGCAAATTCAGGTGGGTATACACAGTACCTGTCAAATTCAGAGCCTGCCAGGGTTACATTGGTTTCATTTAGCCACACTAGTAGGCTCTTTAAAGTACAATCACAGACAAAATTATTATGTGTTATATCCAGAATATTCAAGGTCATAAAGACTTCAGGCTCAGGGGAAAGCAGCTGGTTTCCAGATAAGTTTAGGTTCCTTAGGTTTTGTGGGAAAAGCCCAGGAGAAAGATGAGACAACACATTGGAAGCCAGATTAAGTGTTCTTAGAGATGTAAGACCTCTAAAGATGTCCTGTGGAAGAGCACTGAGGTAGTTGTTATTCAGATGTAGAACCTCAAGTTTGGACAGTGCCCCAAACACATCCAAACACAGATTTCTCTCCCACACAAGCTGTAACATATTTTCACCTAGATCCATATAGATTAACTGACTGTTTTGTATGGCATTATCACTTTTCGTGCAGTGAGAGAACCGATTCTGTTTTAAGAAGATATACTGCAGATCTGGAATTTGGAAAAGAATATACAGGTCACCTACATCAGCCAACCAATTTCTTTCTAAATCTAGGTATGTTGCATCTATTCTCGTGTAAGCTACAGACATTAGCTTATTGTCACCTAAAGAGGCATAGGTCAGATGTGGAAAGGAAGGGAGCTTTTTAATGGCATTGTCTCGGAGATCAATTATTTTCAGACTTACTAAGTTGTGGAATGATTTTTCACCAATCATCCCAATATGATTCTGCTGTAAATCAATATACATTACACTATGTAGACCTTCAAAAGTGTAATCATACAACTCACCTAAAATATTACTTGAGAGATTGAGAGATTTTAGCTTGCCCAAGCCAAAAAATGCTTCCCTTTGGATTTGATTTATCTTGTTTTTGAAAAGGTTCAGGAATTCCAGATTACTAAGGCTTTGAAAGACTAAAGAATTGAGAGAGAAAATGTAACCCTTTGAAATATCCAAGGAACTAAGATTGCTTCTTGCTAGTCCTGCAAAAGTATAATTATCTGGATTTTTTAAGTTTTGAAAGCCAAATCCCGAACCCATTGTATGAGAGAGAAATATTAAAGAACTGATTTGAGTCCCTTTAATAGCTGCACAGAAATACTGGACTTTCTCTGTGCTCCAGCCATTTTCACTAAGGTCTAGTGAGTTAAATGTAATATTTTTTAAAGGATTTGGGCATTTCAACCAGTCCACACTTTCTGTCTTGTACAAATAATTAGAACTGAGGCTGAAAAACAAAAAGTGTTTTCCTCTGAAACTGGTAAGATTGCTTAGACACAGATTGGATACCTTGTTGAATTTCAGGTTCACAGTTTTCAAGGCTGTTAGATTATAAAATAATGGATGAGGCCGAAGTTTTGTGATTTCATTCCCTGAAAGATCCAATTCTTCTAATGATCTCAAATCTTGAAAGTAACCTTCCTCAAGTATGGAATCTCCAAGGCAGTTGTTAAACAGACGGAGCACAGTCAGACTGCGCAAACCCACAAAAGCATCAAGATCCAGTCGAAGAATCTTATTGTATCCCAAATCTAAGACACGAAGGTTTGGCAGGTTCCTGAAAGCTCCTTTCCCTATAGTAACAGGGTAGATGAACTGTGTTCCAATTTCCAACAACAACAAGTGCTCCAGCAGAGGAAACGAAGCTTCAGTCACTCGTGTGATATTGTTGTAAGTTAGCAAAAGCTTCACTGTATCCTTTGGCACAAGCGGAATATCTGTGAGGTTGCAGAACAAATACACGGAGACTTGGGCTTCTGAGTAGCAGCTTCTAAATGCACACACCCCACTAGCTAGGGAGAGTCCAAAGACAAGTACTAGCTGATGACATAACATCATGAACCTATGTGAAGAAAAGTGAAAATAGTGAGCATTAATTCTGCAGTAGGCTATCTGTGCAGTGAGTTGTAGAGCATATTTTTAGCAGTTGTAGAAGAGAGGACTAATGTCACACTAAAAACTACTAGTGATTTGGGATATATCCCTTCTCTGAAGTATAACACGTAGTATCTGATAGGCTGTCTGGTCAGAACATGGGGCCCAAAGAGATGTGAGCAACTGTTACGACATAAAAAGTAACTCTTCTTCATGTACCTTGAGGGGGGCTCCATAATGGCATTAGGATGTTGTCAAAATCTTGGCCCTAGCTATTTAATTTGTGCCATGGAACTGGTAACGCTGGTGCATTAGCTTCATTCCTAAATCAGTTATCCGAACAGGTTCAAACAGTTTGGATTACCCAAGTGAAGTGCAATCATCCAGTCAATTCAGCAGAGGAGGCCAGTGCTGTTCTTTCCCTGAGCACTCTCCTTGGGAGCACCATTACCTACTTGGAATTTAGATTGCTGTCACATAGAAGTGCCGAACAGCCATGAATTTTTAAAAGGGACCTCTTTTGGGGCTCCTTGAGCCTCAGACTAACCCATTAATGTGAAATTGTTCTTGAAAGGGTTGTGAGATAGTTTTGAAAGTATAGGCAGGAACAAGGCTAACAGTGAATGAACAGAAGACACAGTAGCCTGAAACTGTGCTGCAAGATTTCATGTTTTATGTAAAGCTGTATTTCCTGAACTGTAAATACCCAAGTTATACAAAAAGGTGCATAAAGTAATTTATGTAGCTTGCTGATGAGTCAATTTATTAATATATTCCTACTCTGGATTTTCCTTGCATTATGCAATCTCTCTGCCTGTTTCCCTTGTTATCTAAAAAAAAACCCCCTTTTCAGAGCAGGGAAGGTCTTTTTTATTGAGTGTGGTAAAGAACAGAGCAAATTCTTAGCCCTAAAGTAGTTGCGTGTGTACTGTAGTTTAAAAAAACCCCCTTCCAACTAAGATTGCAACCATCTGGTTCTGCTTTTAGACAAGCATTTATTGAAATGAAATGACAACCCAGTGGAAGAATTTTTGTGTCCTCCAGCACAGTCTGCTTAAAAATTGGTAAGTGCCAACTCTTGTGGAACCAAACCCAGAATGGCCATTTAACATCTGCAAAATAAATCTACTTCAGAGAGGAAAAAAGTGGGGCTTTGAACAGTTATTGTTCTGATTTGATCATATCGCTTCTTTAAAGCACAAGTACAAACCTCTGTGCAAAATATTGCACTCTTAAACTAAAATCATCTTATGTTTATTGCTGTCATACAAAGGGATTGAAAATGAAAATACAAAATGAAAAAGTATGTCAGTAGAAACCACTAGGACATGCCCATTGCAAATACCAAAGGAAAGAGCAAGCAAATTTTTAAAGACTGTCTTCACATGGGAAGTACAAGGATATTGCAGCACACAATCTAATCTCATAACTGGCACAATCTCCCTGTACCAAATATTTTTGGTGACATTCTCAAAGTTACCTGATCATATTAAACCCTAACTTGTAACAGCAGTACTGCTGGAGTGAGTCTGCAAATTTTCACCCTGGAGGCTCAAACACCAAGTGGGAAACACAAATACCTCACAACTTAAAGTACTAATCTTTATATTTTTAAGACATTCTCATGTGCTTAGGACAAGATCTGATTCTTGAAGTAAAAGAGATATGAATATAGAATAAGAGTGTTGAATTCTGAAGTCCTGGCATTCAAATTTCATTCAGATTTTGTCTCCCTAAGGAATTTAGGATGTGCTGGAAAGCGAAGCAAATGTGCTGCAAAGAAAAGCAAACTGCAGGCAGTGAGTATCAAAATTCTGTTTTATTGAGCATAGTAAAGAACAGCAAATTATTAGCCCTAAGTTGGTTGGTTGTGTACTGTACTTTAAAAAAACACTTAAGAGATCCTAACTTCTTCTGTGGGGAATAATTCCAAGTACTAGAAGATAATTGCATTCACTAACCTCTTTTTTGACCTACCATACACTTTTAAAGGGCACATTATAAACAATAAACTATATAATGTTTGTTGTTTTGACTACAAAATGTTGTAGCTTATTTAAAAAGACACAACTAAACATACAAGATCTTGTTTACTTTTTAAAGTTTCTCTTTGCTTGAACCATGAAAAATAAACACCAGGTTTCCCTTTTAGTATTTGGTAACTATTGGTTCTTGGCATTGTAATAGAAGATGTTTAGCACAAATAGTTTTAAATTACATTTATCTTTCAGATATTGACATTTTCATTCCTTCTATTTCTCTGGATGCTAAGGCTGGTCTTTCAAGTCTAGGCAAAATCCCTGCACCATCAAAAGCAGTGACAGACAGAACATAATTTGGAAGTTTATATTTAATGGACACTTGTACAATAGACAGCTAGAAAAAGCTCAAAATGTTTAGAGTGGTACAGTTAGAAAATGTTGTTTTTAAATTTAAAAAGGTAGTTTTATTTTTTTTATTAGACTATAAGAAAAATGGTCAAATACATTTAGCCACCTCTCCCTTTCTACTGACTTGCTTTTCTACATTCCTGCAAGTTAAACAAATACCTAACAATCTTTTGTCACTTGTTACACTTCACCTTTGCTCTGGTTCAGTGACAAGAAAAATTTCACTTGTAAACTCTTTGCTCCCTCAATTTTTTCTGCTTAAGTTATTACTTTCTCCTCCAAATCTTGTCCCTCTGTGAGCAGGAGGGGGATGCTGGCAGTAAGTAATGCCTCTTACTGCTCTCACAAGGACAGCAAAGATTTGTATTTTAACAGAATCCCATCATGTAGCACTATATACAACTCTTCACCACAGGATGTTAGCCTTTAAAACCTTTTGGAAAGAATATTCTTCCCACAAAACGAGGATCATCCCATTCGGTTACATGTCTATGCATGGAGCTGAAGGGATGTGTAAATGCTTCATTCGTAGAATCTTAGAATCTTTAAGGTTGGAAAAGACCACCGAGGTCACCAAGTCCAACCTATGACCAAACCCCACCATGCCAACGAAACTGTGGCACTGAGTGCCACATCCAGTCATTTCGTAAACACTTCCAGGGATGGTGACTCCACCACCTCCCTGGGCTTCCTGTTCCAATGTTTAAACACCTGCCTGAACCTCCCCTGGTGGAGATTGAAGCTATATCCTCTTGTCCTGTCAATTATTGAAAACCTCCATTACTGAAAACCGGACAATGAAAATTAGAGAACCAGGGATAAGCATGTGAGATTTTGTTTTCTTTTACTGCATTCATGTCAGAAGAGGTAGGTAGTAAAGGGAAGGGAAAAAGTAGGATGGGGGTGAAAAATGCACCAAATGCTTTTAGGATGGGAAGTCCTAAGTGGGCCATGTTTCTGAGCAATGGGAAAACTTTTACAATGCAGGGTCGATACACACCCAGAGAGTGCATACAGAATGCACATACTCCAGCTCCTCTGCATCTGGATCAGGGAAGGCAGATGCAGATGCTTTGAGTCATCTGGAACTGACTTTCACTATTGTACTAATTTTTAAAAAAACTTCTGTTAACCTGGTTTTAAATCACCTAGAAACTTTTACTAGCACAGAAAAAAGATGGGAACTGGCAGTAGCTGAGAGTGGATGTTGTAGTAGTGCCTGTCTATCTCAGCACAGCTGTGTATGCCTTAGGACACCCAGAGAGACTCGGTAAAGAGGGACTGAAGTAAAGCTGAAGACTGTCTCTTTTTGTTACTTATGCCAGAGTAACAACTCTCCCATGGAGAGTTAGAATGCACTTGCCATTCCCCTTTCCACACCCCCAACAAAAATGCACTGGATCCTACATAAAGAAAGGGTTACGTACCCTGCTTCTGTCCTTGCTGAGTCCCAAGGCTTGCTTTTTAAAAGAGTGACCTGAAAGGAAAATTTCAGTCTCAGAAATGGTTTTGTGCAGCAGCAGCACTTCGTGCTTCTGTCACGTAACCCCAAGTCAAACGTGAACCAGCACACACCAGTGGAAGGGAACAGGAATGGAGCCTGTGTGCTTATGAAAATGAGCTGCAGGCCAAAATGTTCTCAGTTCAGACACAGGTTTGGGGAAAAAAGCAGAAGTACTGGATATCGGGCACTTCCTCTAGGGAAGACCAGTCTGATATAATTACCAATAAGATTGAAAGAATTTTAAAATAGTTTTAATAACCTACTGCAGTGACCATGATGTCCTTCCAAGTAGATTCTTCATAGATGATGGCTCAGTCAGCCAGAGGAATTGTGTGGGCACCACATGCACAGACTGCTTGAAATAATTGCAAAAAGATGAAGTCCTCTGACCAAGAATACTAGTCATTTCAGTGTTTTACATCTAGTCAGTGGATAAAAAGGTAAAGACAGATGTAAAGCTGGTAAAATTTTCATATCTGCACCAAAAAGGAGGGTAAAAAGAGAGTAAATTTTTTGCTAGTGCTAATTTTCATTAAAAGATCCAGGTCATTTTCTGTAGGTCACTGAATCACAGAAAAGTAGGGTATATACACATAATAAAGGCAGCAGCATCTTTTGATGAGTGTGTGAGAATCTCATCCCTAATTGCCACAAGCCTGCTTTAGGATTAAGGATTAAGGGATAAACATTAATCCTACTGCCAAGTTGGAAAGCTTTTCTTCCCTTTAGCTCCATAGCTAAGGGTCTTTCTGTTTGGACAGCAAGATGCAAGAGCTCTCATGGAGCCTGCAAACGTGCTGCTGTTCTGCTGATGTCTTTCTGTGAAGCATCACTAGTTGTCACAGGCTTCACAAAAGCTCCCCAGAGAAAAAGAAAGATAGGAATCAACAACTTCAAGGTGTATTTCTTGCCTGTAAAACCAATGCATAGAAGATAGTTCTCTTTTCTCCCTCTATACCCAAAAACATCAGGCACTGAAGGGACAAAGAGTTGCCCCTTATTATTTTTTTTCTAAAGTGAGATGAGTTTGTGTATAAAATTACGTATTTACCTTAAAATTTTATATGCATAGCTTTCATCATCAGTTTACAACTTTTCTTGTGATTGTTTTGAAAGTATATTTAAGCCAATTTCTTTATGTGTATGTCCAGAGTCCTGTTAACTGAATAGAGTCTGTTTTATACTCATCTTATCTAAACTGCTCTTCCCAGTTAATTAACTCCAGATCTTTCTACCAGAATCTGGCAAAGTGCAGCACTCAAAAACAGTATCAAAAAGACATCAGCTGCAGGTACAAAACATATGGGCATGAAAAAGCTACTGGGAAAGGGAAACAAAGTTCAGGAGGAGTTTGGAACCTGTGGTACATTGACCCTGGCTGGATGCCAGGTGCTCACCAAAGCTGCTCTGTCACTCCCCTCCTCAGCTGAACAGGGGAGAGAAAATATAACAAAAGACTCATGGGTCAAGGTGAAGGCAGGGAGAGATCACTCACTGATTGCTGTCATGGGCAAAACAAGACTTGACTTGGGGAAATTAGTTTAATTTATTACCAGTCAAATCAGAGTAGGGTAATGAGAAAAAACTACCAAATCATAAAACACCTTTCCCCACCCCTCCCTTCTTCCTGGGCTTAACTTTACTCCCAAATTCTCTACCGCCTCCTCTGCCCAGTGACACAGGATGGGAAGGGGGATTGTGGTCAGTTCAGACCTCCTGTTCCTGCCATTCCTTCCTCCTCAGGGAGAGGACTCCTCACACTCTTCTCCTGCTCCAGTGTGGAGTCCCTCCCACAGAAGACAATCCTCCACAAACTTCCCCAACGTGAGTCTATTCCACAGGCTGCAGTTCTTGACAAATTGCCCCAATACAGGCCCCTTCCACAGGGTACAGTCCTTCAGGAACAGGCTGCTCCAGCATGGGACCTCAACAGGGTCACAAGTCCTGCCAGCAACAGTGTTTCTAGCATTGGCTCCTCTCTCCTTAGGTACACAGGTTCCACCAGGAGCAGGCTCCAGTGAAGGCTTACTATGGGGTCCCACTGTCCTTTGGACACTGACCTGCTCCAGAGTGGGATCCTCACAGGGCTGCAGGTGGTAATCTGCTACATTGTGGTCCTCCATGTGCTGCAGGGGCACAGCTGCCTCACCATGGCCTTCATCATGGGCTGCAGGGGAATCTCTGCTCCAGAACATGGAGCACCTCCTCCCTCTCCTTCTTCACTGACTTTGGTGTCTGCAGAGTTGCTTCTCTCACACATTCTTACTCCTCTCTCCAGCTGTAGTTGTGCGCAGTTCCCTCCTCCTCCCTCCTTAAATCTGTTATCCCAGAGGTTCTACCATTGTCACCGCTGGGCTCTGCCTTGGTCAGCAGTGGGTCCATCCCAGAGCCAGCTGGCATTGGCTCTGCTGGACACTGGAAAAGCTTCTGGCGCACCTCAGAGTCACCCCTGTAGTGCCCACTTCTACTAAAACTTACACAAACTCAATGCAGAGCCTTTGGGTAACTGAGGGTATTTTTGCTTAGTTTCAGGTTAAGCCTGAGTCAGTATAGATAATCTCAGCTAGAAGGACTCTCAGATTTAAAATGACTGTTGATTCACACCACAAGTTCTGGAACAAGAACAACAAAGTCAAAGAAATCCTCTCCTGTCCTCTGTCCTCTCCCAAACCCAGTTTGCTTTTATTTCATCATCTTTTCTTCAGTGTCTACTCTTTTTCACTATACTTTGTCTTATGCATGGACCAAGTGCACCAGCATATAAATGAGGTTTAACGCCTACATTAGTATGGCCCATTGCATCTGTCCACTTTCCACAGTGCATCTTAGTCTGGATTTAAAGGTAAGACTTCAGTTACCTTTCTGGGGAATTTTAGCTGCTCAGTCAGAGAAGTAACCCCCAAGCAAAGCCTCAGAATGAAGATTAGAAAGCATGCACAAACCTGATGCAGCCCAAGCACAATTATCTGCCCTATCCCTGGCTAGTGCAGCTCTGATCTTGTTTGCATGGCACTGACCCTTCTGTGGAAACATCCAGTCAGAATGAAGCAGACTTGAACAACAACAATAAAAAACCAAGCAAAAAAGCAAACCAAAACCAAAATTAAACAATGGGAACCGGTCTCTGTAGTTTATATGTCACAGGGCCAAGACTTCTTCTTAAGTATCTAGAACAGTTGGGTTGGTTTACCTATGACTTTCAATTTTTCCGTGTATGGCTCAAAACCATTGAAGCTAGAGGCTGTGACTTTGGAAACTGGTACCTCAAAGTGGAAGTAGATGCTAAAAGAATAACTGAGGAGTTGACTAAAATACTCCAGCTGGGCAAAACAAGGGGAATACTGATTGGATGCAACATTATGCCAGGGGCATGTACTGACAAAGGGAATTAGAGGGCAGTAATAGCCATTACTAATTCTGTACTCTAAAGCTGAAGCCTGGTTATGAACTTTAGCTAAACTAGTGCTTTGGATTAAGCAATCAAAATTAAGCAAACAAGTCTCTATTCCAAAATAATTCAAGAAGTTTATCTTCCAACCCCTGCTCAGCAAAAAAACCACAGAACCACAGAATTGTTAGGGTTAGAAGGGACCTCTGGAGATCATCTTGTTCAACTCATCTAGTCCAACTCCCTTGCTAAGGCAGAGGCACCTAGAGCAAGCTACACAGGAATATGTCCAGGTTGGTTTTGAATATCTCTAGACTCCACAACACTACTGGGCAGCCTTTTCCAGTGCTCTGCCACCGTCAGTGGAAAGAAGTTCTTTCTCATGTTGAAGTTTTAGTTTATGTCCATTGCTCTTCATCCTCTCACTGGGCACCACTGAAAAGAGTCTGGCACCATCCTCTCATCACCTGCCTTTGAGATATTTATATGCATTAATGAGTTCCTCTCTCAGTCTTCTCTTCTCCAGGCTGAACAGGCCCAGTTCCTGCAGTCTCTCCTCATAAGAGATGCTCCAGACCCCTTATCATTTCCATTACCTTCTGCTGGACCCTCTCCAGTAGCTCCTGGTCTTTCTTGTACTGAAGAGCCCAGAACTGGACAGAGCATTCCAAGCAGAGGGACAGGATCACCTCCCTCAACCTGCTGGCCCTGCTCTTCCTGATTCACCCCAGAACAACATTGGCCCTCCTGGCCCCCAGAGCACACTGCTGGCTCACAGCCAACTTGTCACCCACCAATATTCCCAGGTCCTTCTCAGCAGAGCTGCTCTCTAGTAGGTCAGCCCCCAACCTATACTGGTACTTGGGGGTTTATTCCTCCCCAGGTGCAGGACCCTTCACTTGGCCTTGTTGAAAATCCTCACAGCTCTTGCATTCTTGTGTGTGCAGCCACATTTCTGCAGGAGAGACATCAGGTGCTGTTACCTAACACACTTCCGTGCTTACAGCCTTGTGTTTAAAGCAGTTTCCTTAAGTTAGAACCAGACTGAAGCTTCTCAGAGTGAGGAAGGCCAAGTACTCAGGTCTTCCACTTTCTTTAATGGTCTACTTGGGTCATAGCATCAGAGACCTCTCCTTTCCTTGGTAAAGGTTGAAAGGAAATGTTCATGACTAATATGCCTTGCTTAGACTCAAAGCTGCAGCTCTGCTAGAAGTGCTCCCTGGAGGCTCTCCCAAGGATGTCTGCCTGGGGCCATGTTCCTTGTATTGACCTCCCCAGCACCTGCAGTTGCTGTGCAAGGCTCCTCACCCTGGGGTGCTCCTGCGCAGTGGCTCATACACATTGGGAGCTGCAGCAGACATGTGGGTGCCTTGTGGGTTTATGACTAAAGGAAGGGCCTTTCAGATCAGATTTTGGGTACTTGGCTGCCTAAAATCCACTGAAATTCACCTGAATGGACAAATGTGTCTTAGTCTCATTCTTCAGATCTTGGGTCCCTTCCTGACACCCAATGAAAAGAGTCACCCTTGTGCAGTCTTCTCTATATATTCACATGTCAAAATTCTGTAGGGAAATAAGAATCACTCCTACTGCTTCTTCTATCAAGTGCAGAACAAAATATCCTTGTCTAATGCCCTAATATCCTTCATATTTTCTTCACTCGTGGCAAAAATTTTGGGTATCTTTCCCAGAGGTTGGTGAAACACACCAACTATGAAGGACTACTTGTATTTGGAACTTGGTAAAATTTCTTAGGAAAAACCCAAAAAACAAAGAACTTCAAAGAGCATCCTTTTTCTTTTAATCTATGATAAAGCCTTACTGACAAGGAGTTTGTAATATTTATCTAGGCCATAAAAAAGATCTTGAAAGATATAGTGCAAACAGTAAACCTTTGTTCTTAGACTGGTCAGATAAAGGCCAACTGCTATTGTGAAAATTTGTATTGCTGCTGTTATCTGATTAGATCAGATCTACTTACTGAAAGAAAAATAAAGCTCCAAGCTTTTGCCCAGACTCTAAGCCATCATAATATATGCTTTTGTGCTCATAAAAAGTTGAGCAGCGTAAACACACTTTTCATCATGGGGCCCCTCTAGCCAATTACAATCTAAAAAGAAACTATTTCATTCATCATATGATTAATGAATGTGACCCTTTCCAATGCCTCAGCTGCTCCCTTAAGTTGCTAGGATTCTTAACTCTAATACAGCATTTTCCAACTTAAAAATCAGGAAGCATCTTATAAGATAAGTGAGTACAGTGACAGTTCCTATTACTGATGGAGAAAAACATAAGGCAGTAAGGCATTTAATGACCTGACAGAGCAGAAGGACCATAAAATTCAGCCACTGGTTTGCATGTAATGATGTACTTCCTGTTTGTATTTATTTGTTTGTTTTGCTATCCCATCAGATTATATGATGAGATGCAAATACACAAAGACAGATGTGATTCCTCTAATTATAGTATAAGAGTTCTTTAAAAGAAAACAGGCTCCAGAAGGATAGGAAAATAAACTTGAAAACATAGACTAAAACATGCTCTGGGCTATTTCTCTAGAGGACAGGAGTAAATTGGATAGGTAGAGCGAGGATGCTGTAGCCCCCAGACCCCAGGTCCTGGCCCCACCTCGGCTGTTTTTAGCTGCTAGCACTGTTTCAAGTGTCCCCCTGCTGATGAAAGCCAGGCTGCTCCTTTCTCTGCCTCAGCACCAGCTGGGCTGGTTGTTCCAGTGAAGCGCCCCAGCGCTGGGCACTGGTCCATCTGCCAGCCCTGGGCAGCCCCGCCTCCTCTGCCTCTGTCTCGTAGGGGATGATGAAGGCAGAAAGCTTCAGAAGAGACCCACAAGGTTTCCTACGCTCTTCCAGGTTCTAGAGAAATAGGGCCTCACTGAGGACAGCGAAGATTCAGGAGTTTGTTGGTTTTTTTCCTTGTTGTTGCTACTGTTATTTCCCAGGAGAGACGTTCATTCAAAGCTGCACAAACCACCTACGGCAGTCACAGATATTCTTACCTCACATCCTGAGTCCATGTTTTCATTTTTCCTTTGAAAACTGTCACGTGAGAACTGGTCTAAACTAGAAACCACCTACGGGGAAGAAATGTTTTCGTCCTCTTAGTTTCCCTTCCCTTTTAGCTGTAATTTTGGACTGTGCTTTTCACAAAGTGGATTTAGCCTAGGGACACAATGTCCTTCTTTTGTGCTTGCAGGATAATTAGAAGTAGAGAAGATTTAAGCTCTCACCTGGAAAAGATCAAAGTGATAATAGGAAAGGAGTCTCAAGAATGACAGTCAAGTTTTTAACTTACAGGAAGGCAGTGTTTACAGATGAGACAGACATTCTTGAGGAAGCTGCAGGAAGTGGAGAAGCAGCATTCAGACTGTAACTCCTGGAGTCACAAGTAGAGCTCTTTTAGCCTCACCTGCAAAGCTAACCTTTTAATAAAGCTCATCGGTATGCCTGTGAAATAGTGTCATGCATAAAACTGGTAATGATTTGATAGCCTGAAGTCAGTAAAGGTGACTAACTGGCTAGCTGAAGGGGGAGTGACATGGTTACCCCTCCTGCATTCCTGGGATCCAATCTGGTCACGTTATTTATTAAAGAACTATTAAAAAATATGGAAACAGGTGCCTGAATATATGAAGCCAAATGGAACATATGATAACAAAGAGATGTTTGCTTTTGCAAGTTTTTTTTTTTTACACATACATTTTAATAAAGCAATCAAAAGATAGCAAGCTGCAAATATCCACTGATGAAAGGACTTTAGATATAATAAATAGAGAGATAAAATCTGTCCAGCATTTAAGTGAAATTAGAAACCTACTCCACTCTTTCCTGGAATGGAGATGTTGAAAGGATACCTTCTGAATTTCTTTGAAATAGGCTTTAGATCTGAATGGAGTTAGCTCTTGTTTGTGGGAGGGGAAAAATGTGAAAATTTCACTCACTAGTATGGCTGACATAATTCTGTACTGTAGAACGTGTGATGCAATGAAGATCTACCAAGTGAAGAAGACAGATA
Organism: Myrmophylax atrothorax; assembly: GCA_026770055.1. Lineage (NCBI taxonomy): Eukaryota > Metazoa > Chordata > Aves > Passeriformes > Thamnophilidae > Myrmophylax > Myrmophylax atrothorax. The sequence continues at coordinate 17,023,783 of JAOXXN010000446.1, read as the reverse complement.
AGTAGCTGGTAGCCTTTCCGAAACTGTTCCTGTGGGAGGCTGTTGATGAATGAGCTCTTCCATTGACTCCCAGCATGGTAGTAGCATCCCAGGGCTCACCTGCATATATATTCCAGGTCAAGTGCTCATGTACTGATTATCCTTTACAAGATGGTCCCAACCCAACAAAGAATAGCTGTCACACAGGCTAACCTGCATGAGAGGTATTTAGAGTGGAAGCAGGAGCCCAAATTAAACACTCCATTCAGTGCATGTAGAAGGACATGCACCTGATTTCTGAATCCATAAAGACCTGCAGTCTCACACCTAGGGATTGCCAAAACAGAAAGCCCCATGCAGGGTGTATTTTAAATTCTGTCCCTACCCAACTCCTTCTGGAGAGAAAGCAAGCTGTGTCTTCATTTAGCACATTAATCTATCAGGTAAACCAGCTACTCTCAGTTCTGTTTTCTGCAAAATGCAACACCAAACCCTTTCATCTCACATATAGCCACTCACTGTGGAAGCATTGGTTATTCTGGACTGGAAGCACTCTCCTCTTCTGTTACAGCTCTTCCAACTGAGTGAATAATGTTCAAGATTTGCTAAATCAAAGACATGCTTCAGCCTAATGAGGGGCTCGGGGGTGGGGCCAAGGGAGGGAAGGGAATCTGCTCTGGGCAGCTTCTATATTCTGACTGTGCACATGTTCAACCCAGAAACCCATCCTTAGAGAATACCTTGGAGATCCTTCTTGCCATCCTCTCTAGCTCCTGCCTCTTACTATCTCAGTCAGCTTCTTGCACAATGACACAGCTTCAGAAGGAAGCTGGAGGAGGCCCAAAATAGCGTATTGCCAATTAGGAGGAAGACGTATGTCCCATTCATCCTCAGGCAGACAACAGAAAGGGCTGAACTCTCCCACGACTTGGGTAAATGCTCCCAGCCATAAGCCATGGAACCAAAGACAGGCAGTAACAGTTCACTGCTCCATTTTAAATCACTGCTGCATTTTGGGCTGAATCTGAGCCAGACCCATACATACAGCAGAATACTTGTGCCACGGAGCTGGATCAGCTGTTGGCTGGTCAGCCCTGCTGGACTTGGGTACTGCTGGGTGTCTGCAAAAGCAAAACGTTTCAAGCTCAAGTACTTGAAGTACTGAAGGGCACAGACAGACCTGCTGACATCCTGCAAGCTGGACTCTTCCAAGGCCAGGTGCAGATGTGGGTATGTCTCATCAAGTCCCACCTCCAATGCCTTTGTGCCTCCTAGGGACTTTATACCTCATATACCTATTTTTTCCCCATAAAATGAGGGTAATAATCCTTGTCTACCTCGGGGGGAAAGAACTGAATGAATGCTAAATTACATACTGCTTTGAAAAATGCAAAAGCGCAAGTGCCAAAACATACTCCATTTTCCTAGGGGTGGATGCCACATTATTTCCTGGTGACTGAAAGGGGAAAGGCAGAGCGTGGAAAGGGAGGGTGAAGCTCGACCTTGGGCTGGCGTGGGCTATGAAGGACCCGTGTAAGGCTGCGGCTCCCACCTGTATCCCGGTGTCCCGCTTCACCTCCTGTCGACCCGGCCCGGGGCGGAGCGGCACGGGAGCTTGGGAAAAGGCTGGGAACGGCCGCAGCTCCGTGCCGGCCAGCCCGCGGTTATCCCCCGCACACACACGGTCCGGCTGGAGCGGAGAGCGTGCCCGACCCGCAGGGAATGGCTGCGGAGCGGGGCGGGCGGGCGCGGAAGCGCCGCTGGCCCGGCAGGGAACCTGCCCGGGAGCGCAGAGCGGCCGCCCAGCCGCCTGCTCGCGACAGGCGATCGTAAATACAAGGGCGGCGCCAGGAACAGCTGGGGTGCCGCAGGGATGGAACGGAGGAGAGTGGTGGTTAGGTGGGTATGGAACGGGGGAAAAGGATATTAAAAAGGGAGAATCATCAAGGAAGAAACACTGGGAGGTGAATTCCTCAGCAGAGTGGAAATGCCCCGCAGCTTTTCCAAGGACTCTGGGCCCCCAGCATAAGGATGGGAGTGTTGGAGTGGGTCCAGAGGAGGGTCACAAAGATGCTCAGAGGGCTGGAGGACCTCTCCCGTGAAGACAGGCTGAGAGAATTGGGGTTGTTCAGGCTGGAGAAGGCTTCACGAAGAGCTTATAGCACCTTCCAGTACTTAGAAGGGGCTACAACAAAATTGGAAAGGGGCTTTTTACAAAGGGTGGTGGTAGGACAAGAGGGAATGGCTTTAAATTGAAAGAGAGTAGGTTTAGATTGGATATTGGGAATAAATTCTTCACTATGAGGGTGGTGAACCACTGGCATAGGTTTCCCAGAGAAACTGTGGATGCCCCTTCCCTGGAAGTGTTCAAGGCCAGGTTGGATGGGGCTTTGAACAACCTGGTGTAGTAGAAGGTGTCCCTGCCCATGGCAGGGGGTGAAACTAGGCGATCTTCAAGGTCCCTTCTAACCCAAACCATACTATGGTTCTGATTCTATGGGAAGGGGTCTGGAAATGGGAAACCACACTGAGGGCAGTAGCCATGACACAGGAGTCAGCTTTTATGGGCCTTGCTACATTTTATTCTTAGGAGACATCACTCCTATGATGAGTCTAAGCAACATGAAAATTTGTGTGCTGGCTGCTTGATGCTTGATCTTTTGGGCTTGTGCAGGTGGAAAGAGCCAGCTCTTCTCTGTCTCTTACCTCCAGTATGGCTGAATCTCTGATGTGCACTTAATCTGACCCAAGATAACTGTGAGCAGATTCTTACCCTATTTCTAATGGTCATTATATTCCATTTCCTACATTACCTTATAGTAAATGGAACACTTAGACTTCCTAAAGAAGTTAAGATTGAATGATGGATCTGTAACTGAGGAAATTTATTTGCCTGTTACTGTAATTCTTTAAAGGCTAATCCAGCCATGAAAAGGGGAGGTAAAAGAGAGGACAATGTAATTTTAATTAAAAAAAACCCAACAAACCTGTAGTAATTTAAATTTTCAGGTTGCACTGAAATAAAATTTCTGGAAATTGATGCTGTTTGAAAAAGTGACAACCTCTGAACCTGCTTTTCAGCACACTGCTGCCTGGCCCTATCTGCAACAGTGAGCTGGGGATTTAGCAACATTGCATGGGAGACATAGGATCCTAAAGCATTGTATCTACAATGTACGTCATGTACATCATGCACAAAGCATGATCAGATCTGGGCAGTTGGAAATGCAGAACTGAGGGCCATGTCTTAAGATTCACCTATTAAATAAAATGAGGCTCCACCCTGTTGGGGTTGCACAACTCTCAGCGTCTTTTGGAACTAAGTACGTAATGCAGCTTTTACTTGCAACTCACACAGAGTTGTAGACCTTCCAGATAGCTCCTTCTGGAGCCTTTCTCTTCCTAATATGATGTGAATTCTGCTTCTGTCCCCGATGCCCCCTGATGTCCCACCAGACTATGAGGATACCTAGATAGGAAATTCTCTTTCCTGCTTGAGCTGTTCTGCTTCATTTGGAATCCACTGGGCCTGAGATGACACCAAAGTGCCTGTCTTTATACTAATCTGGGTTATGTACTTTTAATTACTAATACTTATGTCACTCTTGTATTAAGTACTTACAAGTGACTGCATATGTATATATTTTAATGGTCTTAATGCACCTTTCTGGTTCCCTGGGATATATTTTACTTATGTTAAATCAGGTGAGAGATTACAACACAGCCTGGCACTGAAATATTGTTTCTAAGGCCACTGAAAACAGGACCTGTGTATTTGAAGAAAAGTAATTTGGAATAGTGTGTTTAAACAAAACACAAGGAATTGGAGAGAGCCCAATACACCAGTTTAGAACAAGTACTGTAGAATTCTGTCAGGGTATGTGGGATCTTACAGAAGTATCTGGGAGCACCCATTGTCTCATGCAAATTTACAGTGTGAGGTTGTGATACTTATGCTCAAATATATAACAACTTATTTTCTCCTTGGTCCTGCTTTCTTATAGTTGAATAGATGGAACTGGATACTTAAGTTCTGAATATTTTGAAGATTACTTTTAGCTGTAAATAATAGGAAAATACAGTAAGCCTGTAGTAAAGTCTCTCTTTTACTGAGTCTACCACCATAGCACCTCTTTTTACATGATGGCAGTAGAAACTAGCATGAAAATCTAATCACATGTGCTCCCAGTTCACACATTGCAATGTGTGTCTAATGTGGATACTTCACTTAATAATCCTGTTGTTGTTGTAGCTTGTTGTTGCTGATGGAAAGCATCCAGGATCCTGTCAAGATCCTGATTTTGTGGATCCTGTCAGCCTGGGCCTCTCACTGTTTTTCCATACACCTAAAAGGATGAAGTATTTTATATTGAAGCAAGGCCTGGAACGCAGTGACAGCTTAGGTGCCAGCTAAGCCCATTTCACTGTGTGAATGAAAACTTCAGACGTGGCTGAAGCAGCAGGTAAGCAGGACTGCTATCCTTTCATGGCTACAGTCTTTGTGCATCCTTTTGTTTAATACATAATCTATATTTCGGCACAGAAGCAAGGTATTCACTGCTGCTTCTTGGACAGTCAACTACTGCTAAGTGGTCATGAATTTACAGAAGTGTTTTTTGCAAAAGCTTTTGCTAAGCTATGGCTGAAAATCCAACCTGGAACGTTTTTTGGTTTGGTGCATTGACTGATTTACCATGGAACAGTGCTCACACATTATTATTATGACTGCAGCCTGGATTAAATCTTTTTTTATTCAGTTATTAAAAACCTCCAGGTTTCAATTGCATAAATCACAGGACTCTATGAAGGATGTCAATGTATTCTGCTACTGTGGTTGTGTAACTCAGAGAGAAAAGAAACAGCTAAGTTGTTTGTTAATGCAGCTCTATTTTCTGTAGCAGTGTGCTGACATCTTTCAATGCCTTTTTGCACAGAGGAAGTAATGTCATCCAAATGATGCAGATGAGCATGTTATGCATTTTATATTTTGACGACAAAAGGCACACCTACACAACCATCTCCTGTTGTTCTGTCACTTGCAAGAAATGATGGAAACTAAAACAAAAGTTGTCTTCCTGCCAAGGTGTCTGTGTTGAGCAGAGACATGTTTCTTGCTCCTCTGTAGTTGTATGCAAGTCACATACACACAATGAGCTAGACACCTAGCAGGCACCATAAGGGATTAGGAAAGAGGGGAAAAAGAAAAGATGTCCTCTTCTATATGCACATGAAAACACCAAAAATTAGGAACAAGTACTTACAGAATTTTACTCTCTCCTGAATTTATGCAGCTTCTTGAAATTAAGCACTGGGAGACCTAATTTCAAGAATATAGCATATATGAAGGTGCATCTATAAAAGGTCAGTAAATGCTCTAACTGATTTTGTACAAATTTGTCTCACATTTTGATAAAGACTGCAACAGGTTAACAGGCTGTTTATTGCCATGATTTATCAATAGCTATAATGTCTTCTACTAGTGGGCTCCAGCATATCCCACTCTGTTTTAAACATGCTAATAAAATACACTAATAATGTGCAACCTTTATAATCCCCCTTGAAATGCAACTAGGATATAATATTTATTGAAATAAGACCCAAACAGGTGCTCTCTTTTGCATTTAATGGAGTGGATTTAATACTGAAAAAATGTGCTTCAAGCCAAAGAACAGCCCCTTGTGTGTGCTGGTTGCACAAACGACATTTGCCAGTTGTAATGAACTCAGACGATGAAATTCTAATAGCCACAGAAGGTTATGTATGGCAAATGACTAATACCTTTTAAATTAAGGTCTGTAATTGCACTTTGGTGATTAATGCATTAAATTGCCGATTTCTTACATGTAAAACACTTACAAAATGTGTATCTTACTGTACCTCTGAGCTCACCTATAGTGTACAATAGGCAGGTGAAATACACGATCATTTCCCCCCGGGTTCCACCCACACAAGATCAACGCTGTAATGAGGTCATTATTTCTGGAGACGTGTGTTTCCATACCTTGCATAGGTAATGCCATTAAGTTCTTTTACCTTATGAGTCTCAGTTAAAATTATCATAATAAATACCAAGAATTATTTCATTTTTTCCCATTTGGATTTCACAACAAACATAGGAAAATCTGTGATCTTCTTAATAAACCTCCAGCTTTAAAAAAAAAAAAAAAAAAAAAGCCAGTGTGGGTTGTGTTGAGTGTTTGGGGAATTATTAAAGTGTTTTAGAAAGTGTTTATCAAAGCAGTGAACTCAACAGTTTGT